>VXBX01001724.1:174320-443333 GCA_013400415.1 Scytalopus superciliaris | reverse complement strand
CCCCCTCCCCTCACTTCCTTCTTTTCCCGGGGGAGTTCCCTCCTCCCATGTCCTCCCGGGGAACATTCCACCCCTTCTCCAGGTCCCATGCTTTTCTCAAGGTCCGCTCCGACAAGGGAAGGGAAAAGAACAAATTCTCTCAATTTTAAAACTATAACAGGTCTCCTGGCTGATTTCCCCAGAGCAATAAGGACAGGTCACTGACCTGCTCACTTCATGTCTGCTCTCAAGTTCTTTGTCATTCACTCTCTATGCAGATAGTATGTATGAGCCTCCAGCAAAGTTACTGAGGGGTCACACAAGCCTAAACCAATGTTCATGAGTGGGAATGGTATTGCTGAGCTTATGGAAGCAGGAAGAAGATTAGAAGATTGGATTTTAAAACATCACCCCTAACCAGGAGAGGGAGAGTGAGGACATACTGGTTAGTGCCATTAGTAGGTGAGAAGAAGAGTAAATGTTACCTAGAGAGCTGTGTAAATTCACAGCAGTGATGTGTGTGTGCATCATCTGCTCACACCCCACTGGGCCCACACCCTTGAACAAGAGGGCTTGCTATTATTCAGAGACATCCTTTGAACAGGAGCTTGTGCTACACAACTTCCAGAAGTTCCTTTTGCCCTAAGTCCACGTCTGACCTTTTTGTGAGATGACTTGGCCAGGGAAATCTGCTGTGGCAGAGACATTTTGATCCTGTCCTGCTGAACTGGGTGTAGGCGCCTTCTCTATCAGCTGAAGTCTTCAAGCTTACCCTGCTGAGTGTGGATCAAGGTCTCCCCTCCCATTCCTCAGCCACCAGCATCTCCCATGGCAACAAAGCCAGATTTTTCCTATAAAAACTCCTCGAGAGTCATCCAGACATGACTGCAGTCTTATGTGTGAATGCTGATGTGACTCCTTAAGGCTCTTCTTCCCAACATCACCAGACAGGTGCTTCTGAACCCCTGGGAAAGCCTCAGCCCCTTGCAAACTCTGTCACCCTCAGATGACATTTCTCATAGAAAGACATTGTTCTCATAAGAGTTTTCATCATCTGGGGCCAAGTGGGTCCATCCTACATGGTGGAGATCTCTCAGGGGCACAGGTTGGGGCAGTCCTGCAAATCTCTGTTTCCTGGAGCCCCATTGATAAGGATTCTGTGCTTATTTATCTCTGTCCAGCAGTTTTGCCCAGCTGGATTATTAAGGTTTGTAAAGCCTCTTGGAAATGGAGAAGCTTCTATCAGAGGGCATGAGAAACCAGCAGGTCTCAGGGAAAACCTGGAGTGGACGGCTGGAAAACCTGCATACCCATGTCAAAGACTAGGGAAAGGGAGAGGGAGCATCCCATAAAGCAGTTCAGAAAGAGAAAGCACTGCCTGGGGAGGAAGCCTGGTGCAGGCAGGAGGGCATTTATGCACTAATTCATGCATTTGTCTTTCTCCTTACACAGCTCTGAACATCAGGAGCGACTGTGCTTGGAGAACCATTTGGATACCCATATGTTGGGGTTAATTGTAGCCAGAACGGATTCATACCCACCATCTGTGGTGCTCCTGTGTTTTCCTGTCTTCTTCTTAGATCTGGCAGGGTTATGGGTGTCATCTGGTAGTGACAGCCTGGTCTGGGGTGTCACTCTGAGCAACTTTTGCACAGGTAGCAGAGCCACCAACTTCCCACTGCTCCACTGAAAGGTGCTCGGTCTCTGCAAACCTTCTCACCATCTCTAAGCACAGCTTGACCAGGTTTCAGGCAGGGCTGTGAGATGACAGTGCCTCTACCCCAAGTCTCTCACCCCATCCTAATGTGAGAGCAAACTCAGCATCTAATGATTCATCTAATTTTCCTCTTTTCCCTGCTTTATGTTGATGGAGCAGTCTCCCTGCACAGAGCACTGACACTGCTTTGCAGCAGATGTAGTCACTAAGCAGCTTTATTCCTCCAGCAGGTCTGACAGAGCCAGGGTTATTTTGGCAGTGGTGAGGCAGGAAGGGTTTTTTAAAGTGATTTTTATTTTAAAAATTAATTATTTCAACATCTTTATCTTCTCTTTTTTTTTTCCTTTTCAAACAACTGATTAAAACATGTGCAATGATATGCTCTACGACCCTTTCTGTACAGCACGTGTCCTTGCTTTGACCCTCTGAGGTTTCTTGTGAGCTTGTTTATCATTAGTCTAATTGTTAACTCCTATAACATTTATGTTATGTAATATTTATGCAAAGGGCAGTCAGGGAGGATCAGAGTGCAATCGCACAGGGAGAGCGGATGTAGCAATGTCCCCACACCCCGAGACTTTAAGACACCTGGGTTTCTTTCCCTTTCCTCCTCTGCCCTTCTGATCTTGTGAAGGTCATTTCACTTATCTTTGCTCATTATTGTACAACAAGGCTAATGGTGCTGACCTCTCACATGATGTGATTTTCCGTTTACTGAGGGAAAAATGCAGTGAGGGGGGTGAAATATCATCATAATTAAGTGTAGGCAAGTAATATGGTGAAAAGGTGTCCGATGTTTAGGGTCTCGGTGTAGTTGTCTACATGTAAAATAGACACCCGAGGCTGCACTGCGGTGAGTGGAGATGGATTGACACAGTTCACAGAATCCAGAGGGCTGACACCTTTCCAGCAATTCTCTGGGTTAGGGTGTGCTGGATCACCCCCCAGACTGCATTTGATAATTCTCCATTGACTCTGATGTGGGCTTAAGCATCCGCTTTATCTGGAAATGCTAATACTGCAGACACCTAAACCTAATTGGGAGCCAATCTTTCACCTTGGCCCCCTTAGCCTTGCCTTTGCTCATTGCATTTCACTTGTACACTTGTGGCCAAGGATTCAGTTCCTTCTTGAGACATTATTTCTCCTTGTTTGAGTTTCTAGTTCTCATTGGCTTGTTGTTCATAGCTGTGTGTGGGTTGGAGCTCTTTGGTCCTCTGTCTTCCCTCCTCCATGCAGAAATCCTTTGAGGGACCTTGGCAGCAGAAGATTCCCTCTGCAGAAGACTCTTGGCTGCAGAGAACAGGCTGTGCTGGTTGGTCTCTCCTTGGAGCTCCCTCACACTGAACCCAGTTCTTGCAATGTTCTTTTTTGGGAACTGACCACTGACCCACTATGGCCAGGACAGACAACTTAAATTTAGCTCCTTAAGCCATTAATAAATCAGCCTGTGCAGAAATGAATTTGCCTTGTGCCAGAGGAGTGGGGCATTTCTAAACTGATTTAATGAATCTGTTCTGGTCCTGTGTCAGCTAATTTGTGCTGCAGGGCAGGGTGCTTTTCACCCCCTTCTTTTTTTTAGTTTTTTTTTTTTTTTTTTTTAAACTATATAAAGAAGGCCTTCTCTGAAAGGTCATCATTTAATGCATCCAAGTCTTCAGAAGAGAGACTTTCACAGTCTTCCTCAACTCCCAATGTTTTTCTGCTCCTGTTCATTTTTTCAGGAGCCTCCTGGCCTGGATCAAACACACCCTGATTAAGGGTTTCAGAAACATGGCTGGTGAACATGTATGTGAAGGGGAGATTGTCTTCCTGTGCAGAGAGATGCTTGTTTGTCAAGTTTTCAGCACTGAGACCCAATCCAAACAATTCTTCTGCTGCCTTTGGAGCCTGGCACTGCAGATCCAACTGCTGCAGCATTGCACAGCTCTGAATCCCTTCCAGGTCTCTGATATTAATCTCTTCCTGTCCATCAAGAAGCGAAAGACTGGAAGTGTCCCACAGCTCTAGTGGGGCATTTGGGATTTCCTGGAATAATTCTGAGGTATTTGTATCAAAGAAAGGTTTATTTTCTGCCTCTGAGTTTTGCAAGTCTGAATTTGGGGTTTTACTTGCTATGCTGGGAAAATCTTGTCCTCCAGAAAAGAACAAGCTATTGTCCTCCAGAAAATCCATGTTGCCAGAATGAAGCTCAACTTCCTTGGATAACTTTTCTGAAGTGCCTGGTGAAAAAAATATCCCATCTTCTATCACATTCAAACTCAACAGGTTCTGTGTTTCTAGTAGGTGAGCATCACGATGATTTCCTTCCCTGGTGAGGTTTTTGCTGTTGTCAGCTGCAGGCATAAACTCTGGAGGAGGATGTAGAGGGTTTGTTCCACCTTCTGAGGTTTCTGCAGCTTCTTTCTGATTTTCCTCTGCTGGCATGAGAGGGGGCCAACAGTGGCCCCGTTGCTGCCAAACCTGACTATTTAAAGATAGTTGGTCATGAATGTCAGGTTCAATTCTCTTGTGTTTCTCATTATGTGGCATGCTTGTGCCAGGAGCTGACAACAGGAAATCAGCCTCACCCTCAGTGGGGTCTGAGAAGCCTCCAGAGCTCTCTTGGACATGTTTAGGGAAGAGCTCCATCTTTCCTGGCTGTGGCAGCTGATCATTCTTGGAGTCCTTTTGTTTTGCATGGCTGGAGGAGCTGAGGAGGTCCTGGGGCTTTTCTGGCCTGTCATCAGTATTTGCTTGTTCTGAGGATCCTGCAGGTTTTTCCCGTGGACTCTGCTTCTTCTCTGAGGAGGAACCAAACAGAGTGACCAGGGCTGACTGAGGCTTCTGGGGTTTCCTTTGGGCTGTGGTTTCTTTCTTGGGAGCATTGCCTTTGTCTTCAGAGCCAAAAAGTGTAAGGAAGGGATTTTTCTTGAACCTGAAACCTTTACCTGATGTGTCTCTGCAGGCTTGACTGCTTCTGGTCTCTTTGCTCTGGGCACCGGTCTGTGACATAAGCACAGTGCTTTCCTCTGGGAGTTTGAGATCCACTTTTCCCTCAGCCACTGGACGGCCTCTGGATTTGTCCAAGGATATATTTGGTTTGGAGTATTCTGATGTCTTGGCTGTTTGCTCAGAAATGTTCAAGGTGTTTTCATTAAGAACTTTCCTGGAATCCTTTGACGTGGAGTCGACGACTTCCTCATGTGAGGGGCGAGCGGCACAAGTTCCTTTTGGAGGTGTGTCTGTTGATCCTGGAAAATCCTTGCCAGGTGATTTAATGTCATGTCTCAAAATACCCTTGTGAGTGTTAGTTTTCAGTGGGCCACATGTGTCCTGAGGTTCTGTTTCTTGTAGATAGGACACACTGTTATCATCTGTCTTCTCTGGCAAACCAGATGAAGAGTGTCTTGTCTTTTCTGCTTTGTTTTCCTGACATGGATGCTCAGGACCAGGCTCTTCCAGAGACACTGACATGCTTACTGCCTTCTCTTCTTTTGTCTTCTCAAATTCTTCCCCTTTGCTCTCAATTCCAGGCAAATCACTTATGCTGGATGGCCGCATACTTCCCCCCAAAGTTACTGGCATCTGTTTTCCAAGGAACTCCTTGCTGTTTGCTTTTGATTTCTCATTCAACACACCAGAGAGGGAATGGGCTTCTTGAGCTTCATTTTCAGGGGGATCAGCACCCCCAGATACACACTTTAGCTCTATATTTGTAGTGTCCCTGATTGCAGGCTCTCCTGGCACATGGATGTGCTGTGTGCTGTTCATTCCCTCTCCAAGGTGATGCTTGTCTCCTGCAGTATCTGGGGTGGCCACAGTCAGTTTAGGCTTGTTATTTGTCATGGCAGGTGTTGTGTCTCCTTCACTGGGTGTTCTCAGAGACCCAGAGACCTTGTTTTCCTCTGCAGCAGGGAGAGTGAGGCCCCCTGTGCCCCCCAGGCCCATCCACTTGGTGGGTTTAGTGCTTTGATGGGTGGTGTGGGGGACAAGTGAGCCACGAGGCAGGGGTTTCACAGGGGCCAGGACTGGAGGGAAGGAGGCAGGGGCAGGTCCTCTCTTCAGCTGGGCTTGGCCCTGCTGGATTGCAGCCACTCGCTGGGACACCTTTCCCCCTCGCTTCCCTTCGGGCACATCCCCATCCCCAGTCTTTTCACTGCCTCTCTGTTCTCTGTTCTTGGGCCAGGAACACATTTCCCCTCTTTCCTTGGCATAGGAGATGCCGGGTAAGAATCTTCCCTTCTCCACTGCTGCCTCTGCTGCTGATTTTCCCTCCTGTCCCCCGAACACCATCCTGCCTGCCCTGCTGCCTGCAGCCTGGTGGGTTTGCACGCTCAGCTCAGGCTTTTCCTGGGAACTCACTCCATTTCCAGCTTTTCCATCTACAGCCAACAAGGCTGTTCCTGAAGGTGGCCAGACTGTTCTGAGCTTGTTCCCTGACAGGAGAGACCTGCTGTTCAGCTCTTGCCTGTGCTCAGCCAGCTGCAAATCAAGCTGTGCATTGGAGGATGTGGGTTTCTCTCTTGTTTCAATCTTTCTGGCCCTGTTACACCAGTCCTGGGGCTTTTGTCCTCGCTGAACCTCATGATGTCTTTGCTGGTGCTCCAGCTTTTTCATCTCACATCTGCTTCCCGCTCCAGCCATCTGCTTGTAGTGGACTTGGCAGTAAAGCACCCCATGGAGGGCAGCATAGTTTTGCAAGCTGGAAAACACACATTGGCATAGCTGTTAGTGCCTGTGTGGGAGAGAAGCTGTAGCACTGATGGACAGGTTTTCAGCAAAACTGTTTCTCAGTGGGGAAGGGAGGAGGGGTTGAAGAATGAAACCTTTCAAAAGTAGTGCTGGCTTTCTGAGAATATGTTTGATTTTTCTTTCAAGAACCAAAACATGTGAAAAATTAAACATTTCCTTGCAATACCTCTGGGAGCTGTAGCCCAGGTTATGTGCAATCCCTTTTCTCATTTACAGGCCAGGCTTCATACCAGCACTTCATCTCTCCCCCTGTATGAACAGTGTGGACCCTGTGGATAAAACTGCTCAAGGACTCCTGTGGAACAATAACAGCATGATGGAAGAAAGTGTCTGGAGAGCTGGGGGGCCAACAGGATGTCAAGCAGCCTCACAGGAGAGGCCTGTCTCAGTGACTGATAAGCTGAAAACAAGTCAGCAGTGTGCCCTTGTGACAGAGAAATCAACTATATCCTGGGCTGCACTAGCAAGAGCCTGCCAATTAGTCAAAAGAAGTGACCATTCCTCTACATTTGGCACTTGTGGGACCCCATGTGGGGTACTTTGTTCAGTTTTTGTCTCCACAGTGCTAGAAAGCCATTAATATACTGGACGGAGCCCAGCAAAGGGACACCAAGGTGGTCATGAACCTGGAACTGTCAGAGACTGAAATGGTTAATGGCTTAAACGTTGTTAAGATCACCAAAAGAGTTTTGTCTCATGAAATCTTTGAGTTTTGGGGACTTGCCCCACCCCTGACAGATCAAGACCATCACTTTGACAGGACTGTGACCAACCACTTCAACCAACATACATTGAAGCTGCAACTACCAAGTTTCATTGCTGGATCCAGCAAGTGGTGGCTGTATATATACATATATATATATCTTTCTACTTTTATCCTTTCTCCTTCTTTTCCTTATAGATTGTCTTAGGTGTTATTTTTATGCTTTTATATTGCTATATTACTATAGATAATAACCAAAATGGCTACGTACATGTTTTCCTTTGAGACAAAATTGTTCTAAAATAAACCCTACATATGTATATTTACAAACACTGATCATTCAGTGTTGTTTGACTCCAATCCATCCCAAGTGGTTTATTAACAAGAACCTGGGCTACCCTCCCTTTCTGGGCTGGATCATAGCAGTAACATGTGTTATCTGAGGACAGGCTGAGAGCTGGGTTAGCCAGGATTTACCAGGAAAAGGTTAAGAGGGAGAAACTCATTGCTGTTCATGTCTGTCCTATGGGAGGTTATAGAGAAGATACAGCTGCAGTGCTCCTGGAGGTGGACAGTGACAGGATGAGAGGCAGTGAGAACAAGTTGGAACACAGGAAACGGTGATGAGATGTAAGAAAAAGCATTTTCACTGGTGGGAGAATCTTCAAAGGGGGACCCCAGCTGGAACACTGTGTAACCTCCATTCTATGAGCCATTCATACTTCTTCTGGATATGTCCCTGAGCTACCTGACCTCCTTGGACCTGCAGAAGGCTGGGTGGAGACTTCCTGAGGTACCTTCCAACCTACCTGACTCAACATGATGCTCAGATGCGTGGCTTAGTTGTGGACCTGGCAGTGTTAAGTTAATAATTGGACTCAGTGATCTTAGAGGTCTTTTCCAGCCTTAATAATTCTACTACTCTAAGATCATATGAGGCCCCCAAATGACTCCTGCAATTACATTCCATCTCAGTATTCTCAAATTACAAATATTTGTTGTAGTTTCAGCTAACCCTTGCCCCACCAACCATGCTGGTTCCTGCTCCACAGGTGTCTACAATCTTGAAATGAGCAGTCTTCAGGCTCTAGTGATGGAGATGCAGATTGTGTCAGGGAAACTGTCTGCTCTTTCTCATTTCCCGAATCCCATTCTGTTGGAATTACCCTCAGACAAGTGTGGTGGAAACTACTTGGACATCCTTTAAAAATAAATGCACCTGTGTCCTACCACTCACCTCAGCTTCCTCCCACAGGCCTGGCAGCAGAAACAGGAGCGGTGCACGCAGACTCTGTCAATGACAACGCGCTCCATGGAGTAGATGGGCTTCAGGCAGGAGGCACACATTTCTTTCAACACGGGCTGAAGAAGGAGAAACTGAAGTTAAATAACTGAATCATGACCACCTGGGAATGTATCTGCAAGCCAATTTGCTGAATCTTCTGTTGTGTTGCATTTTCTTGTTGATCTTTCGTAGATCTGTTTTGAAAGTTCAGCCTCATGCCTGACTCAATTTATTTGTCATCTTGGATAGGTCAGTGTACATTTTCGGTCAGGACAGAAAGACAGAACACACTTAGACTGCGGATGAGAAAAGGTATTCAGATGTTTGAGAGCAAATGATTCATTCATTTGAAACATTTAAAAACCTTGAGTGAAATAAGAAATGTTGTTCAGAGCCTCTGACTCAAAAACTCTGGCTGTGTGGAATCACTGATGTCATACGGCTGCTCACACAGACACACAGTCCAAGCACTAAAAAGGCAACAGATACCAGCATTAAAACTTTCACAGGTCTACAAACCTGGTTTACTCCAGCATGTTTACTCTCTGGACTGTGTTTTTTGCCGTGACCTGATTCCTCCAATACTTCTTTATGTGAAAAGCCCTGGGAATCTCTCTGGAAAGCGTTGCCAGCACCAGCTGTATTAGTGGAGAGAGAAAGGGAGTAAAGAACCTTGGATGTCAGCCCAGCTGCAGAAATAGCTCCAGGTACTCCACTTGGTCAAGTGACCAGAGGATACAGGTGGCAGTGTGGATGTCTCTGTGCTCTCCTTCTCACTGTGGTGCAAACAGAGACTCAGATTACCTGGTGAGTTAATCTGCTCATCGGGTCTGTTGAAAGCCCCAGAAGGAGCATGGGTGAGCCCAGCCTAACTCTGACAGAGCAGTGCTCTGAGTACTGACATTCCCCCACACTAGGACAGCTCTGCCTCTTTATAGGGCTGTAGTTTGCTGCAGTTTTGCTGGTGCTCTCTGATCCCTCTGGCCTTTTTTTCATATGTTCTCACCCCTGTTTGCAGTGCTGTCAGATCAGAGGGAAGTTTACTTTCTGCTCTCCTGTCGAGTGGGCTGATGGCCAAATTTTAGCTTTGACCAGAGGGAACAGACTGTTCAGAGAAGCTGTAGAAGTTCCATCCCTGGAAGTGTTCAAGGCCAGGTTGGATGGACCCCAGAGCAAACTGGTCTAGTGGAAGGTGTCCCTGTCCATGAGAGAAGGGTTGGACAGGATGGTCTTTAAGGTCCCTTCCAACAAACACCATTTTATGATTCTGTGAATCTAAGAAACAGGAAAGGTGTTTCTGTATCTCAAGTGGTGAGTTGACAAGGGAGCGACAACCCTGTCTTTTTTTGTTTGTTTTTTCCTTTGTGTTTTGGACCAGACACCTGAGGGATTAATTGTTTTTTAATTACCTTTATTTTGGTTGAACATTCAAGTCAGGTCAAATCATCTTTGTTTTCCTACAGCAACATTTTCACGAAGAGTTTAACATCTTCAGTTTTCTTCCTTCCCTCTAGAGGGAAGCATACAAACAAATCCCTTGTCTTCCCTTCAGTCTGAAACCATCCCAGCGTAACTCTGCTATTCCAGAAAGGGGACCATAGGTCTGTAAGTGAAAACATATGTAATGGGTGTCTAAACTCCCAGTATACTCAATGGAGGTCCAGTTAAGGGAACGTAAAGGGTGATACATTTACCCTAAAACAGGCCCAATCAGTTTGCAAGATCAGTTTCACCAGTGTGACTGCAGAACTGTGCTGGTGCCAGTTGGGGGGCAGTGCTGGTGAAGGCAAAGCAGAAATATGCCCTGTGCAAACACAATACAGAGCCTTCAGTTGGAAAATGGTAGCAGAAACCAGATGGAAAGGGATGCCATGTCAGTAGGTGTGTCCAAGAGAAATGGAAACTCCGCACCATTTGTCATTTCAGTGGAGGAAATGAGCAGGTTCTTTGGCAGTGAGTGGTGATGGGCAGCTGCATTAACATGCATTGCCTGTGATGCAGCAAAATGCCAGTGCTGGTGATGATAAATCTGAGCCAATGGGTCAGCTTTGCTGGATGTGGCAGAGGAGATCACAGTCACATGTGGGTACCCTGGCAGGCACTTCCTCTGGCAGTGACAAGCTCTCACACAGCACAGGGGTCTGTGTCCTGCCTGAGAAGAGAGGAACTATTGGCATGTCTGTGTTGTGTAAGGAAAAAATGGTTTCCTGTAATCATGACTGAGGGAAGACACAGAGCTGTTTAGCAAACAAACAAGAATGTGGGGGACAGACAAGACCTCTCTCCTCTGAGCTGGGAATGAACGTATGGACTCCTGGGATGTGATTCCAAAGTGGGATAATCTTTTATAGGAGATACAGGTCCCTTTCACCAGGGGATTTATTTTCAATGCTCACTGTCTCAAGCATGGAAAATACTCTTGCTCTTCAGAGGTATATGTGTCAGCCCCAGGAATAAGCTTTCCTAATGGTTTGGAAGATAAAAAGGTGATCAGCAGCAACAGAATGGCACTGTGAGCAAGGAAATTATCTTAAGGCTTCTGTGAAAAGCAGTTACAGAGTGTTCCTGGAAGGCTTTTCCAGCACACTTCTGATTACTGCAGAGTTGAAAATTGCAGCTGCCTTATGGCTTATCAGTTGTTGCCCTTTTTCCCTTGGGTGAATCAAAACTTTACATAGTAGGAGGAGTCAGCCTGAAAATGCCTGTGTTATTGACAGGTGGAGAAGTTGGTGAAAAGTCTGGACCACAAACCTTATGAAAAGTTACTGACAGAGATGGGAATGTGTAGCCTGGAGAAAAGGAGTCTCAGGGGGGACCTTATTGCTCTCTACAACTGCCTGAAAGGACACCAGTCTCTTCTCCCAGAGAACAAGTGATAGGACCAGAGGAAACAGCCTCAAGTTGCACCAGAGGAGGTTTGGATTGGATATTAGGAACAATTTCTTCACCAAAAAGGTTATCAAGCACTGGAACAGGCTGCCCAGGTAAGTGGTGGACTCACATCCCTGGTGGGATTTAGAAGATGTGTAGATGTGGCATTTAGGGATGTGGTTTAGTGGTGGACCTGGCAGTGCCAGGTTAATGGTTGGACTTGATGATCTTAGAGGTCTTTTCCAATGATTCCATGATTCCATGGTGAGCACAAATCTTTTGGACCTAAGACTAAGTATCCTCAGGGAGACCAGTGACTGATAGAGCTGGGAAGAGCCATACTTGCTGTGGGCACTTCTAATGTGGTGTAATTCATGTCCACTGTTGCAAGAGAACCAGATCTGTGGCTGAACTTGTCCTGTGACCACTCAGGGAAGTGCAGCTTAGACAAGGCCAACTGTCCTCTGTCCACTCGTCCAGGAAACCCTCCCAGCCTGTTTGGTCTTAAAAATATCTACCCAGCAATGTGCAAAAATGCATGACCCACTAGGGCAAAGAATGATGAACAATGTCGTGCCTTGTACCCAAAAATCACAGAAAAACTATGACAATTCCTTTGGGATTCGAAAGTTTGTATGTTCTCTGCTGGTTTATTATTGCAAGGTCTGAAGCACAGAGAATATGAGCTGATCCTTCAGCTTGTATTTGAGTTTCAAATCTTTGCATTTGTTTTTTCTCTCCAGCTCTTTCAGTGTTTCAAGGAGCCATGTATGGTACTGAAATCATGCAGCATCTGTCTCCTCATCATATTTTAGTTCCTGGCTGATGGTAATACCATGAAAGAAACACATCTTAAATGATCTCAGCCTCATAAATGGCTCTTTGAGACATTCAGGAATCCTGTAAAATGAGAAACAAACAATGAGATAGGTATTTTTAAGCAGGGGCAGTGCAGGACATTTGGGTTTGTTTGAGGTCCTGTGGAGTCATTTTCATCACCCAAGAAACTTGTTTGCAGCCTACTGAAACTGCTCCACAGTTGTCCTTTGGCAGAAACTAAACAAAGATGTGTGATGGACATCCTGAAACAAAACGAGAGGGAAACAAGCAAGGATAAGAAGGAGTGTTGGAATAATTTTGGAGGTGAACTCCAGATAACCAACTCTGTTTTATTTTTGCTATTGGTCCTGCTAAAAGGATTGGGAAGGTCTAAGCAGTTATTTTTTTTTTTTCTGATTGCTTGAAACTAGATCTGCTCAGTTTGTGATTATCTGTTCTTCTAGCTCAACTTTCAGCATGCACTTTGAACTGAAAATTATATTCTTATTCCTCTTTTGGCATGTCTTTCAGCTTTATGGGGTTCTACATGTAATTCAATTAGTTCTGGGTATATACCTGTTTTTTTGGGAAGGAAGCAGAACTACAAGGGTCTACAACACCCTGAGCAAGGTGTTGCATGATGCAAGATGCTATCTTCTGTATAAAAACCTAGCTATGGACTCAGGGATATGGAGTAGTGAACTCTGAACAGTCCCTTCCTCCCCAGTGTCCTGCTCTTAATTCATCAGTGTGGGCTCTTTTTCTTAGAAGAAAAAGGAGAACATTAGGCACAATAACTTACTGATTGGTTTTTTTGGAATGAGGTCACTGTCCTGTTCTCAGAAAGATAAACTGATGTACTGAGAGAGGAGATGACTTGCCATAGATAAACCAAAAGGTCTACAGCCAAACCCAGGGATTGTCAGTCTAAGTCTGTGCCAGTCTGTAGGACACAACCCCTCTGAGAAACCATCCAGCCCCTCTCTAGGCTCCTCACATTCCCCCACACCTGGGACAAGGTGCAGGGGAATGTCTCACCCCCAAACTCAGTGTGATGTGAGCTGAGGCACAACAATGAGTAATGTCTGGTTCATCAACTGCTTCTCCTCATGAGGCTTATGGAGCCTTTTCCAGCCTCTGCTGCCTTCACACATGGGGAAAACGGGTACAGACAAGGGTTCAGACCTTTCTTGGTGTCACATCCTACCCAGTCCCCACACACCTACACAGAGTCCTGGACTGGGGTGTTCATATTGCCTCAGACTCAATTAGTTTTTTAGATAAGGGCTGTCAATCCACCCGCACTGTAAAACAGATGTAGACCAAATCTTTCCAGTGATTTAAAGTGCTCTCAATATGTGATTCATCTGGTCCATCGAGAGATGATTTCTAGGCACTTTGAAAGGAAACAGGCACTGAACAAAAGAAACTCAACCAGACCAAAGTATTTTTAAAGGTAATGTTTACCTTCAGAACGCAGCAATAGAAGTTTAAAAAAAAAAAAAAAGCCACAAAATATCTAAAATCTTGAGTTGAGAATGTACAAAACAAAGTCATAATAAGAAGAAAATTGCTTTACAAAGTCTCAAAGTGAATTTAAACAGTAAACATGTAGGAAAGCATGGAAAAATCTAAAATGAGAGGTTTGTATATATTGAATAATAAATTACAATTCTAGAAAAGAACAAAGGAAAGCAGTAACCATTCTGACTCAAGTAGAGAATCTTTCATAGCATCTTTCTTTGGGGGAATGGCATTGATAATAGCTGTAGGTCTTGGCTTGACAATTTCCAGTAGCATCAAACACTTTTCAGGAACTGAAAAATAAACTGATAAATACCTCCCCCAAAACCAATAGTGACAGCAATTCAAGACTTTTTTTTTTTCCTTTTCTTTTCTTAATGGCTAAAAGAAAACTTATCAAACCCACCCATCAATATGAGCTGGTGAATAGATACATGTGTAGGGTGTCCTTCTTAGAAATCAAAGAAGGTACCCAGAAGGTGTTTGTTTGCTAATGACCAGATTGGTTGATTCTTTAATTGATCCTACCTATCCTTCCTTCTGCAGTAGCTCAGAGAAGCCTGATACAACACCACCAGCCCCCCACCAAACACTTGGGGGAAGATACCCTAAGTTGCCCATGGATGGATTTTTCCCTTGTGCTTCTAAGAGTGCCAGGACTCTGGGTTGTGGTGCAGCACCAAGTCTGTTGGGTTGGCCAGGTGAGGGCTGTTCTCCTCCAGTGTCAAGACAGACTGCATTTGTCCTGTCTGTATGCAAACACCAAGACGATGACCCTGAGAAGTCCTTAGGGTGTAGGTGAATCCCTGTGTGTATTGTGGATGAAATAGGAGAAATGTTTATCGTGGCCTTTCTCTTCTGCCTCAAAGAGTCCTCTCTTGCTCTCCAGAGCCTTCTACTTCTTTGGCTTGGAGTTGCCAAAGGTGACAAAGACCACTCCTGGCTCCTGAAAACTCCCGTTGGTGTGGAAGTCTTCACCTGGGCTCTTCAGGTACCTCTGAAACATGGGTGAGGCAGACACCTCATACTGGGGATGAGCAACCACATCACACATGGAAGATGTTTGGGTCTCAGATTGCTTGGTGACTGTGGTGGACGAAGTGATGATTTTGTTTCCAAACTGGTCCATTTCCTCGTACTGCTCCATGACCGTCCGGGTGGCTCCATAGAGCTTGGAGCCATCAGGCCCTGTCTGCAGCTCCAAGATGCTTTTCTGCCTCCGTGGATTTTGTGGGCTGGAGACATTCAGGGAGGAGTATTCCGAAAAGCTTCCTTTCTTCCCACAGTGGCAGCTGTCTTTGGAGGAGTCCAGGGAGCACTTCTCTTTGTCACTGATGGGATGGTTGGCATTGCCAAGGCTGTGCTGTTTCGCTGAGCTCAGCCCAGCTTTTGTTTGGATGGGGTCTGGTCTCTTCTCTAAGGGTTTTGTGTCATGCCCAGTAGACCCAGCTGGTGGATGGTTAATGGAGCCAAAGCTGTTCTGAGCAAAAGTCCCCCTCTTTTCTGGAGAGTCAAGACAGTCTGGCGAAGGGACATCCCTGGGGGAATGTGCTGTCCTGGGTGATTCTGCTGGTTTCCTGGCAGCAGACTCGATGGAGATGTAGGAAGGTGAGGAAGGAGAGCTGACACGAGACTGAATGAGGCGGGGCACCTCCAGCTCTGCCTTGTTTGCCTCGGTCTTTTCTGCCACCTTTACACCTTCCACAGATGCTGCTTCCCCTGTTTCCAGTGTGACTTCCTCCTGTTTGGCTTTGCTTGAGACAATACTGATTTTACGGATATTGCTACTGCTCACAGAGCTTTGGGTGTTCCCCAGAGACTCCTTGAACAGCCCTGACAGCCCTGCAATGTCTGACTCAGACTTGAGACTAGAAACAGAATAAATAGCTTTCTTGATGGCCTCCTCGATGTCCAGGATCCGGGCAAGTGTCTGTTCCTTCAGGTGCATAATCTCAGCACTTGCTCGTTCCAGGTCCTCAAAAACCAGCTCCACTGAGGAGACACTGTCAGCATCCTCTTTTGTCAGTGCCTCAGCCTTGTCCTGCTGCTTCGCCTGGTGGGCCTTCTGACGAACAACCCACTCAGGGACCTTCTCAAAGAAGCTCTTCAGAGCTTTCACATCCACTTTGCTTGTCTCCTCCTCAAACTCCTTCACTCGAGTCAAGATCTCTTGTAGCTGCTCCTGCCTCCTCAGGTTCTCAAAGATCTCCATAGCCTCCTTGACATTGCCTTTCATGATCTCCTCTTTGTGTACTGACAGCCTCTTCCGACGCTCATCTTCTGTTTCTCTCGTGTTTTTTTCTCTCATGACAACCACTGGCTTCTGTTGGGCAGGTGTCTCTGCCTCTCCATCAGGGCATTTCATTTGCCCACTATTCGCCTGGTGTTGCTTCTCAAAAGAGTTCACAGACTGCTGATGGAAGGACATTGAATGAGACATTTGCCTCCTCTCATGCACCTGCTGCACAACTCTCTGACTATCCCACGATCCATAAGAATTAGATACACTTTCCCTTTCCACCTTGGATGAGGCATTTTGTGCAATGTCACCTCTCTTTGGAGGAGTGGTGTGGCCCACAGGGGAGGTTCTTGGCTCAGTTTTTCCTGGCATGTTATTTATCTGTGCTCTACCAGGACAAGTTGGAGGTGATAGTGAAGAGCACCCATTCTCATCTCGGCGCAGCTCTGTGTGCTTTTGAGCCACCTCACCTGGGTGTCTCCTCAGAGCAGCTGCTTCCTCACTCATCATTCCCTGCTTGACTTCAAAACTAAACACTCCATTTTTTATTGGCTTTGGAGTCTTTGCACTGTCTGATTCCACCTTTCCTTGTCCTGCTTTGCTGGCCTTGTACCTTTCTTCTGCCATTTGAAGAGGGGTTTTGGCAGGGTATTTTGGCACCTTTCTCTCAAAGTTGGTACCCTGAACTGTGACAGTCTTTTTCACAGATGTCTCCAAATTGCAGCATTTTGCCTGAACCTCCTCATAGTCTGATTGTTCATGAACTTCCATGCAGTTTAATCCCAGCTCTGTGTGGGAAGGCTTTGGCTTGCTGATCTCCCTGAAGCCTGAAGGTTTTGGAGGCAGGGGTGGAGGGATGGGTTTGGTTGGTCTGCTCATGCTGTTACTTGCAGAGTCAGAATGTGCCTCATGGGAGAGGTGCTCAGGTTTTGGAGGGGGAACAGGTTTTTTCCTGGGTGGAGCGGTAACTTCTGGCTTTGGAGGAGTCCTGGGTTTCTCTGCAGGACTCTGCAGATCACTGGGTTTGCAGGACAGGGAAGGGAGGGCAGGAAGAGGGGTCTGGAGTGGTGCAGAACATCCTTGGGCTTCATCTTTGCTGGTGGGTAATGGAAAGGCACCTTCTCTCGCTGCTTTGGTTGAGGGTGGGCAATGTTCTGCTTTCATCACAGCAACTGGGGGAGGAGGAGGAAAGTCATTATCAGCCTGCGACCCTGAAGCCACTACAGCAGTCTGGTTACTAGTGACTTGAGTCCCATTTTTCTTTTTACACACAGAATAGGACTGCCCTGCATTTCTGTATATCATAGCAGCTTTAAAGTCCCCTCTGGAGACATTAACATTAGACTTTTCCAGTGACTGAAGTGTGGCCTTTAAATTACCTCGGACAACATCCTCCTTTTCTACCAGGCGCTGTTCTGTGGCGGCACTTTGCAGTGCTCTGATAGCTGTCTGTACATCCCCTCTGACAACAACATCTCTTTCTTCTTGCACTGATTGCTCTTTGTAATCAGACTCAACACAAGGGTTTATATAGGTTTTCACAGGCGTGGCAGTATAAAGGCCATCCTTAATGCTAAAATCTCTACTAGGCACAACTTGGCTTTCCTGGCTCAACAGTTGTCCTCCCTGTACTTCCTCAGAAGCACTGACCTTTTGGTGTGATGCTACGCTCTTCTGAGACACGCTTGTGTGGGTCTTGGATGCCTCCTGGACTCTGGTGGTGGTGGTCTTGCTGGCAGTGCTGCTGCTCTCCTGCTTGGTGGTTGAAGAGTCCTGTTGGTGTACGGCTGATTGAAGCGTCGTTGTCCCCTGTGTGCTGACTGTCTGCTGCCTGCAGGCTGTGTGGAGCTCCTCCCTGTTCCTCTGGAACTTGCTCTGGACATGGTGTTGAATGTTTTTTGCTTCTGCTGTTGCCTGCCTCAGGCTTTGCATTGCAGCCTGGAGATCACTCCCAGGGGCTTTTTCTTCTGTCTGAGTCTGGCTTGCTCCCCCAGTCACCACAGGCTGCTGTTTCCCATCCACTTCTGCCCTCTGAGCTGTCACTTGGGTTGGAAATGTGCCTTGCATCATAGTTTTGGGTTCCTTCAAATGGGTAGTGGTGGCTTCTTCTCTCTCTGCCTTCTTGCTGGCATCGGCCACCCTTTGGATTGACTTTGTAGTCACTCTAAGCCCTCCAGACAGAATCTCTTCCTTTCCCATCACTGTGGGCAGGGGCTTCCCAAGACATTGCACAGTGGTGCCTGTCATACCTGCTGCATGCACAGCCTCTCTCTCTAACACACCCTCTCTGCCCGTGCTTTCACATGCAAAACCCTTTTTTGCTCCCTCCGTAACCCCTGGCTCAACTTCTGCAATTACTTTCCCAATTTGGTCTTTATTTGGTAAGATACTTATGTTAGCCCCCTGCACAACCCGTGGGGCACTCTCATCTTCCCCCTGCTCTGCTTGGGAGTTGATGAGGGATTGTATCTCTGACTCCTGCTGGAGATTCTTCAGATAGCTGAGATCTCCCTTCTCGATGCAGCTTGCAAAAAGCTGGACGTTTCCCTTCTCATTGTCCTCCCGTTTGATGGTTGCTGCTGCTTTCTGCTCCTGAGAAGAAGCCAACAGGTTCCCAATTGTTGACTTCACGTCGCCCTTGACGACTTTCTGCTGGACAGAATGGAACAGGAGGGAGTAGAGAGTCATCTCCACTGATCCCGACTTTGTCTCTTGTAAGACCATCCCCTTTTTGATGGAAGCATCTTGACTCAGGAGGCCCTGTAAAGCCTTGGCTACATCTCCACTCAAGTCCTCTTTACCTTTAACAGCCTCACTCTGGTCCAGCAGTTGCAATGGGCTTACTTTGATCTTGCCATCTCTGTCCTCCTCCACCAGCACACTCTGTGCTTCCACATTGGTTCTGTGCAGGAGCTGCAGCATAATCCTCTGCAAATGGCCTCCCACAATCTCCTCCTTCAGGATGTCTGGAGCACCTGGGCTGCTGAGCTGGTACTTCACCATCCTCACACTCTCCATATCATTGGCTTCAATGAGGATCCCATCATGCTGGATCGCCTGGCAACTGCAGAGAGTCTCTAAAGTCTCCTTCATGGTTCTTTCTTTCAGTTCTATTTCCACGCTACCTTCAGAAGCACTGAGTTTATCCAAGGGGGTGCTCTCGAAGAGCCACGTTGTGCTTTTCACGTCTGCTCGAGGGATCGCTTCTTGGGCCCCAACACTGGCCGTCACCTCTGTGTCCTTCAGGGTGTCCATTGGCTGGGTTTCAAACAACCAGGTGCAGCGTTTCACATCCCCTTTCTGGCTGTCCTCTCTCTGCACTGTGCTCATGGATGCACTTCTCTCCGCATCCCCGTACAGGGAATCCACAGGCTGGTTCTCGAAAAGCCAAGTGGATGTTCTCACATCACCCCGCTGAACATCACTGACACTGACCATCCTCACGTACTTCTTCTGGCCCACTTGCTGGGACTCAAAGAGCTGCTTGTTGGACTGAACATCTCCCTTCTGCACATCATCTACAGTTCTGGGCACAGACAACTTTCCCCCTGAGAAGGAGTCAAGAGGCTCTGTTTCAAATCTCCACCGGGCAGCCTGGACTTCTCCTTTCTTGATGTCCTCTTGGGTGACAGCCCTAATCACAAACACCTCTTCTTCCTTCCTGATCTGATCCAGGGGCTTCGTTTCAAACAACCAGCGAGCGCCTTTCATATCACCTTTCATGATTTCTTCTTTCTTCACTGAGGTGACCTCATGGTATCCCCCCTCTTTGTCCTGGATAGCATATAACGTTTGGCTTTCAAAGAGCATTGTGCAGGATTTGACACTGGCTTTGCTCATGGTTTCTTTCTGGATCTTCTGGAGCTCTGTCTCATCCACTTTGTCATGGATTTGGTCAAGGGAATAGGTCTCGAATACGAATCTCTTTCCTCCAACATCTCCACCCTTGATATCCTTTTCTGGAGGGATTTCCTGGATGCCCTCGGAGTTATCCTTCAGGGTATCCATGGGGTAGTTCTCAAAGAGCCATGTGAACTTGTGCACGGATCCGGCTTCAATTGTCCCAGCATCCTTCTGGGATTTTGGTTTGGTGGCTGTATCCAAGGGTTTAGCTTCAAAGAACTCCTTTACTCTGGACACTTCCCCAGACTGTATCTCCACACGGCTGGAATACCGCATGGTTTTTTTCCTGTCAGCTTCACCGGCAGTGCTGCTGCCCAAGGGTTCTGTCTCAAATAGGTGCCGGACAGTTTTGACATCCACTCCCTGTAATTCCTCCTGACTGTATGCCTTGCTGACTTGCAAATACTGCTCCTCCTGGCCTTTCAGGGAGTCCAGGGGCTGAGTCTCAAACATCCATGTGTATGACTTCACATCAGCTTGGGGCACACTGCTGTCCTCCTCCTGCTTCTTTTCAGCCTTCTCGTACAGGGTGTGCATGGGCTGGGTCTCAAAAAGCCACCGGCAGGTCTTCACATCCCCCCGCTGGGAGATCTCCCGCTTCACTGAGGGATGCTCCTCACCTTCCATGGCTTTGTGATGAATGACATCCATAGGCTGAGTTTCAAAGAGCCACTTGGCCGTTCTGACATCACCAGCCACCACCTCTTGTTTTGTGATCCCCCGTATTATATCCACTTTCTTGATGCTTTCATCAAACTGGTCCAGGGGCCTGGTTTCAAACATCCACTTGTAGTTCTTGACATCACCACTGACGATCTGCTCTCTGCTTACAGAGGTGACCTCATGGAAATTGCCAAAGCTATCCTTGATGGCATACAGAGGTGTTGTCTCAAACAGGATTTGGTTGGCTTTGACGTTGCCGGCTGGAATCTTCTCCTCCTCCTCTTTGGTGATGGGCTCAGCATCAGCCTGCTTAATGCTGTCTAAGGGGAGAGTCTCAAAAAGGGTCTTGAAAGACTTCACATCTCCTTTCACTACCTCTTCCACGCTGGTGGCTGGAATTTCTTCCTCAAAAGCCTTGGAGATGTTGCCAAGGGGACAGGTCTCAAAGACATGTTTTCTTTGCTTCACATCTCCCTTCTCCTCTGCTGAAAGCTCTACTTTCTTTAAACGTCCCACCTCAAAATTGTCTTTCAGGGTTTCCATTGGCTGTGTCTCAAAGAGCCAGAGTGTGGATTTCACATCACCTCCAATGACTTGTTCTTTGGCTACAACACTTTCTGAAGATTCTCCTTTCAGGGAGTCGAGAGTCTGGGTCTCAAAGAGCAGTCGCTGCTTAGTGACATCTGCCCCTGTGATAAAATCTGTGGAAGCCTTGAAGTCCTGTTCTTCAATTGTGATTTCTCTGATGGCATCCAGAGGCTGAGTTTCAAATATCCACCTTGCTCCACTGACATCTGGCCTTCCAATTTCTTCCAGTGAAATTCCACGGATTATTTGCACTTTGGAAGTGTCCTTGTTGATGGTATCCAAGGGCTGAGTCTCAAACAGCCAGCGAGCCGTTCTGACTGCATTGCTCTGAATTTCTTCTCGGCAGACGGACTTGATTTCATGGATAGTCCCAGTCTTGTCTCTGATGGCACAAAGGGGTTCTGTTTGGAAGAGCCTGACAGTCTTCTTAACATCACCTTTTAGCTCCTGGATTTCTGACTTGAGTTGTAGGATGCTCTTCTCCTCCACTGAGGAGCAGCGTCCTATGGCATCCAAAGACTGTGCTTCAAAGAGCTGTTTGGCCCCTTTCACATCCCCTCCCTGGACAGGCATCTTGAGAACTGCCTCCTGCACTTCAGTTTCATCCGAATACAGCTTGTTCAGTGTGTCTAGTGGCTGGGTTTCAAAGAGCCACCGGGCGGTACGAACATCCCCCCTGGCAAGGTCTGTTTCTGACACCTTGGCTGATGTTGTCAGGCTGTATCCATTGATTGACTGGCTTTCAAACCTCAGGGAAGTACTTTTCACATCCCCACCAGGAATGACCTCTTCTTCTGCCAGCTTCTTGGTGGCTTGGTGGTCCCCAATGGAGTCAAGCGCCCAGTTCTCAAAAATCCAGCGCATGGACTGGACCTCTCCTGGCAGAACTTTATCCAGGTTCACGGAGGCCTGTGCATTGGGATCTTCGGCATTAAGCATTTCTGCCAGGTCCTCAGTCACAGCTTCTTCCAAGTTCTTCCGGAGCTCGGGATGCATGTGTCTGTAGAGCCTCTTCAGCTCGTTCACTTGGCGCTGCTGGTAGAACTTGGAGAAGGCTTGCTTTGGAGGAGGCACAGGGAGAGGGTTGAGATCCTGACTCCCCGGAGCAGTGACCTGGACTGAGCCAGCCGCGGGAGGGGGAGGCAAGTCGTCTTCCATTTTCTTGGTGGCAACTTCAGACGGTTTCTGAGCTTCTGACATCTTGGGGGAAACAGTTTTAAATGTCAGAATCACCTCTCGCCCGCCAACCCCAAGGCTGTTAATAGTGAGAACGGCAAAGGGGAAAGCCAGCAGGGGAATTCCATGCACCTACTAAGCTCCATACCTTTGGTTCAGTAGCACACAGCACTCCAAAACATCACACCACTGCACACGCTGCAGGCTTGGTGTTAGCTCTGGTTCCACTGCAACGGCTCAAAGCAAGGTCTCTAATCCAGGTGAGGTGGTTAGTCTACAGTTCCCAGGATTCAGTCCAGCTACAGCGTAACAGAGGTGCCAGATTTGGACTCTGCCACCAACAGAGAGCAACCACAAGAATGACCTGAAAAAGGCTGTCTTAAAGTAGTGAGCTAAAAGTTAACCTCTCCCTCCTGCTCCCAGGTGTCCAGGGCAGTGCGAGTGCCTGCAGAGAGACTGGGAACACAGGATATGGGTGCAGGAGAAAGTCAAGGAGCTGTTTGTGAAGAGGTCTCAAGCAGTAAATGGGGAGAGCGAACCAAAGTTGGTGGGGTAGTGAGATAGCACAATTAGCTTTTGGTAGCACCATGGGCTGCCCACTGCTGAGGAGGGAGGGCTTGGGGAAGAATGTTCTTCTGATTAGTGATTTCTTCTGTTGGGCTCATGAGTGTATCCCACGTCACCATTTGCACAAGAAAGATGGACAGTTAAATACAATTAGAGGCTTAAATAAAGCTCTTCTGACTTGTAGACTTGTTCAGATACGAGACTAACTGGGGTTTACAAATTTGTGGAATCAACAGGCCAAATTCTGTGCTTCCTTAGGAGGAAAAGCAAGGCTGAGGGATCAGAGGCTGGGGTAACACCCAAAGCTGCGTGCCAGGAGAGTTAGACCTGTTTATACTCTGTAAGCCTGAGCTCAGCTCATACTCACAGCAGTGCTGGTACAGAAGGGAACAGAGTGGACTGCGGTTGTCCAGCCTACCTTTGAGCCTCCCTTTCTGCATTTTTTTCTCCTCAGTTTGGAAATCCTGAGCACAGAACACTGAACTGAATACCTGCAACCTGCTCTGCCTGGGCGTTTATCCACAGGGAAGGTAGCTGGAGCCTTTAATCATTGTCTGAAAGAGACTGTAATCCTGGTGGCTTTCCTTTCAGTAAACAGATCTGCTGACCCTTGGCATGCCTGTGCAGTTACGTCTGTAGAGTTATGCCTGGAATATTATTAGTTGTTGCTCAAAGCAATGGCGCGGTGTTATTTCACTCTGTTACACACAGATTGTTCTGGCTAAAAATAAGTTTTGAACGTTAGTGAAAGAAACCCACACTCAGAATACCGAAATCAGCATATTTTGCAGCAAGTGTAAAATGTGAATCTTTTGCAAGAGCCAACTTACTTTGAACGCACTTTTTAAAATAAGGGGTTTTTTTCTTTTTTTTTTTTTTTAATCTATGAAGAACTTCTGAACATGGGGAAGGGTGACTGAGCAGCTGATAGCTATATTCAGTATGAAAGTGCTCCTTGCTGCCTTATGTGGGTATTTAAATCACACTCACAGGCCACAAATATTTGGTTAGATAACGGTGCTTATCTTAAACATTTCCTACCTTGCTTTTTTTCTGCCTGTGGGGAGAGTGAATGGAGTTGTCCTTCACAGTATTCTGTAAAAGATATGAGGAGAAATGACATTTAACTGTAAAGGAAGACACATTGTCTATATATATACATTTATATGCCTTATGTGTATTAAGGTGTATACCAACTACAGAGACCTGAAAACCATTACTGGCCAGGTTTTATTTTTTTGGTTCACTGGCAGTTCTGTACAGACAAGAAAAACAATCTTATTCCAAGCTGATCTAAAATATATGTTTCCAAAAGTCTCAGTCAACAAACAAAACCCCCAAAACAATATATATGAGTTAGGGGAAATCAGAACTAACTCTGATGTCTCTGAAGTTTGATTTAGCCCATATTTTTGTTTATACTTCATTGTTTGAAAAGTAAAACTGATCCACATTTGTACTTGCATTATGGATTGTGTAATTAATTGTTCCAGAAATTGGTTTGATTTGTTTATTTGTTTATTTATTTTAATTTCTTAGGCTTCTAACCAGTTGTAATTTCCCAGTTGCAGTCTCCTCTCATTTATTTTCAACTGCTTCAGTCTGGACTCTTCCAGTACAGAGCTCTGATACACACTCGAGAGACTGCATCTCTGAACAGGGACCCTATAAAAGATTGAGTGGGAGGGAGTATGAACATCCGTGCAGGAAAGGTCCAGTTATGGAATCCCATCCCGCATTACTCTTGGATCACCAGTGAAACTGGGAAAATGGGGAAAATGTGCCTTATAACTTGAATTGTCATATGTCCCATTGATCAGTCTGGAATGGAGGATTAAATCCCTGGATTCCAGACTAAGGGCTATAAACAGAGGAACACGGGGAGGTTGCACTGTAAAGTTATGCCTGAGTGTGGCAAATATGGACATAGATATGTGTGTGTGTTGGAATGGGGATAACATGGAGATGTAGGTGTTTCTCTGTGCTAAATATTTCCACGGATGTGTGTAAATATATATGTGCAAATAAAGTAAAAATCTTGTGTATGAATAAACCATATGGGCTAGCGCATATAGATGTGTGTGTGTGCTTGGTACGTGTGTGCATGTGTGAATTTAGTATGTATATAATATGTGCATGCTTTTGCACAGCTTATAAATCGCGTACACAAATATCAGCACCTCTGATAACAGTTATCAATCATTGGATGAAATTGGCAAATGATAGGGGAAGGATGGTCGTTTTTGGAAGAACAGCCGCTGCGTTCCTGCAGATTTCCGAAACCAGACACGTTCCCTCTCACCCTCTTACAACCACTTGCTTGGGCGGGACATTGTTGGGATGCCGCTGGTGATGTGTGCGGGGGAGGATGTTGGTGCTTACCGGCTGTGCGGGGCTGCCGGCGTCAGCAGCAGCAGCAGCAGCTGTCTGGGAGAGATAGAGAGCCGACAGCTCCTTCACGGAGGGCGCAGAGGACCTCCCTCGTCCTTGGGGAAGTATGTGGATGGTGTTGTCTGATGTGTCTAAAAATGACCGTGTCCGATCATCTGAAACAGGGACAGACGTGCGTGGTGAGCTGCGAGCCAAAGGCGAGAGGGCAGGGTCAGTCTGGAGTGTGAGCATCGCTTACCACGGGCTCTGCCGCCTGCACACCGATGCCCCTGGCCGCCCCTGCCCTGTCCCTCAAAACTTAGCATCCTGCCCTTCTGGTTCAGCGAGCAAACACAGAGATTTCGATCTTTTTCATGACTGAAATGGATTTTGAGCCTGGATGAGAACACGTTTGGCAGTGATCTGATGGCCCCATCCTGCTGGTGGGGCACAGTGCCCACACCCATTCCCGCATCCCTGGACAATGTCATCACCAAACACGAGCGAGTCAGAGGAGGAGCTACACATATTCAACGTGAGCCAGTTCCCACTGTTTTTGCTCTGTGGCCACACCACTCTCCTATGGGTGTGCCTCACAAGCAGTTATATCCATTTATCTTCACCTCTTCCCTGGGAACCCGTTTCAGGAAATGAAGAGATGAAAGAGGCTACAAGACTTGCCCCAGGTTGTAGCAGGGAGCCTTTGGCAGAGCCAGAGGACCAAACCCTGCTCTTAATTTAGAGATCTGGTATTTTGAGCTTCACCAGCTCCCACTGGGGCCCCCGCTGGAGCCCAGCATGGCATTGCTGAGATGTTCAAGATGTTCAGCATTCCTCCTGCTTTTGTTCAGATGTCTCCCATGGAGATGACTACAGCTGAGGCTGCCCTTATTGGGTTCATGCAGAAAAGGCCACTCTGGGAGGAGGTGATCTGTTAGCCAGAACTCCTGTGGCTACACAGAGGGACTGGATGACTGGAGCAGTTGCAGACTTTTGGATGATGCTCATTCCCACCTGTTGTACTCCAGCCATGTACTTGGTCCTGATCCCCCTAAAGAGCGGGGACATCCCCACCCACTGAGGACAAAAGCTGTGTCCATCCCCAGAGAGAGGTTCATGACAAAATGAATGGATTTAATGCTGATGGGTTCAGTTTTCACAGAAAGAGGCAACTCCAAATTCCAGCTAAGAACTTTCTTTTTGCATTACCCTGCTAGGTGTGAGGATGGCCATCTCCACCTCCCATCCCAGACATACATAGAGCTTTACTCCTATATAATGAGTCTCAGTTCTCCAGGTTAGTTGGGGCTCTAATTTCTCTGTTACCACTGTAAAAACACGAGAAGGTTCTCCTGTCCTCTGCAGGCTTGCAATGCTGCATTTGGATTTAGTGAGGTATTTGCAATGCTTTCTGTTTGAACAATGGGCTGTCTCTCCACAAATCCAGCTATTGCATAGCCGGGAAAGGGCTGATGTACTTTTTAATATGTGCGCATTAGAAGCACTGCCACCATTCCAGCGTTCTTTGCCCTCAAATCTCAGTCCACAAATCATGAGAATTAATAAATGACAAGCTTAACGACTCTTTTTCTTTATGTTCTGCATTTTAAATTCATATTTTCCTTTTTTTTCCCCCTCTAAAATACTGAAGGAAGTTTACTCTGGTTTTATTTTAACTTGACAACAGCTAGTGCTATACTAACAGAATAACAGGAGCTGGTGCTTCAAATGAAATACCGCTCCCTGTGGGCACAAACACACCCCCCAAAGCCATGAAAATAAGAGCAGAGGGACCTCAGTGAGTTGTCAGACCCTGGCCAGTGTGTTGCTGGAAGGTGCCAAACACCAAGACATCTGTTGTCCTTTGTTATAAGGATGTATAGATGTGCAGGCAGGTTGATTTAGAACCGAGACTGGATACATGAGGAAGCAGTGAGATGCAACACGGATTTAGTTGTCCAGTTCTGCTGAAGGTCACTAGGACACTAGAGGAAGGCATTTCCATAATGCCTCTTTTTCTTTTTTTGCTAAGGTACCATGTAAATATGGCACCTCTCTTCCTGTTTTCTGCTCTCCAGAGCTTAAACACTAAGTCAAAAAGAATTATTTGTGTACAGCCAGTGGAGACAGTGGCAAGGCTGGAGCAGACCTGGTACATCTTGAGATTGGCTGTGAGGTTGCAATCACACTCTGGTTGCTTCACTTTCCCTGTCTTTACTCAAGATACCCCAAACTTTGACTAGGTCCTGGCTTTTTGAGAGGAACATCATCCTGGAAATCACAGAATCCTAGAATGGTCTGGGTTGAAAGGAACCTTAAAGGTTGTCTAGTTCCAACTCCCCTGCCATGGACAGGGTCACCTGTTCAACTTGGCCTTGGACCCCAGAAAGGGCCATCCACAACTTCTCTGGGAATTCTGTCCCCATACCTCACTACCCTCACAGTGAAGAATTTCTTCATAATATCTAATCTAAATCTCTCTTCTTTTAGTTTAAACCTGTTCCCCCTTGTCCTGTGGACATCAGGAGGGTTATTGCAGCTTTTGCTGCATTCGCTGCCGAAAGCTTTGAGGAGGGCTTTGAAAAATCTTGTGTGGGAATCTCCTGCTTTTCTCTTAAATTGATGAATTACCCACTGGAAAGGCAAAAAGGGGTCCAATCAGTCTGGCAAACAGAAGCTTTCTTCCTTGCACAGTAATGAGGTTTGGCTAAGCCTCCCAGTAAGAGCAATGGTGAGAGAATGAGCCTCTCCAGTTTCAAAGCAGAAAGGAAACCAAGCACAGAATTGCAGCCTTTCTGGACGGGAAAATGAACACAAGCCCTTGGCTCTCTTGAACCTCTAGGAGATGGGAGCACTTCATGGCAAGGCAAGGACCCTGCCTGGGTTGACACAAGTCAACTATGCTTAACCACTTCGGTGCAAAGTGCTTAGCAAAAGCTTCCCCATGCCCTAGAGCTGGGCTGGGAATGTTTAATGGTCTCCTCCCACCCCAGTCTATGGCTATTACTGCTGAGATGATATAATTTGTATTGACCTATAGGCCTGTAGGTTGAGATACTGCACAAAGAAAAGTAACATGCCCCTCCAGTCAGGAACGAATAACGCAGCTGAAGGAAGATTTCCAGTCCATGCAGTGGAAAATAGCACAGCATCGGTGCTGCCTAGTCCTCCATCCTTCAGCTTGGATGGATGAAAGGCCACAGGGCTTGTTTTAATGACAGATATAATTAGATACAAGGCTTTCATTGAAGCCATTACCTTATTGCTGCGTTTGTTTACTTTTCCTTTTTTTCCTTCCTTTTTCCCTTTTGATTTTTTTTTTTTTTTCAGTGCACAGGCTATGCACAGCCCTCTGTTTGCTTATCACTTCTCACAAAACCCGCCTGCCTCAGACAGGGGCTGCTCCAACCCACCGGGCGGGCGGCTGGCTCTGCACTTCCACAAAGTCTGGTCGCTCCACACGTCTCTGCCTGATGAAACAGGCTGCTGCTACCCTCCAAATTGCTAATTATAGATAAGAGCCAAAGAACAACAGTTCATTCCACTAACGAGAAAGCCGAGCTGTCTCACGTGTGTGTGGATAATGACATCCAAGCAGCACCGAGGACGCATCGAGAGCTGCGAGCAAGGTGCCGCTGCACAGCATCCCCTGGATGGGAGCAGGGAGCTTCCCAGCTGGGGATGCTAAAGCAAAGCTAAAGATTGTTGTGCAGACCAGGCTTAGGGTGTTATTTGTTCTGTATGAGCTGGAAGTCCAGTCTGAATCCTGTGCTGGGCTCCGCATTTCTGCCTTGCTGAGCAAAAGGGCTCCACTGGCACGTTCGGCATCCGATCCAGCGCTGAGCGATGCATCCCGCGCAGCGCTGATTGACCAGAGCTGACTGTAGCCCGAGGGGCTTTAAGCCAGATCCTTCCAGCATTAAAGCATCCCCTGCGAGCCAAAATAGAAGGAAAGAGATCCTGAAAACCCCCTCCTCCCGTCCCGCCCAGCGGCTGGCACCGCGGCCGACGGCGCTTCTGCCTAAGCGAAGGATGGAGGGAATGCTCCTCCCCGCTGGCGTTTGTCGGCAAAATGTCCTTCGTGCCAGTGTCTGGCGCCGGATGAATCTGCACATTTCGTGTGAGGGGCTGCAATGTTAGGACTGTCCATGGGGAGCAGCTGTCGGCTTTCTTGAGCTCTCCCCATGCCCGACCTATGTGCGGCGCGGGCTCAGTTTACAGCCTCCCTGCCCCGCAAATTGCACCTCAAGCAGGCAGGGAGGGCTGCAGGACCTGGAAACTTGCAACAGGGGAAAAGAATTCCTTGTATTTGTACTCTCTGATCTTTCTAGACACAATGGGAAAAATCAAGGCAACAGGGGGAAAAGACTCTTAAATATTCATCTAAAAATTCACTCACTTCCTCTTCAGTTATTGCCCATAAATCACTCAGCTGCCCTGTCTCCTTCTGAAGGTAATATTACAGGTCTCTTGAACCATAATCATATTACATCTGACAGTCAACCCTCAACAAGTGGAAAACAAATCACTAACAAAACCTCTCCTCCTCAGCCCTCCCCTGAGGAAACCCCATCTCACCAGTAAAACAGCAGCTCTGTGTCACTCTGCTCTCTATTTAAACCACTTTATCCTATAAAGAAACAACGCTACCCACCTGTTGGTGTCCACCACCTCTGCCGCTGGCACTCCTTCACAGCTCCCACCACCAACCCCAGTGAGCTACCGAGCGCCTGAGTCACCTATTAAAAAAGGAAGCTGCAAGCTCAGCACCAGTCTCCCGGGTCGCCTGGCCAACCACATGTCATCGGCTTTGCTCCCAAAATCAGCCGCCCTGAGCAAACACAGCTGCTAAGCAAAGCCCTTTGTGTTTCCCTGTGCGCCCCACGGGCAGTCCGTGAGCTGGGGGTTGTGTAATGGGGCCCGGGATCAGCTGGGGGCTCGCACAGGGCTGGCACGAGTCAGAGGGAAAGGGATAGTCCAGTGGGGCAAGTTCTGCCCGGAGTCCTGTCCCTCTCCATCACTTGCTGAAGGGAGTGGTGCTGTGAGAACATCTCACCCCGAATCCAGCATCCTCCATCACCTGCTCTGTGGCTGCCTGACTTTGCTTCTCTGAAGGTCAATTTTGGGTTGACCATGTTGGCATCTGTACCTGGCATGTCCTGTGCCATGGAGAACAGATGTGTTACAGTCTCACTCCTTGTTTGTGCATTCAGTGCATCCCGTGGTGCAGGACACAAAACCCAATACTCCAAGGCCAGTGGGAGCAAAGGGACCCATGTCCCGGAGCTCTTAAGGGCTGGGAAAATCAGGACAGGGAAGCAGAGATTTCTTCACATTTTGAAAGCAAACTTTCTTTTCCAAGGGGATGGAGGTGAACCAACATGGAAGTGCTGCTGGGTTTGTGGTGCTCTGGGCTGGCTGTTTCCTGGGTCTGCTATTGCTGCCTGCCTGGAATTAGCCCTGGGCTACCCCCACTCAGATGGTCACTACCAGTTCAGCCCACTGACCCAGACTCAGACTGTATGACTGGAGGTGTGTCCTCGTTCCCACCTGCTTGTCCCTGGTTTGCCTGTCGGTGAAACATCAGCAGCTCACTGACCCCTCCTGAAGCTGGAAGCACATTCCCGCAGATGGGAACCCCCTTTTGAAGTGCCTCTTCCCTTGGATGCGGCAGCTGCATGTGCACAATCACATCTGTCCCATCCTCCACTCAGTTTTTGTCCCCGGAAAATCGGTTCCCTGACAAAAGTGGCTCCTAATTATCGGCACTGCTCCAGGGCTGGGCTGGGGGAATTTACATGGATGGGTAAGCACCCATAAAAGCTGGCCGGGAAACCAGTGCTGCTGCTTAATCCAGGAGCCTGGCAGCCCATTGGGGATGCTCAGTCAGCGGGGAAAGGTTTAAATCTCTGTCCCTACCCCTGCGCCAGTGGCCGTGGTCCATGGGAAGCTCTGCCAGAGGAGACACATGCTGAAGGAGGTGTGGGAAATGGGGCAGGCTCTCTGCTGCCCTAGTTTGGAAGCTGCCAAAAAGGTGAGCAGCGGGTAGTCCTGGGAGGGTGAGGATTTGGGGAGGGGAGAGCATCTCTAGCTATTTCTCAATGGCTTCATGACCCACTCGTGAGGCTTCTAGAGCATGTTAAAATATGATGTGTTTTTCTCCTATGGAAGGATAAAAAAAGAAGGGATAAAGATGCAATAGGGAGCAGACTCTAGTAAAACTGAGGGTGAGTCATGCTCTAAAACACCTGCTTACCCTCACGGGTGCTCCCTCCTGACGCCGGGATCACACTTTGTTCTGTTTGCAAACTGCAGTACTTTCTCTCATTTTCAGTCCTACAAAGGACCATGCGGATTTGAAATTCAAGCTTTTTTTCTTTTTGCTATGGGTTGGCCCATTATGTGGCGGAGTGGTAATTGTAAACATGTTCTTTTTACATAGAATTCATGTGGGTTTTTTTAACTGTTATGTTTCAAGTTACCTGTTTGTTATAACTATATGGGCTGGAAATCAGCCTTTGAAAGTGAGAACTGAGATTTCCACAGGCTCACATACCAACTCAGGTATAGAGAACAGCACTGATCACAGTTAAATGACTAACAAAATTCATACAACTTAACAACACTTTTTTTTAGTGATTCCAAACTTTCATGACTATACCTTGTCCTTTCAAGTAAGTTTGTACAGCATCATGTACAATAGATCCCTGATTTGGAGATGGGGGCCATCTCTGGTATAGACAATAAATGTAATGACTAACACACATCAAAAAAATATAAATCATTCTCTTTGGAAAGTGTTTAAGAAAGGTTTTGCGCTGTCTGCAAGCCATATGTTGCATTCACTTGAGGAGCTTTGGTGCATAGAGTTAATGGATGAATTCTGGGGTGGTAAATGGGCTGAAAAGAAAAGTGCCAGAACCAGAGGAAGGTGCTAAACAAAGAAGTAAAATAAAATAATGTAACTAAAGACCAGCTGTGTTGAAGAGGAAATAAGATTTAAATTATAATTTCATGCTTTAGGAATTGCCTACTAAATTATAGTCTAATAATTAACATTTTGCATGTGTATAAAGTTACATTTGCAAATCTGAGAGGGTGAGGGGGGGTGAAGGAAAAAGCTACTGAGTAGTGCCTTGTATTTCAAAATCAGATCTCTTTACAATTTCCAGCACTTCCAAACTGAAGGTTCATTTTCTTCTGCCACTTCTGTAAATGTTTTTGGCTCCTCAGTGTCAGCTGGACTTTGCAGGAGCAACAGCACAACTCCCAGGTAATTTAAAGACCTTCTGAGAAGAGCTGGGAAAATTTAGCCTCAGGCAGAGCTGAGTGTCTGCCCCAAGGCAGCTCAGGGCTATTTCTGGGCTTTGCAAAAATCCAGGAATGTGGAGGACTCTATTCCTGGCACCAAAAAAATGCCAAGAAGCTCTGTTGAGAGACAGCTGCGAGTGGCATTGCTCTTTGGGGACACTGCCTTCCCGAGTGGGCCAACTGCTGTGGGGTTGTCTTTCCTTAGGGAGGGCTCCAGCATCACCCCATCACCCCCCTTGCTGGGTACCAAGTGTCTAGAGAAGGTGAGTGCAGACCTGACTGTCTGCTGGGCATTGCCTCATTCTCCATGTTCCTGTGCTAAGTTAATAAAGGGTTAATGAAGGCTGAGTGGATGTTTAATTACTCTCTCCCTGGGCCCTGTGTCGCTGGGGTCTCAGTGCCCAGCACTGCCCTCTGACACGCTGGGATTGTGTATCACGCCCCGCTCACGCCAGCACTGTTCTCGCACTCTCCAGTGACTCTTTATCTGTTATTTACAGAGGGTTTTTCTCACTGAGATGGTGATAAACACCCTTGCTTGAATCCACTGAGAGCTGGGTTTATTTCCCTGTTTCTCCAGTTCACCTATCCCATCATCAGGCCTTCTTTTACCCTTAACCCCTTTGGCAGTATCTTTTCTCTGCTCTACCTCCTCCTGAAGAGCAGCAATCCCCCCCAGACTGCACTTCAGGATGACCACTCATGACAGAAGCTTCCCTCCCTCTAAAATCCCCATCCCCGGGGAAAGCAACACCAAGCTTCCCACTGGAATAATCTCTGCCTGGGGAGAGGGCTTCTTGACATGCCACGAATACCAGACCTTTTAAGGGAAGCCCTCTCTAACCACTCCGAGGAGATACCTGGGGAATGTCTGTGCAGGCATGAGCCCTGTGAGCATCACCGGCCTCACATCCTTCCTGGGATGCAGGGCACAGGCGGGATCAGGGCTGTGGAGTGCATCTTTAAGCATTTCTTTGCCATGCCACGGTGTTTACGTGGGGGCATTGCAGGGATACCACGCGCTCTGAGGAGCTGCGAGGCCCTGCCCTTGGCTTTCTATTCTTATCCCGGTGTTTCCATGCTGCTGTCAGCCCTTTATCACTGGCAGCCAAGAAAACTTAATACTGTTTTGGAAGAAACAGTCATACCCAAAACCAATTTAGCAGTATCCTTTAAAGAGAAAACCCCAACCCACTTGTAGCTATTGAGATTCCCAGGAATATCCGTTTGTTTCTGAACAAGGCAAATTGCCAGTGAGAATACGGGAGAGGAGAGAAATGGTTGGCTGAAAAGAGTAAGACACCAGTAAGATAAAGTATTTAATGCAGAGATTCTTGCTATGCTGTTCAGACCCAGACCTGGGACTTGTGCTGGTGCTGAAGAGGGATTTTCACTCTTCTAGTAACAGAGTTAGGACATCCTTGCCTGGTTTCCCCCAAAAGGAAGCTTTTGTGTCCTGCAAAATGCTGCAACTATTCAAGGGCTGAAAACAGCCTTTGTAGGATTTTCTTACAAATTTCCACCCTTGCTGGATCCCTTCACTGCCACTAGTGAGCCATCTACCACTTTGCCTGGACAAGAATACGTTTTCATATTTTGCCTCTTGCTCACAAAGGCAACTCCACCTCTCTTTCCCTAAATCCATGTTTTCTCAAAAAAATCTGAAGTTACTTCACATATTTTTGAGCAAAGATTGAGGTGAATGCTGAAGTCTTGGAGGGAATTGGGGGAAGTCACGGAATTTCTGTTATTCTCACAGCAATCAGTAGGATGTGAATCTCAGGGGATTCAGTGCATGAGAAGAAAAAAAAAAATATGGGCAGAGAACAAATATCAGCTCAAGTCAGGCCCTTCCCACAGTGACTGAGGGGCTGGACCTGCAGTCCTGGCTGTCCTGCTGACCACAACACAGACCTCAGAGCCAAAAGGCTTTGGCAAATGGATAATCAGGTGTGAGAGACACATGCACACACGGGTAGGTTTATGCTCCATCTTACAGAGTGATGCAGGTTTTTGGAGTGACCTTCTGTACACGTGAGCACCAACAGGGAGTGGTATGGCCATATTGATGCTGCAGACCCAATAGGTTCCTGAAGCCCATTGTTTGGCTCAGGGTCACAAACATGTTTCTCAACCCTCCCTGGACATGGGGATTGAAGAAGGAGGGAAAGAAATTCCCTTCTTAACTAGTCCTTCCCTGCGTCCTCTTTCCTAGGGATGTAAGATGAAGCAAAGCTTGTTTCTTTCTGAACAGTCCACATTTTGCTGCCTGCCTACAACCATTCCAGAATACAGTTTGGTCAGATGTCTCCTCCAACCCCAACATCCCTCTGGCTCAACAGAATCCCATACAGATTCTTTCCTCTCTTCGTTGCCACAGTGACCAGAGGCATGGCAAATAACTATATTTTGAGGGAAAGAGTAGACACTGAGATCTGTCCCCATGAATTTACGCCTCAAAACTGCCAACTTCAGTATTTCAGGACAGGAGAAAAGCACACAGGTACAATGCTCTGCTTCTGCCTGGAATGTTCCCAACTGCCCCAGATGATGGTGTTGAACCAGACCAAAGCCACCATCCTTGGAACACGTCTTCTGGAACAGAGAGGATTTACCAAGCTTTGGGTCAACAGAATAAAATCCATGGTTTTCCAGGGGCTGCAACATCTCTTTCACAGCACTAAGCATCGTCATTTGCCCTGCATTTTAGGATCAGTCTGAGGTTTGTACTCATGCAACACTCCATCCCACTTTAGTCTACCCCAAAATTACTTACGGGGTGGTGTCTGTAGTCCCAACAGCCGTGTCACACTGCAGACAGCCCCAGTGGAAAATCTACGTGAAACTCTCGGCCAGGCAGCCCTTAGTGTATCCTACGAGGAGCCCTGCTCCACTCCCCACACCCTCGGTCCCCTTCACTGCCTCCCAGTGGTCCCTGGCAGCTGGTTTTATCGCTGAGTGCTGGGCTATGTTGAGAGGATGAACCACTTGGTCTATTTTTAGGCAAGAGTGAAATCGCTCTTCCATCAGGCTGAGTCAATCATGAGTTCTAGCAGTCCTGCACAGAGGCTGGGAAAGGCTGGGGCCCTGGCTTATTTTCAGAATTTATTCATTCAAAATACCCCTGGTGTAACCCGGTACAGGACGGGCAATGCTTTCCAGGCACTGGTGCCATGGGGAAGAGGCATTTCCCTGACTCACTGTCATGTCCTCAGGCTGTGACCCACACAGCCAGGCCCCTGTCACCTCTGGCCACAGCCAAAGTTTTAAGGGAAAAGCTGGGAGGGTGACAGGTCTTAACTACATTTTCTGGCTTCCTATTTCCCCATCAATTCTGATACTTTAGAGCCAAGAAGGAAAAAAAGTACTTTAGGAAAGTGACTGAAAGAAGGATGACCAAAGTGGGAATTGCCCTCATCCTTGCAGCCCCTCTGTAGCCATGTGGTGTCACAGATAGCTGCTCTGGGAAGTGTTTGGAGAGGGATAATAATAAAGCACTCAGCCCCAGCAGGCTGTTGATGCCCTCAGAGTTCAGCTCGGTAATGGGTACTATTTTTAGTGTATTAATGGTGGGTACAACTGTGTCAAAGCTGGGGACCCTGCCTGTTTGTGCTCAATAACAAATACAAACATAAGCAAGGGCTTTGGGGCTTATTTTAACAGTCCACCTGTAGCAGGCAGGAAGAGCAATACAACTGAGGTACCCAGCTGTTCTCTCTTTGGTTTACTTTTCTGACACCTTCAGAGAGCCTGTGCTGGAGTACAACACCCTGTGGCGATGAAAGGTGTGGGTTGGCTGTGCCAGTACAAGAAATCCCCATCACTTGAGATAAAACACTCAGTCAGAAGTCCTTAGAATCACAAAATACAGGGTGAGAGCTGAAAAAGCCCCATGCTTGGTCCCACTCTGCTCATACCCTCCCAGGACATGCCCACGGTCCACAGCTCCCAGCACCAGACAGCCTGGGGCAGCAGTGGCAGAGAGAGATGCACAGCTGGGAGCTGTGCTGGACCAGATGGTCTTGGGGCAAAAATCTCAGTTTTATCTGCCAGCACAGAAGCTGTCTTAGCTTTCCTGTGCCCCAATGCACCAGGGTAAGTGTTCTTGTCCAAGGTCTGTCACCGTCTCTGGAATGCGTTTGCACAGTTTTTGCACAGGTATATCTCCATCTCAGCTGGGCTCATTGGTCACAAAGAGACCTCAGCAGTGTTGTGATGAGTAGATGAGGCACAGGCCCCATACCCACTGGGCTCTGTGCTCTTTGCTTGAGGGGGCCAAGCAACTCAATGCTACTGATTTTCAAGTTCCATAGAACCACAGAATAGTTTGCTTTGGAAGGGACCTTAAAGATCATCTAGTTCCAACCCCTGCTATGGCCAGGGACACCTTCCACTAGCCCAGGTTGCTCAGTCCCATCCAACCTGGCCTTGAGTGCTTCCGGGGTGGGACATCCACAACTTCTCTGAGCAAACTATTCCAGTGCCTCACTACCCTTGGAGTAAAGAATTTCTTCCTAACTTCTAATCTAAATCTCTCCTATTTTAGTTTAAAATCATTCTCCTTTGCCCTATCACTATCTAGCCATGTAAAAAGTCACTCTCTATAAGCCCTCTTTAAATACTGAGATGCTTTAGGATTTTGGTGCACTTCTCCTGAATATCTCTGCTAGAGTTTTACAGGGGTGTTTTGGAGGGCTACTGCCCCTCTCTTTTTCCCTGTGGGTCTGCAGGTATCAATCTCTGGAGAGGATGCTACACATCAACCAGGCTGCAGTTCAACAATGTGATGTGGTTTCCTTGCCAACACCACGTGACATCACATCACATCACATCACATCACATCACATCACATCATCATCATGACACATCCAGCTCCAGATGACCATCTGCTTTCACTGAGGCTCCTGGAAGGGCTCTGTTCCTCCCTACCATAGTCTAGTTTCTTTAAACATCCTGCAAGGCTACGCATTAACTTCCCCCTGCTGTCTGTGTTAAGCCTGGTGCCTGGGAAGATCATCACCCCTCCTTCTGAAGTGGTCTCTGTGTTCTTTGTGACTTCCTTCAGTGAATGAGGATGAGAGAAAAGAGCAGTTAGGAGGGTGATAGACAGGTCCTTGGTTGCCAGTCAGGTGGTGAGGCAGAGGGCTGGGGATGGCAGGGGCTGTCAGCAAACACACACCCGCTCAGGTAGCATGAAATGGGTGCCAGAGGTGTCAGCAAACAGTGACAGGCAGGGGACTGAGATATCTTATTTATTCCATATGGGTGGAGTAACATAAAGGCAGGAGGTGAAGGGCAGAGCATATCAGCTCAGTCAGCAGCTCACAGTGGGTATGTGTGTGTTGTGGTGTGCGTGTACCCAGCAGCAGCACAAGGGGTGCATGCATATATTTATGTGGAGCTCTCTCTTCATCCGCAACATATATATGGTCTGTCTGCATGCATGGCTGGCTGTTCACATTCCTGCTATGTCTTTCTGTCTCTAGGTGAAGGACCTGGTCTGCTGTGGGTTGTGACTTCCATGTGTGTCCTCATCAGCGTCCCTGCAAACCACTCCTGTGACCCTGAGAGATCTGAGCTACCTGACAGCTCTGCACAGCTCCTGGGGAAAGGGTTTCCTCCTCCCGTCTGGAAGACAGCAACTAATTAGAAAGCAGGAAATGAGGGGGGGGAAATCGATGAGGGACTGGGATTTTCTGAGAGGCACTGAGAATATGATGGAGGAGATCAGCAGCCTGGGGGTGTGGAGCAGAGGGCAGCTCTGAGCCCTTGCCTGAGATGGCATAGCTCTTACTGGAAGCCCAGAGAAGAGGGCAGGAGGGTCTTAACACGGGAAAGACTCTTTAGGTTTGATTGAGTGAGAGAAGAGAATAGGGCTTGCAGAAAAGGCCAGTTAGGAGGGACTAGTCTGTCTGCTTTGACTGGTGGCAGAGCTCGGCCAGGCTGATCAGCAGAGTCTGATTTCTCCCCTGCCCGCCTGGGAACTGCTGCACACTCCCATGGCAGCCTCCCCAAAAGATGCCTGTGATCCCATCGTCCCCAGCCAGCTGTCACAGAGGCTGGGAGAGGTGACAGGGGATGGATGGCACCTGCTTCTGCCCCTTCTTTCTGTATTGTGGGGTCCTCTAGTCAGGGTTTGCCTCCTGGCTGAGTCACAGAGACACAAAGCACTGAGAGTAGGACATTCTGGCCACTTGCAGAAGTCCCAACATTCGACTCCCACTTGTCATGCCCACGAAAAGCAACTGCTGAAAGGGAAATGAGCTTTTAAGGGTTATGTTGACTGCAGGAGCCACTATCACTGCAAGTGCCAGAGTTACCTTGAACTGGGAGCCGTCTCTGGCATGAGCACAGCCTTTTATCTTAAATCAGCATTTTCCCCCGCCGCCTTTCTGATCTTTCCAGTTCACTAGTGATGTTCTCCCCAGCCCGTCTGCTGAACAGCGCGATGCAGACGGGAGAATGCTGGCTGCAAAGCCCCAGGTCATGGAGAGAGGGAGGGTGGCAGCCTTCCCGCACCGCGGGGGCTGGGACACAATGTCCGGAGCATCCTCGCCGAGACCGATTTTGGGATGGAAGTGAGACCGTTTCGTTGTCGCTAGATGGCACCGCACCCCCTTGCAGCAGAAAGCGTGGGTGCTACAGAGAGCAGAGGAAGAAGCCTCCCCTGTCAAGCAAACCTTGAACCAAGCCTGGGTCTCCCTGCATGCAGGATGGGGGAGCCCCCTGCTCTCTGCCCTCTTCTTCCCCTCCTGTCCTTGCTTTGAAAATTCCCTGTAGGTAGAGGTTGAAATGAGCACAGAACAGAAAGGAGAGGAGGGGATTGCAGGCGCTTTGGAGGCTGCCTGGATGCTCTGTGATTTGCAGTCACATCAGGCTCCTGTTTCATCTTTGCTCTGCACCGAGGTAACATCCCTGTGTGCCCTTCAGCTGAAAGCCCTGAATAATGGAGCTGTGTTAATACACACACTCACAAGCATATGTGTGTGTGAGCTGGGGGAATGATGTGCCCACGTGTGTGTCCCTCTTCTCTCTTCCTTGACTGCAATTTCCTCTCTCTGACTGCCAAAATTCATCTAGTAGTTGTTAATTTTTAAATCCAGAGTACTCAGGAGACTCTACCTGCCATAAATTAGCTGGTGCTTTCTCCTTTTTAATATTAAAGGACTCAAGTTTTTCAGCCATTTCCCTTTGGGAATAATGATGCCTTGATTTGCCATCTTCCTTCCTAGGAAGAATTTTGTTCTACCGTGTAAGTATTCCAGTGCTCAGTTTAATCTCATTACTGCAGATTGCAGCCACTTGGACCTCTTTAATTAGTGACTTGCTGACGTCTTTGGTGGCAACTTCCTCTGGATCATGTGATACCTGTCAGCATGACCAGGGACACAGCCCAGGTTTAGCTGCCTGGGAATGGGCTTTTCTGAGGGGTGTAGCAGCCTCCCCCTTTGAGCAATGCTCAGGTCTCCAGCAGTGTCTCAGAGGAGTCTGTGCCATGCCTGGAAAGAGATGCAGCAACTGCTGCTTTGACTTCCTCTGTAGTTATTCAGCTCTGAACTGTTGCATGGACATGTGTTTGCTGATAAGCCCAATGCTAGTCAGCAGAGCTTTCTTGAACACTGCCAAGTTGTTGTGCTCCATATCACGGCCTCCCAGAACCCGAGAACTGTGCTCTGCTTCTAATTTACATTATTGTGTGGCATCAAATCACTCAACACTGGTTTTCCAACCCCAGGCCACTGTATCTGCTGGGTGTCCCCTCCTCACCTTGGGGAAAGGATGTGGGACAGTGCCTGGGAAAGGTGAGGAAGCTCCCACAGAAGACTTGCCCTGGTCACTGCTGGGGATCATGGAACACTGACGTCTGTCTCGCTCCATGGGAATGACAGAACACAGCACAGGTATAGCCTTGGACGTGTCTTGGCCCAGAAGAGATTTGGGGGCAGCGGGTTCCTGGACTTTTTTAGGAAGCATTACAACTCTGAGCAAATCCAGCACCTACATCAGCTATAGCTGTTGTATTCTCGTCTCCATGAATGGAATTGCCTCCCCAGAAAGACCTCACACAAAGCCCTCCCAGTAAAGCACAAGAACATGAAGCCACTGCTATTACAAGGCCTTTGAGTAAGGCTCTAAGATAGACCATGATTCATCCTTTGACACCCAGAGCAAAAGATGTTCCTTGTGCTGTAAAAGGCACACTACAGATAATACTGTGACTGTGTTTAGCTAGATAGTGTGGTGACATCATGTGCTTTGACATTAAAACAAATTCCCAGCAATGCTGTGGAAACCTCAGCTCCATCATTTGTGTGCTTGTGTAAGAGACATCTTTTCCCATGTAGTTGGATAATTAAACACAGTGTCTCAAATCCAGGCAGTGTGTGATTTTTGCCCCCTTCTTGTGTGAAAGACAAGAAAGAAATGGAAAGAGAACAAATCCTAAATAGATCATACAAGGGGTCCCTGAATTCCTGATCCAAACCCAGTGAAGGCAGGATGGTCCGGTGGTCTCTAAAACAGTCATTATGGTATTTTTGGAGAGCTGTTTTTTCTGTCCCAAATCAAAGAGTAGTCTGGCAAAATTCAACCCTTTCCCATGCAAAGCTTGGATCTGTCGCTCTTCACAGATGCCTCTTGCCTTGAAATATCCCTGACCTGCTTTAGTCCTGATGATATCATAGCATTAGGGATCTCTTACATGCCCTATCTTAAGCCAAGGATGACTGTGTCTGATACACCACCACTGCCAAATTCAAAAAGGAGCCCAGCCAAAGCTCCTTAGTTAGGTACAAAGGAACTTGTCCCTCTTCCTGTCCTCAAGGCTGAGGTGCAGGGAGATATTACTCACCCCAAACTAAACATGGACGTACTTCTGCCTTGGTATTTAATAGCATCTATTTTTATCTGCAGGGATAACAGCATGGGGAGAGCCAGCATGGCTTTGTGGACTCATCACTGGCCCAGATCCCAGCTGTGCAGGGATTTGCCAGCTCCGTGCAGTGGGACAGATCAGGACTCAAAGGCTGCAGTCTCAGGGTTGTCTGTTCTCTGTGCTCCCTATCCTTGGCCACATTCCTGCATGGCCAGTCCTGGCAGCACCCACAGGATCGACAGCCAGCATCACCCAGTCAGTGTCTGCTAGGGGGTTACGTGGAAAATAAAACTATGTGTAAGGACCAAGTAGACCCTTCCCAGTTGCAGCTACAGAGCTGGCAGTAGAGTAGCAGTGATGACTGGCAACCAAAATAAATCCAACTCACAGCTTCTGCCCGTGGCTGAGTCATCGGCTGTACCTGGCACTGAGGAGATGATCGTGGGCCTGTTGAGGGATGGTTTCCCTTCCTGTGTGGGAATGACAGCAGGGAAACAGGTAAATTCCACAAACAGAGGAAAGGAACTGCATGAAAGCCCAATGTAGGGAAGACAACTGCACCAGAGGATTTCCAGAGATAAAGGTGTATTCCTGTAAACCTGACCCAGTCTTGGCTGTGCTCTGTTCTCTCCTCACAGCGTTTTGCTCCCCACCCACTCCATTTCCAGAACTAACTGGTATTTCTATTTGGTTTTGTGGCCACCTTTCAGAGTCAGAATTATCCATCCACTTCCTTTACCAGATCCCACAATGATTTTAGTGTCTCAAACCCAGTAATGATTGGAGTTGCCCTTTGCTGTATTCACAGTGAAGGACCTCATGTGGAGTAATCATCACTGGGCTGATTTTATACAGCAATAGGATGAACATAATCATTTCAGATGGGATCTCATTCATAAGTAATATTCCAGGTTATATAAATTTTGTGTTAATATTATCTCTCATGTTTCCTTGATGTAGGTCTCTCTCCAATCTAAGCTGCCAATTCAACTCCTTCCCTCTAGAAAGAGTATCATTGCAAGGAATAGGTTGTTGAACATGTGACCTGTGCCCCTGATACCATTATATCACCCAGAGCTGGATGGCACTAGACATAAACCTCCACAAGGAAGCCTGTTCCCCAAGCCTAGGGATCAATGGATGGAGCACCATCATAAAGCCCAAACACTTATAAGGATGACACCCAAAGGAAATGTATTTTCAGGAGCTTTTGAAGAAGAACACCTACTAACCTTGGCAGAAGACTCCTTCCATTTGAGGGTGGCAGGACTCCACTCTGCCTTCCTCTGGATGCTCTGAAGAGAGGAAAGGAAGGATGAGTCTTTACGGGGTTTGGTCTCCATGCTCAGGGACTGGATGGTTGTCACAGTGCTGACATCAGCCTCCCTCTTCTTCAAAATGCCTTTGGGAGGTGGTGTCTTCAGTGGAGCACAATGTAAACTCTTACAGAGTGGAGTGGCTTTAGGAGCGTCAGAGCTGGCCAGGAGTCCTGTGAGATTCCTTATTGGGGCACCAATGTTAGGGATGGGAAGAACTTCCATGGACTTGTTTGAGCACATATTGCTGGGATAACTTGGAGATAAGGCATAGTTTTTCCTCATTGGAATGGCATTAGTCTGTGATGGATATCTTCTCTCCATGAGCTAAAAAAACCCCCAAACCCAAACACCCATTAGAATAAGTTCTCATATAACTTCAATAATAATCATGGAAAACTTTTCTTTCCCACTCTTCTACTTCAAGCATCGTATCTACTGATCTAACTTTTTGGAATGAAACAATATCCCATCAATTTCTGCTTTATGTTCTCTGAGCAAATGTCAGGGACACAGTCTAAACTCTAGCCCTTTTTTGAGGCGTGGAAGAAATTTCTGTCTTGCCTGTTTCAAGTGTATCCTCCTCATTTGTCCATGACCATGCAAGGAAGCCTTGGAGTAGAAAAAATACGACGAATGTCTGTCTTCCCTCTTGGATACTTTTTTTCCCCCTATCTCCATCCTCCTATTCTATGGAATGGTATTTTCAGCCAAAAACCCCCCTCTCTATCGATTGTTTCATAAGAAACCTTAAGTTTCTTCTTAGAAACCTGGACTGAAAATAAAAAAATCAGCTTCTGCTTTTTTTTTTTTTTTTTTTTTTTTTTTTTTTTTTTTTTTTTTTTTTTTTTTTTTTGGTTGTTTGTTTGTTTTTTTTGTTTTGTTTTTTTTTTGTTTTGTTTTTAAATGAGGTGAAATTCAGCTTTCTCTCATGAGTGGGGATCAACCCTGTCTTCAGTAAAATATCTGAATAAAGTCCAGAGTATCTGTCTTCCAGTGAGTTATCTTATCACTTTATCATTTTTATTCTGGGGTGTGAGAGGCCCCTTATCACAAAGCAGAACCTCACATGCAAACACAGAGCTAACAACTTCACCTTGTGCCAACAACTTTGCAAACAAAATATGATACAAGGGAGACTGGTAGGTGGGAGATGCACCTTGGTCATGATGTGAGAACAGTAGTAACAGCTTCTAGTTAGGGGGCAATTCTGTGTAAGATTCTGAAATAGACATCTAAATGTAGCTGTGAGCAAAATCTACTTGTGTGCTTGAAGTCTAAGTCCCATTACAGTCAAAAGCACCAAGAAAGTGATTTCTGCACCCTGGGGTAGAATGGCACCAACATTTGAAACACACATGTCAACCTCAAAAAGCCTCTAGCTGGTGGTGCAGGAGGGCAGAGATGCCTCAGTGTCATCCCTGCCAGCCCAGTGGGTGCCTTAATGGCTTTGTGTGCCTTTACCTCAGGCTGGATCCTGCCCTCCCTTTCTAACCAGTACTAAATCCTCTGCCAAGTCCTACACCACTTGATGATCTCTACCTGTACAAGGTACTCACTCCACAACAACTTGAATGTTACACGTGGATTTTCCATCCCATCCTGTAGCATGTTATATGTGTGAGTTCATCTGAACATACTAAAAGGCAGTTGGATCTCAGCTGGTTTTGGGTGTCCTCAGAAGAGCACAGGGTATTGCAAAAAAATGCTGCTTTTTTTGTTTGTCTCTATTTGCTAAGAACTGGAACATTTTGTTGTCAGAAAAACCTGCCCCACCTGGTCTTGGCCCTTGGCTCTCACCTTGGGATGTTCTTGCTTAGTCATGTTTCTTTCAGAGTCCAGGATGCTCTGGTACCTGCAGAGAAGACAGGACATGGCACTTTAATCCTTTTTCAGCCTGGATGTATTTTTTCATACTGTGGACAGGCTCATTCTGCCTTCCCCTTCCCTCTGGAAAGTATCAAACCCAACAGACTCCAAAGGCAATCTTGAAGAGTGAGAGAGACGTGAGAAATCCCCTAAAGTGGGATCCATGTGAGCCCTCTCCTCCCAAGCTCCATGGAGATGTGTCCCTGGAGGACCTTGTCTCCCCTCTGGTGGAGGATGTGCTGCGAGGTTATATTGCCTGAAATAGGTATATTATTGCCTTTTGCTGATATGTAGCTTGAAGCTGAAGTCAGGCTGTCTAGAAGGTCAATTTATACAGCTTTAGCCCAATATAAAGTAATTTACCAAATCAGTACCTGGCCTGATATAACAGTAGTGATGAGTGATACCTTTGCAGGAGAAACCACCTGCCTTCTCTTGCTTGCTGGGGGGAGTGCACTCTCAGCTTTCTCCAAAGACTCTGTCAGATAGATGGCTATTTACAGTGAAAACTAACCAAGTTCAGGATATTTGGAACTCAACTGTCCCACAGGGATGTTCAAGAGACAGGCTTGACAGCTGCTCTGTCACTCTTCTGTTGAGGGAGAGGTACTTCGGGTTCTGTTCCTAATCTTGTTTGTCTCATGCTTGGCAGCATTGTGGTCTGATCTCAGTCATGGGTTGTAGCCAGAAGAGAAATTAGCCCTTAAGGGGTTTGGGCTGAAATGTGACTCTCCCTGGAGCATTTTGGTTACAGACAGCTGAGAGAAACCAGGAGGCAGTGAGATGCCCATACCCCTTTTGCCTCATCATCAGCTTATCTCTCCGGCATTTGCTCCTTTCCCTTGTGGCACCTTACAGACCATCAAGATTAAAAGCTTAAATTGTCCACCTGGGAATGCTCCAGTCACTGGGGTCGAGGGTGAATTCCTCTGTGTCACTGTATTTAGTGATGTTCGTCGAGTGTGTCTGGCTTTTAAATCAGGACTTGTCTTCCAAGACATTGGAAATATGTAACAGCTAAGAGCACTCGTTGCAGAAAACCTCTCACTTAAGACCTGACAAGTTGGGACGCTGTGCTTGGGAAAGACCTTATCTGAGTGAGATTTATTTGTTATGGAGGTGGGATAGGGACAGTCCACCCTGGAGCTCCTCAGATCTGAGGTGAACTGCAACCGCAGACTAACCACCCACCTGGCAACCAGTTCAGAGACAGACACAGCTTTCCTCAGAAGAATTCCTCTGCGCATGGGGTTGTTCCTTGGGAAATGGCACAGAGAAGGAAAGGACTGAGCTGGCCTCAGCTTCTCAGCTTTTTCCATGTTTTCTGTCTGCTGGCACTGAAACAGGAGAGCAAAGGTTACGGTGCTGGATGTGGAGATTCAGGGGAGAGAAGCCAACAATCAGTGTGTCCATCTCCAGTCGTGAGACCAGTGCATCAGTAAAGGGCTGTGGAACAAATGCTGCCTTCACTAACACATCTGCAAACTTCATCACATCACTTCTGAAATAATAAAATGGAGTTAAAGAAGACACAGGTTAAATTAAATGCTTCCTAATGCAGGGAATGGTTTTTATCCACTCAATTTACCACTTATCTGGTTCTCTTAGATCACCAAATTCATCTCTGTGACAGTGAGAGGGAAAGGATGTAAAGAACAATTAGCTTTAAATAAATAAAAAGTTGTTTGGTGGAATTTCATATATTCATGATTAGTTAAAATTTTCTTATGTTTCCAATGTTGCATAGACCTGAACCAGCTCTGGAGATCTAAGTACCCCTTGGCCTCTTCTGCCAAAAATGTTCTTATTTTCCAGACTTCAGAAATGTGCAGCAGAAGTCTCAGGCATTGTATTTGCAGTGGCTGATCTGACACTTGGAAGTACATTAGGTCATCTGGGGTTCATTTTCTGAATTTAGACAGAGCCCTGGGGACCTACAAGTTATATGTAATTGCCTTTTAATTACTGACACAGACATTTGAACTGCGGGATTATTAAATACTTGTATTTACATTTTGAAAGTATTTGTTTTAAAAGCCATGTAGCTTGTAAAATATGTTTGATCAGCAATTTCTGTGGTGCTGGCCTGAATATTAGTCAGTGTCCAGAGTCACTTGTGTTTGGGTGTCCACTTCCAGATGCACTCAACAGGGGCAGATTTGGGAGAGGGGTCAGCATTTTGTGATCTCTGCCTCCCTTCTCATGCCTTTAAGCAAGTCCAGAGGGAGTGAGATACATTTCTTAGTAGTTGCTTCAAAAATTTCCCTTTTTTTAATTTTTTTTTTTAATTTTTATTTTCCAAGTAATTTCCCATGATATTAGATAGGAGACAGATTCGTTAGATCACAGGCTCCCACCTCCCACCATTTGGGGATTGTTTCCCATTTTTGTGGTGGTGTCGAACATTAAACAATTCCAGGTTAAGAGCCCTCGAGGGATTTACTCAGTGGCAAAATGAGCCAGTTAAGAGGGAAGTGTTCCCTGTCTGTCCTTCTTCTTAAACACAGCACAGGCAGTAGATGGAAGTAGTCTCCTCAGCCCACCCTGAACAGTTCCCACAACCAGCTCAGCATCCCCCAGTTGCTAAGGGTTTACAGGATTTTTCTGATATTAATTCATTCCATCTCCCGTGATCTGGGAGGGGTTTTGTGTAAAATCACTTACATGCTACAGCGCTTCCCTCCGCCCGAGAGCTGCCATTTGATAGTCTCCTCGGGGCTCTCCAGCACCACGCTTCTGACTCCTTCCTCTCCCCCTTCCTTACAAGACAGGAGGCAAAGTCCCTTGGCAAAGCTGCAATTAAATATTAAAAGCTGATGTGCAAGTGGGGATGGTGTGAGTTGGAGAGCTGGCACTGAAGAGGGGAGGAGATGAAGCCTCCTCCCTCCTCCTGTCAGGCTGTCGCCAATTATTGAGGTCTCGTTCTTCCTCATAAAAGCACTGGATGAGTTCAAATCCTGGCTGGGGTACCCACAGCCATCTAGACCCAAAGCTGGATTCTGATTTAGGTGATAATCTGCTGCAATCCTAATCCCCACCTTGTCTCAGGAAGAGCAGGAATGAGCAACTCTTCATGAGGGTTTTTAAACTGATGATTCTGGCACAGGTCGTATATTCATCCTCCAAACCAGAGAGTGTTTTCATCTCAACTTGTAATCCCCCGGGCTTGTGGCTTCTCTGTGGAGGTTCTGCATGAACTACGGGAGAAGGCATCTCTCTGGGGTGTCAACAGCTCCAGGGAATACACTGCTCCTCCTGGCAAAAACGAAAGGCAGGCCAGGGTCCAGATGAAATGAATTGAAATAATTCACTACTGGGGAAAACAGAGGGCAGGACTGTCTGAGGGGATTTGATTCAGTCAACATCTAAGTGTCATTAAAGTCAGAGTTTGGCAAAAGTAATGTCCTCACCCTCTCAAAATAAAACAACATGGCCCCAGAAAGATCTGTTTTTCACCTAACAATAACCGGGTTTCTGTGAAGTTCTCTCTGGGATTTATTCTGCTCATGCTGGAAAGTTGACCAAACAGCAAAGTCAGTACATAAATAAGACCAGATTACTGCATTGGTTTATAATGAACAAGAAAAACTACATTTGACATCAAAAGCTGGGAAATAATTTACCCAGAAATGCTTAAGCTAAGCAAGAAACCTTTGAGATGAGAAGCCAGAGAGTCAGGGCAAAGCAGAGATCTGGATAAACAAACTGAGTGTCTGTGCCATTGCTGTATGAAATAATAGGTTGCACTTCTCCATGTGTAGTCATTCAGCTCTTACTGGAACGAACGTCTTTACCGAGCTTTTATTTCAGCACCTAAACCAACTGAGGTTCACTAATGATTTTAATTCTCTGTCCTGTGGATGAATTCAGCAAGTCTGGTTTCACATGGTGGACTCTCCTCCTGCTCTCAGCTGTGTTCCTTGCAGCAGTGCCTGAGAACCAGCCCAGAGCTCAGCCCCAGCTGAGATTTGCTCACATTGTGCCAGACTGGAACCCTTCTCATGTTCTTACAGTCTCCCTGACCTGATGGATGTTCTCCACCAAGCCAGATCCAATTCTTGTAGGACCGTGCAGGATGTCCTGCATAATGATGGGAAAATCTCAGTATAGTAGCTGCTGGGCTATAAACACACAAACCTGTTGGAGGCTAGAAGGATTTTAATTGCATGGGCAAAACATCTCTGGAGCTGCGATGCATCCTTGTTAGTTATTTACTTTAGAGGAGGAGGATTTGGCTGACAGAATGAAACAGTGAACACTGCAGTCCATCCAATAGTGAGTAATAGAAGCTGCTAAAAGCCCCATGAATTATTTTGGGGACTACTGCTATCCGTCTCGGCTCTTCATAAAAGGGCTGCATGAAACAATTCTCTGCATAGCTCTAAGGCACACTGGCTAGATAAAGTGTGTATTTAAACTGTTTTTGCCAGGATTACAGAGCCTTAGAGTGATTCCTCAGCTACTGCCTCTGCTGGGGGCCTTGCTCAGCTCCAGTGGTTTTAGTCTTTGCTATTAGCAGTGCACTGGATTTGCTCTGTTAGCATGAATCTGTGGGAAAATGGGAAGGAATTCTTTATGCCAATAATTTCTGTGAGCTGGAAAGAGGTGAGACCCATTCTAGAAAGACAGGAATGGGTCAGAACTATGCACACCTGCACACTGCTGGCCCTCTTAGTCCCTGCTGTCCATGACAAAATCCCTGATGTCTTAATTTCAACTTCTTCTCTCATTGCATTATTTTTATGCTGCTCTAATTATTTTCACTGGTTTACACAGAGAGGTGCCTGAATTACATTAATTTGCCTCCAGGTGCCAAAGCATGGCAGAGGGGGACTAGTTAGAGGATGGAGAGACTGGATGTATCAGTCCCCAAAACACCTTTTCCCCCCACAGCCAAAGAAGGGAAATTGTTACTCTTGAAGTCTCTTGGGGTTTGTGTCTTGCCTTGCAAGAAGTTGGAAGAGATCTCCTGTAGAAACTGGAAGCTTTTATGGGCCAATATCTTTGAGCTTCAGCAGTTGCCCCAGATGGAGGAGATGGGGTAAAGGGGTGCTGTGAGCATCATTCAGTGCCTCTGTGGTACCCAAATGCTCCTGTCCAGTCACCAGCCCACACAACCCTTGCCCTGTTGGGGACACAGATTGTCTTTTGTCTGCTCTGCATCTGTTCTGCAAGGGAAGCAAACAGTTCAGTACTTATTGTGCCTCTGGAAGGGCCTTTCCAGATGTCCTTAATTTTACATAAAATATGGTGGCCTGGTATGCCCAGATAGAAAGAATGGTCAGCCTCAAATACCTTCTGTGTTTCCTGGAGAAAGGTGGGAACAACCACATTGCTTATGTGCACCCCCATCCTGGTGACACCTCTGTGGGGTCTCATCTTGGGAGAGAAGGTAGCTGAGAGGCAAATTAATGTAATTCAGGCATTATTATAATTACAGGTAGCCAGGTGTCCCTCCTTCAGTGACAAACAGCCAAATTACACGCTTTCCCATTAAAAAAAAAGAGAGGATTTCCCTGCAGAAAATGGGGGTAGAAAGTCCTCAAGGTGCTTCAACAAGTAGCAAATTGTGCCACTGCCATGCTCCTCCATAGGGTCACAGCTTTACCTGTTAGAGCCATCCACCCTTCCTTTGTCCTGTGGTTGCAACACAGGACTTTTCCAGGGGTAGGGGCTGGTGTTTTATTCCAGGCACTACAAGGCTTCATTGCCTGCCCAGGACACCTCCTGACCACCACACTAGGAACAAGAAGGCCTGCTTTTTGGTTTTGTTTGCTGTGGTCAGACAACCTGTGATACCCTGTGAGGGTACTCAGCTCTGGGGAAGAGCACCCAGGAGCACCCAGGCTGGAAGCTGTGCTTTGGTGTCTCATTCCCTGTTGAAGTGCTGAGTTCTGCAGCACGGCTGTGGTCAGAGGTGGGAAACATTGCCTGGCTGTTATTTGAGCCAGGCATAGGGAACACTGGCAGGGGGCAGAGGCAGCTAGGAGGGAACTTTGAACTGGGAGCTACTAATGGTTAACACAGACAATCACTTCTGTCTGTGTCAAGTGGACTGACCTAAGCCCACACGAGATTTGTGCTGACCAGACAGGGACAGTGGTTTGCATAATCACTTCTATTTTATAATTTACTTTTTTCCTGATTGTTGTTTTGATAGCTGTATTTCCACTACAAAGGTGTGTGTTCCTCTTTCCTTCCCCCCATGTGCCCAGCTTTGCTGCACAGAGGTTTGTGCCCTGCTTGTCAGACGAGTGTGAGCAGGGATGGTGGGATGAGAGAGAGCTTGAGAGGGAGTAACTCAGTTTGAGTGTGACTAGAGATCTGCTATTTGTTATAAACAGATTGATGCATAAATACTTTTCTGAAAAATTCTGATTGTGATGTGTGTCTCCTCCAGATTTGATCCCCAGTCAGGGAATTTACAGCAAACTAGCTACAAGCAGTGAAGGAAACAACCAGATTTGGCACTCTTTCCAGCACATTCTCCACATTTTTTGGGGGTGAGGAGAGCCATTTGCCTGTGTGGCCTCAGGGTCGGGTATGTGACTGCATAGCAGAGTTTTTAATCCTGTAGCTGAAGGTGCTGTGTAGCTCCTGGGAACTGACACTCCCAGAGACAATTCCTTTCCTTTGGTCCACTGGGTAGGGCTCTGCATGAGCAGTTTGCTAAGGATGGGTGCATTAGGGGAGGAAAAATCCTTGCAAAGCCTCTGGTATTGTTTGCTCTCTGCTCTCCATCTTTTCCTTGTGGAGAGTATCTGGATCCTCACAGTCATTTCCATAATTATTGGTTTCATGTTACGTAACAAAAAAGAGAAAAAATTATCTATCAAACGCACATGTGGAACTAATGGGGCTTATTTGAAAAGATCTGTCTTTGCATTTGCAGCTGGCACATGGCTCAGTCCATTTTAATGAGCTTCCACAGCACTGGCACGGGCTGCAGAGGGAACCCACGTGTGTGCTCACCCCAGGCTGCTCGTGCCCCCCGGGACCACAGGGCTCCAGTTTCACCCCAGCTTCACCCCCACATGTTGAAACACAAACCTGTGGTCTGCAGGAGCAAACATAGGGAAACTGCTGCAAGAGCCTTCATGGGTGTGTGTTCTCTTTGAATATTCCCTGATTGCCAAGTCCTTTTTCCTGATTTTCTTTTTTTCTCATTCAGGGTGGAAAGCTTGGCAGGTTGGGTTTTCTTGGGGGACCTCTATAGTGGCTGGATTTTATGATGGCTGGAAATACCACATTTTGTAATTTCCACTTCAAGAAGTTGGACAACCTCTGGCTTCCTTAAGGGAAGAGGAAGATACAAATTTTGAAGTTTTCTGGACCCCATGTTCTCGGGTTCACGTGGAGGCTGAGTTGCAGAGATGGCCAAGGCTGTAAGGTTCAAGGTATTGGGACATCTGAGGCCAACTCTAGCTCCTGCTTGGCTTCAGCAAATGAAATGCAGCAAATCTTGGACTTTAGTGGAGTCAGGATGTGGCTTTCAGGACATAAACATTACCACAGACTCACCCACCATCAAGTTCATCCACCACCACAGATAAAGTTCACTGTAAGAAAATGAAACACTGGTTCCTCTCAATGTTCACATCCTCTTCTGCTGCATCTTAATCACAGAAGTGTGAGCTCTTCCTGTTGAAACCTGACCCATCTCCCCAAAATGCTGCTGCTTAAAACCTTTTTGCCCTGTTCCCAGGTGGATTCCGTGCCCATCCCCTTGGCTGTTTAAATCTGTGGGAATTGTGAGCTGAATCCACCCCTCCTGGATGCAACGATGTGACTGTTTCACCACTGGGGCCTCCGTGCCAGTGCTTGGGAAGGGAACATCAGTTTCCCTCTGCAGATCAGGACGTGCTGCCCCGACCATGACTGTGGATCAGTGTCCCAGCTTTTCCTTAGTTGGTCTCAAAGTAAAATGATCATCCCCCAAATCCTTCTGATTTCTTCCATACCTTTCCACAAGTACAAGTCACATTCTCTAACTCTTTGCTTATTTATCCCAGAAGGGAAACTGCCCATTTATATGGCAGTGAGAATGAATGCTGGAATGGGAGAAAGGGTGGGAAGGAGGGAAGCAAAAAAGAAAAGGAAGACCTATAGCTACCTTTAATTTTGAACACAATAATCTGAGTGCTCTGCTCATCCCATGCACTGCTTTTTCTCAAGGACAGACAATGCTTTTTCAATCTTTAGAGTATAAACCATCATATTCTGACTGTATGAGGCTGCAGTATCGCTTCGGGCTGGTCATGTTTTTATTTCACAGGCTTTTTCCTGTGAAAAGGGGTGATTGCCTGAGATGGTTTTATGAAAGTGTTTGGAGGTGGATGTTTCTTCACCCTCTTTCCACCCAGCAAAATGCGAAACCGCAGATTGTTCAGGCTTCAGTTTCTCATTGAAAAGTATCTATTCTATTTCCCCCCTGGGAAGCTCTGAAAATTAAAACCAGCAAAAATACATTTCTTGTGAGGAGGAAATATTTCCTGGCTGCCTCTAAGACACCATGGGGCTCTCTGTGTGTCTACAAACTACATAGTGTGCATACGCTGTGCTGTTGTGCTCTGTGGGCACACATGGGGCTGGGTGCAGCCATAATATGGGGCAAAACCCATAATATAAGGATTTCCCCATTCTTCTTTAAGAACTTGGAGCATACACAACACACTGATGTATATGAGGGAAGGGGAAAAACAACAGCAACCTCTCAGCACTCTGCCCTCCCGGGTAAATATGCTCTTGTGCAGAGTTTGCAGTGTATTTTTGGGTTGTTTGAGTGGTGTGCAAAAGTTTGGTGACCATTGGAGTGTCTTTTTTTCCCCTGTAGCTGCACTAGAGGCTCTTGGCAGTGCAATCTCTTGTACCTGAAAATGTAGACTCAGAGGAAAGGGACCACTGCAGAGCAGCTCTGGGGAACAGGGCTGAACAGCTGCTCCCTGCCAGCCCTGACCATGAGCCTTGCAGCAAAGATGTGGGAAATCTGTTAAGTCTGTCTTGGGAATGTGTACCCAGGTGAGGGGGAGATGCTCCCCACGTCAGGCTCAGCAGGGTGGGCAAGGGGCTGAGGGGCAGCTCCAGTCCTGCATCCCTGCCCTGCTGCCGGAACTGCCATGCAAGCGGCAAAATGCATGTTGCTTCATCGCTCTCAGCTGGGGCCTGGCCCTGGGCGTATCTGGAGCAGAACGACTGCATCAGGATCCAGGGATGCTGGGAGGTGGTGGGGCACCTCCCCAGGGCCCAGCCCAGACAGCCCTGCTCCATCCTCAGCCTCTCTCCAGCTGGCTGGGGCGCTTGGCAGCTGTCATCGCCTCCTCTTGGGCTGAGCTCCCTCCTGGTGCGTGATTAGGAGCAGGGAAAGGGGTTTAGGCCAGGGGGTTGGGGCAGAATTGCATTAGCCTTGCATGTGTCAGGACTCCAAACTGTTCGTGTTAGCCTAAAACCCATATTTCCCCTCCTCCCCCCCAAGCCTGGTTTGACCTTCAGAATCAGATATCAGAGGGAAATGTAGGTTGAAAGGTGCAGATATATACTGGATTTTTTTTGCAGTGGGCTGTAGGGGCTTGCAGGCTATAGAGGAACTGGCTGGGTATCAGTTTTGTTAGACTTTAATGCCTGCAAGTCCTCACTGAGGAGCTGTATTCTCGAATACCATGTAATTATCTTGGAGGTCTTCACGCGCCAACTTGATGCGACTGTTAAGAAATAGATCTGGTTTCATATCTGCATGCATCTTTGGAAAGATGCAAATAAGGAGGAATCATTTGCATACCAAAGTAGTCTCCAAGTGAGATTTATTCAGTATTATTGTTATTGTTATTATTAACAGTGGCGTGCTTCTTTTAGTCTCTGAAAGGCAGAAAAGGTAAAAATAAGAGATTGCTTCAAGCTCTTTGTTTCTTGTAAAGAGTAAGATTTGTGCAGCCTGAAACCTCCGAGCCCATGGTGCCACCATTTACTCAGAATACAGAAAGTGCTCTCCAGCCATGAGAAATGGTGCATTAAGGGATTTGGAGGCTGGCTGTGCTCTTCCTGCATCTGTCAAACACACGGAGCTCCGGGGACACCCCCGCCAGGAGAGAGGTCGTCTGTCTACAGCAACGTGGGGACATATGGAGGAGTGTGTCGGCAGGCGTGTACAGCATGTGCCCTCAGGAGCTTATCGTGCCTCTGACAAGACAAAACCCTGTGGGAGCTGCCGATGGAGAGGAGTCAGCGAGCACGGAGCACACCCGGTGCTGGGGGAGGTTGGTTTGGCGGGGCTGCTGCCTGCTCAACCAGATACGTCTGCTCTCTGCACAGAAAACTCAGGGTTACCTCTGGACAGATGCTGCGAATAAACCCTCAGCTGCGCAGCCTTAAGCCCGTGCTGCATCCCTCCCCCTCTCCTTTCTTGTGACCTCTTTGCATTTCTGAGCTTCATTTCTTTGTTTACAACCCTGTTCTGTCTCGTCTTCAGAAGCAAATACTCTAAGCACAGTGGTTTCATGCAGTTTGCATGTGTTTTCCATAATCAATATTTCTGCTCCAAATATGGGTTATTGCAATTACTTTACCTCTAATGACTGAGGTTGACTGCCCCCCTGACTTCAGATGGCCAAGGGTACCCCCAAAGTGCATTTGGGAAGTTTGTCCACCCAAGGAAAGCAGGTTTGGGGAGGCTGTTGAACTATTTCTTCCAAATAGGACTATTCCAAATAGATATTTCACTGCTGGGATTGTCCTAAACCACCTGCCCTGAGTTTGCTTCTGCCCATGCATGGGGACCTCCATCCACCACCTGCTCTCCCTGGTGCATCTCACCCACAGCTGAGAGAGCAAAGGGGACAGAGCCTGAGACATGGCTCTTCTTTTGATACCAAGGGTTGTGCCTGCAAAGGTGTGTGTGTGTCCAGGAACAAGGCACCTTGTTCAGAGCCTGTTTCCATGGATGGAGGCCATCAGTGACACGCAATTCCGTGCTGTCCCCATACTAGAAGCAGCACTATGCCAAGAAGCTAATGGGAGGCACTAAAACATCTTCACTTGTTCAGGGCATAAAAGCTTTCTTTGAAGATATTCTAAGCCAATATCTCAACCACATCACATTCTGGACAGTATTCAGAAGGCAAAAATATGCTTAAAAATATAATTCAAATTGATCTCAACTTTCTGTGCAGCTTATTTTTTCAAATCCTCTCACTGCTGTCTTCCATTTGGCATTTGCCTCCCCGCAACTCTCTGCCTGAGTGTGTTGGGCTTTGCTGGGTTTCCCAGCCGTGTGATACAACCCATTTCCCTGCTATGTTGACACGATCCTTTCCACTGTGTTTACAATAAGAGACTGAACTTCTCCGAGGAACACGGTGTCACACTGGGAAAACTCCCTGTTCCGCATGTTCTGCACTTTAGGTAACGATGGTGTTTCCGACTTCTGCAAAACGGTCTGAAGAACAGCTTGTTCCCACCTATTTTTGGATAAAGAACCCCCGCGGCCTCCTCCGAGGACACAAGAGGGCGCTTCCACCTTACTTTTGGGGAGGGTTTCTTTTGCAGGGTTTTCTCTCCACCCCGTCAGCTGGGGAAGGTTGGGCGAAGGTCCCTAAAGCAGGGAACTTGTCTCGGTATGTCTTTGCAAGGCACTCAGCTAAAGGGAGATTCATCCTTGCAGGACTTCCAGAGCCTCCCACAGAGTAAATGAAATCACATAAATGTGTATAAAGTAGGGGGTGTTCCACTTCAGGAGCTGCTAGATTTTTAAAGGATGTCTCAAGACGGTGGCTCTGAGACAGGTCGTTGGTTCTGATCGTTCATTGTGAGAAACACAGACATGTCAACGTGGCATTGCTGGGATCCTCCCTGACTGTGGTAGAACAGATGGATTCAGGTGAAATTTGGCTTACAAACAGGAGATGGGAGCCTTTGAAGGCAGAGGGAATGGATTTTGTACTCATTGCCCCAGTGTGTGCAGCAGCAGAGGGAATACAGTGAGCACATCAACCACCCAGTGTTCCCACCACCAAGGAGGAGGCAGGACGTGTAAGAAGGTTGTCAGAGGCTGAGGACGCCCCTGTCTGTGTCCATCTAATACAGGTAATTTCCTCCCCAGTGTCCTTTTCCTGAGAAGGTTGTTACCTGCTGATGGCTGCATCCCAGCCATGCTCTGGAGATGGAGAACACAGAACCCCTGGCCTCCAGGCTGACCTGCAGTGCACAGACACGTCATGACACTGTCAGTAAAACATGCTTTTTATTCATTGCTGTATCCAAATCCCCCATATCTGGTATCTGGATGTCCAGGCAGTACAGCAGTGATATCTTGGTATCACACTCTTGGGATCTGGATGTAGTCTTCTGTGTTGGAGCCTTCCTTCCTTCTTCCATCCCCCTTCAAGGGATACTCTACAGGCAGGTTTGTCCCTGAAGAGCACAGAGTTAAGGGACATCTATGCAATGGGAAACATCTCTCATTGCAGCTATGAGAGCAAGGGAGTGCTGCAGCCACACCTAATTACCTGCTCACAAATAGAGTCTAATTAGCCAGTGCCCAACTTTTCCTGTGCATCCTTGTCCTGTCACCTCTGTTTCGACACAGGGAAAGCAGTTTTCCCTCCATGCATTCAGACAGGGATGTCTTTGCTACAGATCAGGCAGAAAGGGACAAAATGTTTATTAGCAAGAGCAGGGCTGGCTTGGAGAAGGCACAGAACATGCTGCCAGCCACATCTCCTCATGCAGCCTTCAGAAGAAAATGAAAACACTGGGGTATTTTTTATCACAACAGTAGGGCTTTAGGATTTCCTAGGGCTGCATAGGCTCCAGGATGCAGAGATGGTGGGCTTTTTGAGTGACGTTGGATGGGTTACTGTCTGGTATTATTATTTTTTTAAAACTATTGAATCAAGATACTTCTATGATGCCTGGCACTCAAAAACTTCTCTATGAGAAAAGGAGTTTCCTAAAAATCAGACCATTTTCTGATGTGTAAAGCTATGTTCTGGATCAGGATGTTCCCCAAACACTACTTGCATGTTAAAGGGTTTTTTTAAGTGTTCTAGTTTTAAAGAAGCAACAAAGGCCAGTAGGGGAAAATGAAAGTAAAAATGCTTGGCACCTTTGAAAACCAGAATGTCTCTGTTTAGTTTCTCAAATATGGAGCTTGGCACAGGAAGGCTCTGACTGGGGCTGGATGTGATGAGGGCCTTATGAACAGCAATTCGAGGTTCTGAAACTGTGTGTCCTTTTCAGCCAGCTACAAGTGACTTAAGCAGAGCATTCTTCTCAGCTGTCTCATTCCAGGTTGAATCCAAACGTTCATCAGGAGAGAGAAACTCAGGGCAATCAGGATGAGGTTGTGTCTGTCTTCTCCCCATGCCTCAGACCCAGACAAGCCCTGGCAACCTCTGATCCCAGCCTTGTCCTTAGGCCTGGAACATCCTCTGATAGGACTGGATATGGGAGGCAGGAAGGAAATCCAAGGTATCTTTGAGCCCACCTTGCTGTCCTGGTACATAATGACCTCCTCTCTGCACCTTGGGGAATTTTGGCTGCAGAGCCAAGGCCGAGGTAGTAGGAGGGCAGAGACACATCCTGTGTCCTGAGAAGACCCTTTTTCAAGACCAGCAGGTCACAGCCAAACACAGTTTCATCATCAGCACATACCCTGGCACTGGTCTGGCCTGGGACAGTGGGACTCCAGGCAGTGCTGGTTTGGATGTGGTCACACTGCTCTGGGTTTCACTGTATGGATGTGATACATGCCATGCCTTCAGCATTACAGGCTGAATCTTTATTAGCCCAGAAAACTCTCAGACTTGTGTATAACATTTAAAACCATGCTTGGTTCTCTTTAATGTGCATACAAGGGTCCTGCAGAAACTAAAACCATCTATTGAATAGCTGATCATTTCTGAAAGAAAGTTGGAGATCTAGGTGTAAGAAATCAATGTGGGTAAGACCTTTATCAATAATTGGGAAAATAGTGCATGGGCAGCATTTCAGATGTGTCTTGTGCATGAAGTGTTGGTATTAAATACTCCAAAATTCTCTACCATCTGAGAAATGTGGCAACATCTCCCTTTTTATATCCCTAATGCTATTGAATGGTCTCCCCAATGGTCTTGTACTTCTTTTCCCCTGAAAGGCCTGTCTGAACCCTCCTTCTTCCTTCTAAACCTCCACAGTTTCAAACCTTGACCTTCATGTCAGACAAGATGTTGAAGGATTTCATTAGGGGAACCTGCACTTATTTGTCTGAGTAGGCAGGACCAGTTTCCTTCTGGGTCCTTTGGGGATCTGCGTGCCCCATTTTAGTTATTCCTCCAGGGCTTGGCCTTGCAGTGTTTTCTTACTGTTTTTTACACATCTGCAAGTCGCCTTTTCCCACTGGGCTCGAGGCTTGCACGGGAAAACATCCCAGATCAGATACCATAAACCCACGAGCAGCATTGCTTAATGTGATCCATTTTGCAATGTTTCCACCCGTATCTGTTTATCCCCCTTGCCTGCCTTTTCACAGCAGGGTGGAGGCATTTTGCTCCCCAGCTCTTGGCGGTTCCGACCTCTGCATTCACAAGGACATGCTGCCAGGCTCAGCTGAGCACAGATGTGAGAATATATTGCAGATAGTCTCCACTTTTTCTTGACCATATAAGGGAACACTGTCCTTCCTAATGCTGGGGAATGGGGGTAGTGTGAATAACTTTGAGGATTAAGAATGAAATCTGGAGTCTTTCCCCTCTCCTGCTCACAGGCTTGTGGGCTGGGAAGGATTGTTACCATCTGAAGGGCTGGTGAAATGGGTGGGCTCCTCACTGTTCAGTTCCCCAAGCTTGTTCCAGCAGTTTGTTGGCAGGTCTGAATGGATCTGGAGACCCATCCTGGACAGAGTCCTCTGAACCAGGACTGGAGAATACTGAGACAGCCTGCACACAAAATCTCCCTGTGACTAAATAGGGCACTTGAATCTTCAGGGCTGAAGACCATCTGGCTGTTTGTAGTCACTTAAGCAGTGCTTTCAAACACAGCTGCCAGGGCACCCTCTTCTGCTCTTTGTATGCCAAGAGAGTCAAGACCAACACTTGTCTTCAAGAGACATGAGTTCAGTGTCTACTAACCACCCTCAGCATTTGGTATTGGCCAGAGAAACCTCGTGGATGGAAGGAAAATGTGGGGAAGGTGGTCCTGTAGTCCCACCTCTGCCCTGTGAATTTGTGCAAGAAGGACCTGTCCAAGGAGAAGCAGCTGGGAGATAATTCTGACAGCATCTTGGAAGTAAGTGAGGTTCAGAGAAGGCTTGTTCCCATGGAATGTGCAGGGCTGTTGTGTTGATGGGAGAGGAACCAGAGGTCTAGGATGCTGTGCTAGGAAGATGCTTTGAAAGGTCCTCCAGGGTGACCCAAATGAAGCAGAACTCTTATGTATTGTGTGGGGATGACTCCTCCAGGGTGGTCCATGGCCAGTGGGAAGCTCAGCTGTGAATTGTGTGTGCCCCTGGTGCAAGGCTTTCAGCAAGGTTAAGGGTCAGCCTGAGGCACCTGAATTCAAACCACTGTGACCCAGATTTACCTCTGGAATTGGCCACATGCCTGACGTGTCCATGCTGCCTGGTGTGGGTAATACTGCCAATTCCTAGCTGAAGTTGGGCCACCCTCCTCTGTTATATTTTCTGCCTGCTTACTCCCCAGCCTTCTCTCCTTTGTCCTGTCAGTTCCCCCCTGCTGGGAGTTGAACCTCTTTCCAGATGCCTGGCTGGTCTCCCAGAAGCAGCACAGCACCATTGTAATGAGTAATTAGGCTGGAATTCTCCTCCAACCCCCTCTTTTATTTAAATTACGCCAATGCTTGAGTATGCAAGAGGTTATAAACCCAAAGAGAACAGGATCCTCACACTTTATCTCTTTTATCCCCAAGATGTAAACTTCTGGTATTTTACCTAAAAGCAGGAGAAATATCAGTAATAATAAAGCCTAGCACTGAAAGAGAACAAGTCTTGGAAAGATGGAGTAGGGCACTCTTTATCTTGTGAACCAGATGGGGCAGAAGATGCCTTCTGAAAACAGCAATTGTAGAAATTCATTAAAAATTTTGACCTAATGTAGGATAGACAAATCCCATCAAAGAACCCAGGACTCTTTTAATGTCCCAAAGGAAAAATTACTCTCCCTCTCTGGTATCCAGTCTGCATGATTTAACTGTTCCAGACCAATCTCTCTGCCATTGCAAGAACTCAAAGCTGCATCTACAATGGAATCATAGAATAATAGAATTGTAGAATGCTTTGGGTTGAAGACAACTTTAAAGATCACCTTGTTCCAAATCCCCTGCCATGGGCAGGGACACCTTCCAATAGACCAGGTTGCTTCCAGCTCCATCCAGCCTGGCCTTGGACATTTCCAGGGATGGGGCATCCACAGCTTTTCTGGGCAACCTGTTCCTGTACCTCACCAGCCTCATAGTAAAAAAGTTCCTAAGTGTAATCTAAGTGCAGCTCCATGTACTCCAGTTGGTGCTGTGACCCTGGAGACCAGAGGGTCTTAAAAAGTAAGAGACATTTCTAGGAATTTCCCACTTTGGCTTCAGATTTTAGATGCATATAAATGCATGGGGAAAATATAGATATAAGCAAAGATACTTGGAAACTTTCAGGTCTCCCTTATTCCCATGGTTTCAGGTTGGCCCTGTTCTCAACATTAAAGCAAAGAAAAAGCCCTGCCCAAAAAGGAATTGGTTGGTTTAAACATCATCAGAGCAGCTCTCCAGCTGACTGACCTGGTTAGACTCCATCATGTTCCTTGTCAGTGTTGATCTAATCTGTATTAGCAGGAAGGCAAGTTACTGCGAAGAGAAAGCCACAGTGCTAAAGGGTAACAGCCACATGAGGTTTTTTTTTCCCTGTGTAGCAGTTTCTGTAGCACTGGAAGATTTTGGATTACAGGTCCAACTCAGTCTGTGTCAAAATGATGATACCTGGTTTAGATGTCCAAAAATCTCAGCTCCCTGAGCAGACACCCTTCAGCAAGGAGGTGGCTGTGACACCAGTGGGGACCATTTGAGGACTTTAGGTGCTGCAACCCCTGCTTGGTGCCTGCTAAGAATTTCACCTCTGTGTCCCCTCTGCCAAGGATGTGAGTTTCTTCTGCTTCCAGTTTTAGGGACACACACAAGAAAGCCCAGGTCTTCATCCTGATGAGGTTTGTCACCTGTATCAGACCTCAGAAAGTCCAAATGCTTAGGAAATGTCGCCCTTCCTGTTGCTTGAATGATGTACTGTCACTGTTGATTGGTACCAAAAGCAGGGAAAGGCAGGGTGAGAGTGGATGGCTGAGGCAGGGAAGCACAAGGTCTGTTCAGTTCTCAAAAAAGTTTGTCCTGATCCAAAAAAGGAAGGAAAGAAGAGAGGTGAGGAGACTCTGTAACTTATCGTAGCTCCCAGATAATGCTTAGCAGCTCACGGTACTCAAAGAGTGACTTCCAAGGTCTTCAAAAGTCCCTCACCTGAATGTCTGGGCATCACACAATGCAGCCTCAATCTCTGCTGCAGCAAATAGAACCAAAATAGGACGTGATCTAAGTGTCACCTTTGCTCCTTCATCTCTGGATTTTAATGGATGTTTTTTCTTTCAAAAGAGTCTCACTGAAATGAAAACGATTGTCTTGCAGTGATGTTTGTTATAGACTTGTGCTGTGTGCAGGTTGTATGTAGAGCATCACCATGTAAACCCTGAATGGTGTGAGGCTGTATTGTATAGCACAGTGATCTTCTGTTCTGTGGCTGGGCCTTGCAGAAAGGGAGATACAGGAGGAAAGCCCTCAATTGTAATGTGCATTTTTGTCTCTTGGTGCAGACCAGACTGGTTTTCCAGAATGTTGAGTTATGTATTACCCACAGACAGTCACAAAATGCCACCAGATCTTTCCCAAGAATAAATAAACAAATAAAAAAGCCCTTTTTTTCTTTTTTTTCAGTGAGAAGCAACCATTTTTTGTTTAAATTCCTCTTCCATCAAACACTTCTGCTGAGCACTGAAGTCTTGAGCTGAAAAATGTGACTCTCCTCTCAGAAATCTTCTTCCCCAATGTATGAGACAATTCTGTGTTGGTTCTGACAAGAGCAACGTGAGTGTATTGGTGATATGAGTAGATCAGTGGTAGCTTTTGCTCCTTCCCTCTTCTGTGGGTGGAGATATCCAAGCAGACTGTGTGCCAAGAGCAATGGACTCTGTGATGAATTGTTTCCTTTCACCAGGGAGAACCACCAGTGAGTCCTGTTCAGTACAGAACTAACAGAACCCAAAAAACAGTAGGAACATTTGCCAAACCCCCAGAAATTCCTCTAGAAATCTTTGACCAAAACCCCAATTTACATTTTATTTGAAAATTTTCCAGGTAGAAAACTGACAAAGTAAGCCCAACCCTATATGTATTCTAGTTGAGTGAATTTAGGCACCTATGTTTTAGCTTTGAGATACTCTAAGTGGTTTTGAAGTTGAAATGCAATTCTTTAGAATATCTTATAGATGTACCACATCTCTTGAAATTCCTGGTATCTCCAGGAAAGCAAAGAGAAATGGAAAGCACTGTCCTGATTATTTTTTTCCAAGCCATATCTGGTAGTATTTTCTCTGTTACAGTTCCTGCTGTAACATTTATGATCATGTGATAAATGAGGATGGGTATTTATTGCAGGGTGGCTGTACATCCTGATTTGGCTGGAGTTTGTTCAAGTAGGCCAAGGACATTCCCACCATTCTGAAAATAACCTTTGGGGTGCTTGGTTTTAATCAGAACATGAACTTTCTCCTGTATCTCTTGAGCTCACCCCTGGGAACCAGCCCATCATGACAGAGCTCAGCATTAGTGTTGGTTTCAGTTCTAGAGACACAGCCCCCAGTTCTAGGGCATAATCTGATAAACTGTGAGCCCCATGACTCAGTATGTGGTGTATCTGTCATGGTCCAGTATCTCCACTTTTTAAAACTTTCTGTAATTTGTTATACACCAATCAAACCATTTTGAGGTGCACATTGTGATTGTCACTGCTTGTAGGCTCTGCTTTGGAGAAACCACCCGTGATAGATGAGGCAATTACCTATTTTATTTTCATCTGCCTAGAACAGGAGGTGGAGAAGAGCAAAGGGCTTATGGTGTGACTAAAACTGATGCTTCTATATTTGATGGCTTAATAGCAAAGTCAGATCTCTTCAGCTGTAGGCAACTGAAAGAGAAAGCTACCTGTGCTGCTCCTGCTGAGTGGTGTAGGGTTACGTCCTGTGGGTATGTGGCTGGGTATGTCCTCACATGTACCTGCTCAAGTGGCAAATGTCCTAAAGCCCTGTCAGACAAAAGAGAGTTCAGTCTGCTCACAGCCACAGAGAATCCATCACCTTGCACTGGGAATTCTGCTGCCATTCATCAAATGATATCTCAGCTGTGACTGCTTGTCAGAGAAATTTTACTGTGGATGCTTTATCCCCTTACGACACCCACTGGATGCCTTGATTTACAGCTTCCAGCTCTCAGCCCAGATGGAGCAGGTGATGCTGGGGAGACTCAAGCTGGGGACATGATGCTGTCACCCACTCATGGCAAGGTAGCTTTCCTTTGTCCCCGTGACCATGGTGACACAGAAGTGCTGGTCTGTAACAGGAGGACAGAGGATTGGTTCTGGGGTCCAGCTTTCTGCCCGTGCATCACCCAGCAGGCACCTCCTGCCCATCAGTGTCCTGTGCATGGAGTTACAGCAACTTTCCCTCGTGGGCTCTGGAAAAAGACTCTGGCTCTCTTTGTTGATCCATGTTCCCTGTTTCACTGTCTTTTTCTTGCTTTGCCCTTTGGCAGAGTGAATGACTCTGGCTCTGACTTCTACATGGGTTGCTTGGTGAGAGTCAGACTGCCAGCACAGGGAAGAGACATCCTGTCTCTGAAGTGGCTCTCCCGTCCGGGGGAAGAGGCTGTGTGGATGTGGGCTCTGGCATTCCCACACATCCGTGTGCAGGAGTGATGGGCCAGGAATGCAGCCCCACCACAGGCACCAGAAACCTCTGTCCGTGGCTTTGCATACCCACAAGTCTGACCCAGCTCCCTCCCCTCTGGCTCTGGCACAGTCAGTCCCACACACGCCTGTCATATTTCCTGGTGGATGTTGGCTTATGCAGCGGCTGGAGCAGGTTGTGGGGGTGTGGCTGGCCAGGGAAGGGAGGGACGGGAACACACCTGAATTCACAGTCCTCTGGGGCAGGTAGGAAGATGATTGTCAGCAAAATGGTAACAAGTATTAACCTCTCATTGCTAGTACTAGTAGCACAGTGCTTGCAATTCAATATACATCTCTAAAACCACGAGGCAGACTCCCTGCTTCTGCTGGAGGCACAGGTCAAGACCTTGTAAGCATCTCTGGGCACAGGCTGGCTCTGCAAGTGTATCTGTATGGCTTGTGGTGAGCCAAAGCAAGTCAAAACCCCCACTGACCATGCAGAGAGGTTGGATAGAGCAATTCAGCCCCAGGATGGGTACTGGCACTGTATTGGCTGCCTTAGCACAGACCTGCTCAGCCCACAGCATGGAATGCACTGGCTGTGAGCTGTTTAAAAACACCATGGACCTCTGCCTGCAGGACCTGGGCTCAGCTGTACTTTTATTGCTCCTGAAAACCTCCTAGGATAGGGGCTAAGTCAGAGGGCAGTGGGGTAGGAACTAACATGAATGACCAGATTGTATTGGTAATCAATAAACACCACATCAGGCATGCAGGGTATGGAGGGCAGGGGATTGATCATGATTAGAAATCCCCATTCCTTTATTTCCTTACCCAGGTGCTGGGCGTGAGGAGGTTTCTATTGGCATCTGTTTGGGCAATCTCATTATTCACAAATGACAGAGCGAGGAGAAGGGAATGAGTTATGTCAGCCTTTGCAGACAAGTGGCAATAAAATAAGTTTATGGTACCGCCTCCTGCACCATCACATATTTATGTCCCATATTTATCTTGCTTTTTTAGCCATTTGTGCTTGCTTGTCTTGCAAGGCCATGTCACCTCTGTTCCCCCAGACTAGCAAAGGGCTGAATTCTGATATTGAGCTCACGCTGGGCAAAACTGGAACTCCCTGGAGACATCAGTGAGGGCCAACCAACCTATATGTTGGCTTTCTATAGGTTCAAGCCAAGTGGCTCTTCAGGCTCTTGCTGGGGTTGAGCCCCACCTCTATCAGCAGTCTGGGACATGACCTGCTCAGCAGACTGCTGAGGTCTTGAACCATAACTGGTGCAGCCCATCAGTACCTGCTCTAGTAAGCAAGGCACTTGTTCCTTGATTCAAACTTGTGTGTTTCAGAGGTGACATTTTCCCCTCACCACAGCTCCAATGCCACAATTTAACTTTTCATGACGGTAAGTATTGCCAGGTGGCAGTTTTGTGAGCACCTCTCTCTCCAGTCTCCCTGTGGGTGAGTATCTCACCATTGCCTGTCTTAAGAGAGTTCCCATTTTTCTTGGATAAGCTCATCACCTCTTCTCACATTCACACACTTGCCAGCAACCATGTCTGACTGTAGGAATGAACCCCTTTGGATTGCAGAATTCAAAGGACAAATTGATTCCAGGAAATTAATTTCTGCTCTTTGTTCATGTACTGTATTTTCCTATGAAGTATCCTCCCCTGCATCTGGCTGACAGGTTCAAAAGTTACTTGGTGCAAGCACATATTTAGTCACATTTCCATGTGTGTGCCACCCACTTCTTGGGACTGTAGAAGGACATTTTGAAATGTTTTCTTTCCCTTTGTCCAGGATATCCTTTTGAGATCTGTGCTGACACCTCTCTCTATCGCTCCCTCTCTCTCAAGAAAAGAAGTAGGGGCATTTTACAGTTGGGGCTCTCCTGTGAATGCCAATTTCAATTTCAGCTATGTAACACCTGTAGGAAGAACAGCTGGAGTGGGAATTTGTTCCTTGTCTGGTCTGGAAGAGAAAGGAGAAGATTTGGGATGAGGAGAATAGGTGCCCACCTAAGAGGTCCGGGAGCCTTTTCAATTTGTAAATAAGATTTTGTAAAGTGCAGCTTGCAGGCTGGACAGCTGCATGTTCGTGTATCATCATGTCCCTGTGGCCAAGGACAGTTTGGTTTCTTGGAATCTGGCAGAACCAGAGCATGTGAATGTGATGGAAGGTCCAATACACACATTTCAAAGCTGGTCAGAGGGAAAGGGACTAAACCCTGAGTGGAGAGGACCCAGTTCTGTCTTAAAAGCCAACAATGCGATTTAGGCCATGTCCCCAGTCAGAGGGGTCAAATGCATGGTTTTCATTATAGATCCCAACTCTGCTTTTTCGCATTTGTCTGTTCCCTGGCTGGCCCACCATGTGCAGCCGAATACAAAGACATGAAAGCACAGCCCTTTGTACCATCTGACAGCAGCACACAGTCCCCCATCTGGCCCCCAGGGTCCCTCTGCAGCGTGACCCTTCCATTGTGCTCCAGCCCTGTCTGGAGGGCACTGATTTGGCTTTGCACATATGAATTACCTGTGGAAGGACAGACATATGTAAGATGCAAAGTAAAGGACACTAAATTATGATAAATAGGGCTTTCGATTTCACTTCACGCGGGTGTAGCGATAACTCCTCTGCAAGTTGTCTCTGCTTCTCTTCTCTGAGTTATTGACATATATTCCCTTTTGCTGCCAGCTTTGACGGCTGCTGCTAACTCAGCCAGCGCTCATCTCTCCACCCTGAATAATCAAGTGGCTGGAACAGCCAACAGAAGGACAGCCTCCCTCTAGGACACAATGGTCCTGACGTACAAACATGATCAAACACAGTGAGGTTGAAAGGAGAGGACCAGGTGGGCAGAATGCCTGTACTGGTACACTGTGATTTTAAACACATGATAACAAATTTTCTGCTGCAATATTAGTCCTCTGTGACTGTCTGCTTCAGTCTTGCATGCTCACTGTGGTGCTGCTCTGCCCAATTCTTATCATCCCTTTCCCAGCCTTTTGTATACAGGAGCAGGAGAGGCTGCAGGAGAGCCAGATTTCTCCTTTTCATACCCTACATAGTGGTGTTAAGGCAATAAGACAAGTAAAATAATGTGCTCCCAGTTCCTCAGCATTCTATAAAGAGGGAAATTCCATCCCACCAACATGGATAAGCCCCTGGAGAGCAGCGGTACATTTTAGATAGCAACTGCCTCACCCCATCTCACCAACCCATCCTAAGACTTAGGTCCTGCTAATTTTTACCGAAAGGTTGAATGATATCCAGACAGTTGGAAATACTGTGATATTTCCTTGGTATGGTACTGTGGACGACTCAAGTAGTGCCACTAAACGCATTCATGCACCCTTGCTCCTTCCCTGGTGCCATCTCTCATGCTTTGCACTCATGCCAGCCAGTTTCAGAATTTCTGCCCTGAAAGACATCATGGATGTGCTCAGCAGGACTTGCCCACACATAGCAAGTGTTGGTGTGCCTGCAGGAGCCAAGGTAATACCTTTCTTACCAAGCACTTGGAACCTGGAAAGGAACGGTCCCATCTAGGCAGCCTACCTGGAGCTCTGGAAATTTTTACCGTGAAAATGAAACACGCTTGATTTGGGGAGGGGAGGAAGAAACACAAAAGGTCTTAAGATTTCACTGATTTCTCCTGAGACTCTTTTTCTGTACACAAAGTGTTTCCTGCACTGTTCTTGGAAGCATTACCCTTGGCTGGGTCTGGCCTTTAAAACATTACCAGCTGTATGCAAAATAGAGTGCAAAGTGCCAAAAAGCCCCGCAGGCTATTTACATTTGGCTGGAGCTCGCCGTGTTGGCCAAGCTACAGAGATACTTTGTTCATTGGTCTTGCAAGGAAAGCAGCTACTTCAAGCTGTTTGGTCCTGTTTATACACAGAGTTACCATGGAAGTCCCCATGCTGCACAGCTTTGCACACTCACATAGCCAGGGTATATTTTTCCAGGACCTGATTTGTCTCCCCTCTCCCCTCTCATTTGGCTGGGAATTGGTAGGAAATTCTGGGGTGAGGTTTTTGGGCACATGTTGGGTGCAAACTGATTTATGTCTGTGCTGTGTGGATCCTCTCTTGATACAAGAGCAGGTGGAGCAATGGGAAACGTGTTGTATTAGCAAGAACATTTTTTCCCAGTGTAAGTTTGGGAAAAAGTAGTATGATCAAAAAAGTTTGATCAGAGACAAACTCTTGCACCTGTATGGAAATAAAAATTTATAGTTATAATTGTATTAGGTTTTACATTTGTCATAAATAGACATACATTTCATAAGGTGTGATTATCAGCTGAGGGCAACCAGAATTACAATAATACATAAAATCAAGGGAGCTCTACATGAATTTCTCCAAGATAAATTGTAGTTCTCTTAGATCAGGGCTTTAAAAATATTACATTCCAGGCTCTGTCTCTTGAAATATTCATTATATTCCAAAGGCTCAATATAGGTGAAACCACTATGTCATCAAAGTCAAAAGTGTGAAGCAAGTGGCAAATCCTGCAACAATGAGCATGAGAATGACTGAAGACTTTAGGCAAAATGTAACAACCTTTGCAAAATTTCTGGTTAAGGTAGTTTTGTTTTTAAATCCTTGGGTTACCAGCCCAGCTAATAAGGATGTGGATTTCTTGACTTTTCTTTCTACTGTTATTTGTTACTTCCCCTGTTTTATTGAAAAGACTTCTCACGGTTGAGCATTTGTCATTAAACCCCTCTTGCCAACATGCCATAGGCAGACTGACTCACAGGCATGGCATAGCTGGATGTGAGGTCTTCTCCTGACTGGCTCTAGGTATCCAGCTTATGGAATTTTACATCTCTGCCTTGGATAACAGTGGTGGAGAAGACTAAGACATTGTTTTCTGGGCCTCATGCCAAGGCTCAGGATTATCCTGTATGCTTGATGGAGTGGTTTGAATATGTCCTTCTGTACTGCAAGGAATTGTGCCCTCAGTGGGTGTTCAGGGGTATCACTGCTGAGGGGAGTGGACACTTACGACCTTCACAAGCTGATGGTGAAAAATCCCTCCTGTACCTGAGATCTTATCTTAGAGCCCGAGTGAGGTCAGTGGAGACTTTTCCTACTCATTTTAGCAGAAAAAGGGTGTTATGAACATGTGGAAGGGGAGCAAGGCTGAACACTGATGGTTGGCCAGAGGTCTCCAAGCCCAGTTGGCCGACGTGGAGCCTGGAAAAGGTTGCTACACCTGTGAAATAAGGATTATCCTTCTGTTTTTACTTTCAGACATCCTCGCTCAGGAGCAGAAATGGTTGGGAAGCAAACCAGCAGTGTGTCTGCTGTCTGTGCACTTGCTCTCTACCAAAGAGGGAGTCAGCCAAGCCTGGAGTTCATTCTGTCTTGGCCAATAGTTAATAATAACCCTGCAACAGCTTCTTTTTTTCATTGCAAATTAAGGGTGGATGAATGGCCTGGATAAAATTAGAAATCTCTTCCTGAAAGGCTGAGCTGAGTTTACAGAGTTACAGCTCCACGGATGCCCCATCACAGCTGGGGAATCCCAGCTGCTCTCTGAAGGGTGAATAGCTGATAACAAAGTGCACATGTGTTGCATGCCCTGGGTCAGAGATTCCTCCCCGTTGTGCTGGCTTCACATCACAGCAACTTTGAGGAGGTTGGTGAGCAATTCCTGATTTCACCTCCTTTTACTGCCAGCACAGACAGCTTGACTTTCCCTTGCTGTAACAGGCAGGTGGCCCATGGGGTGCTGGGAGGTGGGGACTGATGGGAGGTTGTGTGGGGTTATATGATGGATGTGCACTGAGTGGATCAGATCACAGGAGAGGAAAAGAGCACAGGCTTGGGAAGGACTTCAGGTTCCTTTGAACATAATGCCAATGTACCTGCTGGATAGGGCACTTTCTAGACGTGGGTAGCCAGGCAGGAATTTGTTAGGGAGGCTCTCCCTCATCATATCTAGTACTATGACTCTTCCCAGGGTCTTCTGCGTGATTCTACTCCACCCTGGCCATCCATCCTTGAGGCTGCACAACAGAGTGGTGCCCATGTTTTAAATGACCCTGGCCCTGATGCTGCTTTGTGAAAGGGAACGTTTTTTTCTTAACTGTGAGATCTAGAGCTCTCAAGGGTCTCATCCAGAAAGAGGCTAGCAGCAAGAGGCTCATTGTGGCAAAATCTGCCTTTATTTCCATGGTTTTTGTGGGCAAGGGGAGTAAAGACACACTGGATATGACTGAGCTGCTGTGACAGACTAGATGTCCCCTTCAGCTGAGCCCATCGCTGTGGGCTCCTACATGATTTCCCACCTGTGAGGCTGAACACATCAGCTCAAACCAGCATAACGCAACATGAACAATAGTTGGCAGTAGCTTCTCAAACCACTGCAATTCCCATTTGCTGGTGTCCCTACAGTGCTAGTTAACATGGGCTCTGAGCCATTGACTTACGTATGTTATTTGGATTTTGCTGGCATCAGAAATGATCTGCTGATGACAGTAGAGATGATGTACACCAACTCAGTACTAAGTCCAGCACTTTCTGCATAGTATTAACATTTATATCCTCTCCAGCACAGGTTACCTTCATAATTAGGTATTTAAAAAAATCACCAAACAAAACGATATGTGTTTGATAGCATAGAAGGTCTGCCCTTTGTTTTTAAAAGTCATTCTGGACCCTTATGTAACAGTGTAATTAGCTGATACTATAAACTTATTATGTACCTGCTGGAACACAACAGCTCCTTTGAAGCAATTCGGATCTATTGTGTAATTATAGAATTAGGCCACGTGCCATACTTGGGAGATTGTGCAAAGGGGAGTGCTTTCCATTTCAAAGTAACAGAGATCTTTGGTGCCTACATGCTTTATTTTTTCCTGCTGCACTGCAATTTAGAAAATGTAGAGCTCCTCAATACATCACTCTTCAGCTGAGCTAAGCACCCCAGGAGTCTCCAAGGGGGTCTGCAAGGTATTGACAATAAAGAGATTTCCTGGGACAGTGCAGACCTCGTTCTGCAGGCTGTCAAATGTGAAGGGATCTGGCACCTCCAGCTGCAGTGGAGGGAGAGCAGAAATCAAACAACTGGTTAAGAGTGTCTTAAATAATCCGGTTATATCAGTTTCAGCATTTTTTTTTGCAGGCACTCCAGAATTACTATAGCTAGATTTACCCTTTTTTCTTATCCCTTCTACTTTTATGTATCTTCAGATGTCTTTAACTTGGTGACACATGTCCCATCCTAGTTTCCTACTCATCAGTTGTAGGAAACCCAGCTCTGCCACTGAAAAGAAACATTAACAGTGCTGCAACTTTTTCCATTGTGAAGGACAAACTCGTCCTCACCTCCCCAGCAACCTGGGCTTAGGGAATGATTGTGTTTCTTAGCTGAGATCTAAATCAAATTGCTATCCTTCTGGATGTATCAGGTTTAGTGTGAGGTACACACAGATTTTGAGCAGGATCCCTGAGCCTCAATGTCCACCTTCAAGAAGAGTCTTGTTCAGGTGCAAAAGGACAGTGCTTTGTAGCTTTAAATTTGATGGACTTGTAGGGCTTGTGACTGACTGAAACATGCCTGCTCCTAGAGCAGTGAGAAGAGACCCAAAGGAGTTAAGCCATGGTATGTATTTGTGGAAGGGTTTTGAGGATAAGCTGCAACAGAGCCCAGGACTCCCTGGAAATCAAGCTCTTGCCCTCGATGCCTGCATTTGAAGCCTGGTCCAAACCCTAAACTGAAGGGATTGTTTCTCTTGACATCAATGCTCTGGTGGGATGAGACTCAGTCTGGATGAAAGCTGAGCTGTCAGCTCATTTGTCATTCATCACACAACACAGAAATGTCATTTTTTAATGATCAGGCTTCCCTCTGGAGGCTGCGCTGAAGCCACTCCTTGACTGAACATCTTGGAAGATGTGCTCCAAGGGGGGAGTGTCTCTGATGGCATAAATCCTTTTTTCCTCATTGTCTGGGCATTAGTGGAAGCAGGTCACTTTCTGCATAGTGTTTTTGAGAGTATATTTGCATATAGATACAGTGGGTCAGATTGAACAAGTTCATTAGCTATCATGCATTAAACCACACTATTTGTGAAGTCCAACCCTTCTGAACACAATAGGACCATTGCCAGGGTCTTGCAAAACAACAAACAAATGCAAAAATTCATCTGGGACCACTAAAGAATATTTCAGCAAATTGTCCACACCCAGGATTGATTTTCCCCCCTCAAAAGCTACATTTTGTTTTTAGCTTGTGCATGGGCGCAATGTTTTCTGTTAAGCAAAGCTGTGCAAATTACTCATGTGAAGAAATATGACCTGCCTAACAGACTGGAACATGACATGACATATACATCTACATAGAGACAGATAGATATAGATAGACACAGATATAGATAGATATATACACCTACATATATGTACATAGAGACTCCACAAAAAATATGTTAGCTGATGTAGCTGGTTTTTGCTCAACTCTACTTTTGCCCAGCCAGATTTACTGAAGGATTTTCCCTGTTATCTCCTGCTGAACTGCCATGGCCAGAGAACCTTGAAGATGAAGTCAAGCATGAGGTTTAACTGTAACCATTTTGGCAGCTCTAGAGGGGCCTTTAGTGTTTTCTTGAAGTTGTTCCAAGATTTTCTTCTGCCTCATCTAGGAGAGTCCTGCAAAGAAGGGAGTTTGCCAGCCTGTTAATCTGGGCTACAGAGGAAATGAAAAGCACAAATTTCCCAGTGTATCCAACTCTCTGCCTGGTGCAGACAATCTGGCCCACCCCTAAGTCCAAGCAACATGCAGAGCATCTCTGAGACTCCTGAGGTCCATACTGTAGGACATCCCTATAAAGAGATGTTACTAGAGATCTAAAAGTGCTGATATCTGACTGAGACCACACAGGAAGGGACAGTAAATCTTGAAAAGGGCTTAGAACAGTGAACACTGACAGCAGCAAAAAAAGACAAGTTTGTCTTTTAAAATCCCAAAACAATGACAGGATCATGCATTTCCCAGGGTTGTTGGTCTTGAGAGCTCTTTCAGCTCATGTGGGCAAAAGTGACATGAGGGTGCTGGAGAAAGGGATTCTTCATGCAGGTATCACTGCAAGCATTCCATTTATGTGAGAAGCTGCCTGAAGAGGCAGGGTTTGTCTTTCTTTTTTGTTTAAAGAAAAACTTCCTGCTCTTACCTTAGAGCCCGAATCTCTGCAAACCGAGAGCTGGAGTCCCTCCCCAATGTGCATGGGGCCTTTGTGCTCTCCATTATCATCTGAGTGTTTGGATATGGCCTTTGGAAAGGGATTTTCCCCTTGATGATGGAGATCTTCCATTTTCCACTGTGTTTTTTCCTGCTCCATTACCTTGATCAGCTGAGCTGGTTTTAAGACAAAGCTTGGCCAGGGTGCCCCACTTGGCCATGCTCCCCCCACGGCAGAGATGGTCGATGGCTCTGCATGGCCTGGCTGAGACCCAGCTGGAGGATCAGAGAGCATCCTTGGCCTCTCTTGGGACCCACCACGGGGATGTGCCAAGCACATCTCAGCTCAGCAGAGAAACTGGCCCACGATATGGGCCTGTGCCAGCTGAAACACAGCCATTAAGCTGCTTGCTTCTTGTTTGCCCAACAGCCCCCGCAAAGCTGGAGGATGCCATAAGAAAAGCTGAAAAATTGCAATACTTCATCTTCTACCCACTCCTGCTGTCAGCCTCTAGCTTGAGGTTTTAGCATCCAAGGAAAGGCACAAGTGCTTGCTTTCTATAGGACTGAGCAGCAGACACAGGTTTATTTGTGCTTAAGCAGCATGGAGATCATGGGATGGAGATTTGTCTCTGGGCTGCTGGTGGGGATGCAGCCAGCTCGGTGTTGTGCATGGCAGTGGGGCTGGTGGGTTGCAGAAGCACATGAAAAACATACCACTGGTCATCCTGAGCAGAGACAGAGCCTGGTGTCCCAGCACCAAATCCCCAGTAAGCAGGAGGATGCAGGTTCTTGAATCTGATGCCAGTAATAATAATAAATAGCTATCACAGCTATAAATTATTATATTAACCTTACTATTTCACTATAAATTATTATTACTCTTAATGTTGGGATTGTGAGATCACCTCTGAATCCCCTACCAATACAGGCTGAAGGTAGTCCTTCCTCCAGAAATCATTGCTCCAACTGTAAGCCAAGAGTTGGGACAACACAGTGTTACAGCAACTGCAGAGATAGCTATGGGATAGGCTTCCATCCAGAGATGGGAAGCTCTTCACCACCTACAGTCTAGTGCCCTCAAGGGATTTTCTTGAAGGTCCATGGCTCAAGTCTGTGTTGAGACAACACATTGTTGCATCCATTCCATATTTCTATGCCAGGACTGGTTTTTTTCCTAGCAACACTTCTCTACTAAGTCCTTGGCTCCTCTGATCTTCTCCTGGGTGGCAGTGGCTTGGTTTGGTAGTCTGTGTTTCACCAGGATCGGCTCAGAGGACCCTGTGCTGTTACACTGGCCACAATCGCTCCATCTGTTCAAATCTATTCTTTCCTGGTGAGAGTTTAGTTTTCCTTGCCTTAAAAGGAGACAACCTTCACCACTGATGCATCTTCTTCCCTTGCTCCTTGCTGTAGTTTTCATCAACTGATGGCACATCTGTATTCCTAGGAAAGCAAGCTGTCCTTAACATCTAATTTCTCTCTGTCTCCCGCTCTGCAGGCAGTGATGTATCTTTGCCAATTTACTGAAGAATTAGCTGGGGATAAGAATCTGTGTACACTTTATACTTCACTTCCCAACACCCACCATTAATAATAAGCATGTCCTTTATGACCTGAGTCTTGTTTTAAGTGAATGCAAAGCATTGGCCCTTTTCTTGATGATCCATAGCCCTTGCAGCCTCACATTGTTACCTGGAAGGTTTCCAGGTGTTTTGGAGCAATGCACTGGAATACATCACAAATGAACCAGTTTTGCTTGCCTAAGTTTTGTCTCTGGGGATTTGGGAGGGACGGCAGGGGAGGAGAGGGATGAATATTTATTAGCTTTTAATCAAAGAAAGTGCTCTCTGTAACCAGACAGGCTACTGTCTGTATCTGATCGAAGAGAGACATCAAGGTCCCTGTTCTTTGCTGTGCTGCAGCACGTGCCCCTCTGAGCTGTGCAAATGGGTTGCAAAGCAACTCCAAGAGATGTCTGTCTCTGTTTTGATTTCCCTGCATCTGGATTTTCCTGGCCAGGTCCACCCTGGGTACTCCTGGATAAAAGGGTCGCTGAATGAGGGAGATCAACAACAAAGTGCATGTGCCATGGCCCTGAGAGATGAGGTGTGTTTTGGATAAGTTTGCACATATTTGAGCAACCTGGTCTAGTGGAAGATGTCCCTGTCCGTGGCAGGGGACTGGAACAGGATGATCTTTCGGGTTCCTTCCAGCTCAAACCATTTTATGATCCCATGAATCTGGCAATCTGTACACTGACTGTGCATCCTGGGTATCCTGGATAATGCCTCCAAACTCCATGCTGGCTGTCCTGACTAGGGAAAAGGAACACCTCTGAAAGAGAAAGGAGAGAAAAGAAGATACAAAGCAGCAGAGACCTGGAGCTGTGGTGCAGACCTCCTTACCCTGAGCCAGGAGGCAGGAAAGCTACTGAGTGGTTTATAGAAGTGTCTGCCAGACTCAGTCCAGCTCCTTGTTGGGTGTCACAGCCCCTGGTCCTGTAGACTTGGTCTACTGGGAGATACCTGCTGGAAGTGGGATGCAAAGCTGGTAGGGATATGCCATCCCTTTGCATTGCAGTATGTCAGGATAAAAGGCTTGCATCCTGCTGCTCTGTGACGTGGAAATTGTATGAACAGACCTGCAAAGTCCTGGTCATCAGGGTGGGACTCCAGTGCTTGGTTCATGCTTGGGTGTGCCCACTTTGAGACCTGTGTGTCACAGGAGGACAGGTGCCAACAGGGAACCCAAAAATCTCTAAGGCAAGATTCATAATTCCACACTAACCCAGGCGCCAGCTGCTCACAATGGTCCATACTGTTAAATTGTCATCACACTCCTTGGCATGGCATCATCCTCCCCCAGATAGCGCCTGGAGACTCTTCAAGGGCTGGCATGGGGCAGGGACCAGTCCCAGCTGTCAGCATGGCTGAGGCCACCCTGTTTAGGGCTTGGAGGGGAAGAGAAGAGAATTTAGTTTATAGGCCTGTGTTGTGCCATCTGGCCACATAACTGGTCTTGGTCCCTTTTATTTACTGGTATAGACATAGTCCCCTTGTTCAGCAAAATCCTGTTCATTCCTCTCCTGACTGTGAGACCAAGGGACTGATCACACATCCCACCCTCTTAGAAATACAGCTTTCCAACTCAAAAACATCTGGTGGGAGCCCTGCATTTGTGTTAGCAAGAGGCCAAACAGAAAATGCCAACAAACCAGGCTGAAGGGGCCAGATGATCTCAATCTGAGAGATGACACCTTTGAGCTGTTTGGGGCTGAATTTTACCCTACACACCCATTGCAGGACCAAAGTCTTGGACATGTGCTGCCTCCTTATGCCAAACTGCTCTGGGTGCCTCCGTGGCTGCTGCCAGAGCATCTCACACAGCTCTCCAGGCAGAGAGGGAAGGACACCAGTACCTCTATGTTACAGAGCAGGAGCTGAGGGATTAAATGACTGGAAGCCTTTGGCACAGCAGAGAACAGATCTAGCGCTCCCAAATCCTAGGACAGGTGTTAGCCAGAGATTTTTCTTACTTCTAGCTGGAATGTCTGCATCACAGATGTGCCTGCACAGGACCTGGTACAGGACCACAGCTTCAGCTTTGTGTTCTGCCTTAGATGTGGACTGAGGGGTCTCTCTGCAGCAGGAGATCCTGGGAGTTGGAAGGGGCCGTGTGTGCCCTGAATACAAGGGAGAAAAATATTTTTCTTATTTCCCAAAGAACACTCCTGTCAGCACTCCTCTCTCCCCTAGGAAGTGTCCATGCGGGAATTAGGTCTCCTGCTGACCAGAACAGACTGGGGATACTGACAGGGCAAAGCCTGTGAACATCTGGTATAAACAAAGTCAAGCCTCCATTTAAGAAACAGCCACACAAAACAGTCCAGACATTTCAGTGATGATTCCTGTAGCACAATAACACTGTCTCTAACCACTAACTCTTTTGAGTTTGCATCAGGAAAGGCATAGAGCTGCAGATATTCTGCAAAGAACAGTAGTGTGACAAGAGCATCATCGCAGAGCTGAGAATGGCAGGGTCAGATGTCTGGAGAGTGATCACAGGGCAGCAATAAAGCCATCCCCAGATTTGTGCTTTGCATCTGCGCACTGTATCCATTCTCTGTGACAGGGCAGGGGAAAATCACATCCTTGGCACTATGAGGTCACTGACTGTCAAATTCATAATTAATAGTGCACAGTAAGAATTAAAGCACAACTTTTGGCACCTTTTGTCTTGTGGGCATGGAGGGCAGTGATCCTGGTGTTTGGGATAAAGTTTTGGCAGCAAGCAGTGTGGTGGGGTCCGGCTGGGAGATACTGGAGGACACATCTCAATTCTCTTCAGACATCCCAAAAACAGGACCTAGGGCTACAACACCTTACAGGAGGCAAGATCAAGTTCCAAAGACACCAAGAGCAAGTCCCATAACCCGTCACACCCAGCTGTCAGCTCAGCTTGAAGATATCCCAGAGCTCTGCTGCCTATTTGAGGAGCCCAAAGCATGTCTCTTGTATACAGCTGTGCCAGACAGTCCCCTTCCCCACAGCCTGGTGCTCTCTGACATTTTGGTCCTACCTCAGCCTTCTCCTGCTGCCTTTTCCTAAAGCTGCTCCTGAAAGCAGCCTGTCTCCATAATGCCTTCTACAGAGCCGCACCACAGCTCATTCATCTCCTGCCAGCACCACTGTCTGACCGCTCTGACTAAACAGCAGCTTTCAGCCTCCTAACAAGGTCATAGGGAATAGGAATTTTCTGGACCATGGAAAAATGTCAGACCCTCCTGCTCTACTGCCAGCCTTTTTTCTATTCCCATCTCTCTCCTTTTGCTTTTCCAGGGGGATTCAGGGACTCTTTGCTATGCTGCCAAGACACTACTGTAGAGGACAAATGGAAAAACTGTGTGTTTGCAAGAACTGATGACACTTCTTGCATTTTCAGGAAAAAAAAAATTATAAAAAGACCTGAAGTTTCCCAGCTTCAGCCTTTCGGGTTTTGGGATGACTCTCCATGGGGAAGCTGCAAGGCCAAATCCACACAAGATGTGTTACCTGTAAGTTGCCCAGCAGCGAAGAGGTGGCTCTTCAGGGAGCCTGTCCCCTGGGAGGCTGTGGGAGGTCTCCATCAAAGCCTGGCGGTGTGTGATCCCTGCCAGCTCCCAGCTCCGCAGAGCCCTTTGATACCTGCCCGAGATAATCGGCTGTTTAGGAGCTGTAATCCCACTGAAAGGTTTTTACCTCCCATTCAACTGGAGGACTGAAGCTCAGGTGTGAAATGTCAGACATAAGTGCTAAGCAGCTTCAGAGGGTGCTGTAAAACAGGCTGGGTTTTTGCTGTGGCATTTCCTTTATGTGTCCTCCTGTGTATACCTGTGGCTCAGGTGCCTTTTGTGACCTCCCAGGCTCTGCCTTATTTCCTAAACGCTTAACTACATTGTCTGGATCTTCTTGGTAAGGTTCTTTTGACTTCCAAGTGCTTTAGCCAGAAATTTTTCTTGCATAAATATAGACTTTCCTTGGCAGTCTCTTGAGGGAAAAAAAAAAAAAAAAAAGATATATTTTGATATAGTGTTTTGACTTACTGTTTTTTCTAAGAGGATAATTTTATAGAATCACAGCATACCATGTTGGAAGGGGCCTTGAGGATCAGCTGGTCCAACCTTTCTTGGCAAAAGCATGGTCTAGTCAAGACAGCCCATTACTCTGTCCAGCTGAACCTTAAATGTGTCCAGCACTGGGAAATCCACCTCTTCCCTGGGGATATTGTTCCAAAGGCTGATTGTTCACATTGGACTGGGATGAATTGGTGATGCAAAATTTGAGAATAAGCCAAATCAAATGCTGTAAAACATTTTGTGCCTCAGGAAACGATGATCACCCAAGTGACCTGGAGGCAGCAGCACATCCTCTGTGGAGGGCAGGACATCAGAAATGCAGGGCATGTATAGGTAGCAGGGTATTAAAAGGATTTACAGACACATCCCCATGGTGAAGAAGAGGCATCAGACCAACCAGGGAAGGAGGAAGGCAGGACACAGTCAGAGTTGGAGCAGAATAACCCCTCCCTTTCCCATTCTGAGACTGCTCTGCAGACAGACCAATGTTAGTCCAACATGAGTATGCACAGGACAGTACCAGGCAGTTCTAAAAAAGCTTTTCTCTGGCCTGACCACCAACGTTTCATCAGTTGTCTTCTACCCCTCTGTGTGCTCTCACGCTGTGTCACTGGCACAGCAGCCTCTGTGGAAACCACAGCAGGGAAATGCTAATGAAAACCATCTATCACAGGCAGGGCAGGACTCAAGGCAGATAGATGAGGGCACTGTGAGTCAGATTGTGCTTCCAAGTGCAGAACTGCTGGGGGAAGCCTCTGCAAGGAGCCTTGTTTTCATTGCAAGGCTCTTGTCCTTGTAGCCCACACCTGGGTGGAGATAATGTGGCTTCCCAGCTAATAGGATTTGGTGGTGCTGGGTTTAGGCAAAGGACACTCACCTGTTTCCCAGCTGAAGGTCTGGGGAAAAGCTGCATCCTCTTCCACAAGGGCGTGACTTGTGTGTGAAAGATTTGGCTTCCAGTTCTCTGCATTCCTCATTTTACCCCACAATAAATTCATTGCTTTGGTACAAATGCAAATGTAGCCCAGGGGAGGGCTGAGATCTCCTCCGTGAGAGATGGTGCCAGCAAGTGTCCTCAGGGAAGGCTGGAGATGACAGAGCAAGAGCTGGCCAGAGAAAGAATCAGCCCATGGCTTTCCCTGGATGCTGTGTGTGATGGGATGGCTCCCACCATCAGTGATAGACTGACCTGACTTGGACGTGACTGATCTCCTGCAACACTGAAGGGGTGTGAAGACCTCGTGGATCATACAGAGCTACTCAGATACCCTTTTTTCAGGAAAATCAAGGTGGTTTCTCATACCTGTGGGGCCATACCTGCCTTCCTCCCACCAGATCTAAAACCCCAGTATTCCCTGGTGTCTTTCAGCAGGACAGAGGTCCTGCAGCCTCTGCATCCCACGTGAGGTTCTGAATGGACCTTACTGGCTCTGCAACATCCCAGACCGAGGTACAAGAAGACAAGAGCACCCTGTCTCTGTCAAAAATCCCCATGTGCTTTATCTGGAAAAATAAATGTGGCTGAAATCATAAAGGCATCCTTGCCAACACCAGTGTAGCAATCTCATCATGGTGCTAATGTTTAAGCAGATCTTAACCATAGGGAAAATACTCCTCACCTCCCAGGCTGCACAATCTGCTTTCTAAGACTACTCACCCAGAAGTGGCTGTGTTTTCATTGCCACCTTGCACTAGCTTTGAAGGAGGAAAGTTAAAAAAGAGGCTTTTTATTTCTTCCTCTTTTTCCTTTTGTTCTGACAGGTGGTTGTGCTTTCCTGAATTCATAGGGGCTTTACAGGTAAAATGAGAATTTCCTTAGAAAATGTCAGCTTTTCCAGAAATGTTTCAGTGCTTTTGAAAGCAACAAGCTTAAAAGCATAGGGTTTTTCCTTTCTCTTTCCTCATTTCTTTCTCCCAAAAACAGGTGGGCAGGAGGGGGAGGAGGAGGGAACGTTTTCTGTTCTCATTTTCTCAAAAAAAAAAAAAAAAAAAAAAAACCCAAAAAAAAAAGACAGAGAGAAAATTAACACATTGCCAAGAAATTTTTGTTTGTTATTTTGTTCGGAGTTGTTTTCTTTTCTTTTCCCATGGAAAAAGACCATATTTTTTAAACCAGCTTCAGTTGCTGTTTTTCTATAATTATACCCCAAAGTCTGGGAACTAGGGCAGAGGAGGCAGTGAGCAGAGAGAGCACTGCAGTGTAGACAACGCATGTAACAGCATGTTGTGGGATTTTGCAACTGTCCTCTCTCAGCCATATGGTATATGGGGCTTGTTCCAGGGTAGCACTGCATCTTCTTCTTTGAAACATCCATCAGATTTTATGCTATTTTGCTGAAAGTTGTAAAGAAGGAAGAAAAAGATCATGTAGCTGCCATCAGGATGAACTATCTAATTAGTGTGCAAAAGCACTTGCCTCCTGAAGGGAGAATGAATTAAATGACCTGCAGCGGAGGGTGATTCATTTATGCTTTGCTCTTGCAAATTTCCCTTCTTGTGACATGAATCACTTGGCCACCAGCATTCGCAGGGAGGAGGGCAGAGCTCCTGCATCAGCCTCTGGAGCTGATTTGAAGGACTTGTACCCAAAGCACCACGAGCAACCAGCCGGGTTCACTCTTCTCTAGTGAGCAAGATGTTCATACGAGCTTCAGGTCTCGTGGAGTCTTCCCATGGCTTTTTGCCTAATGGAGAGACTATCACACAACTCATGAGGTACCAGTTCCGACTGGAATATCTCCAGAGCATCTGTCTCTCACCCAGGAGGCTTCTGTGCTGTTTGCTGATGCCTCCAGGGTTGTGCTGCAGGTGCAGACACGGAGCCTTGCTCCTCTCCCTGCCCACCTGCATTCACAAGCTGGCAGCAGCTTCATGTCTTTGTGGATTTGTAGTTAAATGGTCAAAATTGCTCTAGGGGTTTGGAAGCTTTTTGAAAACTAAGATGTGCACAGACAGGTACCACAGTCACAAAAGCTTCATTCCCCCAGGGAACTAACCAAACCATTTCCTAATGCTCTACTGAAACGTCCTGAAAGGCTTTGGATATAGTTTTAATGCAGGGCTACCCTGACATGACTTCCCAAAGCAGAAATTACAAGACAAATTGTCATCAGTGCCTCCCTCCACACCATGAGGTTGGCAATAGAAGCAGAGGGGTGTCTTGAGCTTTTTGCAGCATTTAGCCCTTCCCCTGGAGCTGTGTGTCCGTGATGAGGCAGGAAAGGTGGATGATGTCCCTGTCGTTCCCCTCAGTGCAGTCTCTGGACAATAGGTTTTAACTCCGAGAAAAACCCCCAACCTTCCTCCTCCACAGGACCAGTGTGAGCAGCAACCACCATCCTCCATAGCCTGCAACAGGCAAAATACATCAGCATGGAAATGGGTGCTCTGACCCTTCACAAATCACTCCAGGTATTATGGGGATAATTTAATCTCCTTCTGAGTGAGAAAATTAATTGCTCACTGGAGTAGTGCACAGTTTAACAGGGAGAGTCAAGGTCCTTTGCTGTCTGCTGAGGCTGGGTCTCATTTGTACTGTTTCAAACCAGGGATATGGGACGGTGGCAGTGACTGCCAACTTGGGCAGAAAATTTTAGGCATCACTTTTTAGGAGATAACAAAGGTCACTACCCTAGACAACTTCATCTGCGGTGTCTCCTTCCTGGTATGGACATGGCTTGACCAGGTCATGCTTGGAGTCCTGCACAAATTTATCTCATCGCCTCTGCTTTTCCTGAAAACATTTCTCTGTTTGTAAACATTGCAGTTTCTGCAAAGAACCTATTCTGCTGATGTGCAGTGCCTGCAGCTTGGGCCATCATGCTAAAACTGAGCTGGTCTTCTACCAAGACTCTCCTCACAGCCTTAATCAGCTGCCTTTATGCCAGGGGGGAGAAAAGCACTTAGAAGGGACATGGGGATGTGATTAGTAGCTAAAACACACTCTGTCAGGGGAAAAATTCGAAATACGTCACCACCAAAGCAAGACAAAAATGCTGTTGTGTCTTTCATTAACTTTCCTTTGCTGTTGCTGAAAAATATCTACAGTAGACAAAAACGATGCATTTCTGAAACATCCAGCTGGCTGTTTCTACATCTACTAATTCAAACTTCTGAATGGACTTTCTCTTCATGCTCTAAGGAAGTAAAACATTCTCTGTTGTTTAAGGGAATTTTTTCTTTGCCTTCTCATCTCCAGGAAAACTCCCTGACTGTTGGACAAAACAAGTTTCTTTCTTCGTTTTCCCACTGAAGTTGCTCCAGTTTGCATAAGAGCCTTAAATTGTAGAATCATCTCATAGAATCCTAGAATGGTTTGGGTTGGAAGGGACCTTAAAGATCATCCAGTTTCAATCCCCCTGCCACGGACAAGGTTGACACCCACTAGATCAGGCTGCACAGGGCCTCAGCAAACATGGCCTAGAACACTTCCAGGGATGGGGCATATCTGTGGGAGCATGGACACTGACCCAGACACCTGTATGAAGGGTGTTAGACTGCGGGGATGGGAGATGTTGCTTCATTTCACTGGACACTGGATTTTGGGGCTGTAGAAGGGCAAGTGCTCCCTTCACCATGGCAATGACTCCAGCTGAAACTCTGGGGTCATTAACTACAGTTCCCAGGTATTTCTTGAAGAGATTCCTTATTTGTTAACAAATTTCCTGGTTAAACACTGACATTTCCATTTCTGTCGGTAAAGCAAGTAATGAGTATCAGTCCCAGGATGCAAAGAATGGGAGTGGACTTCTGGCTTTGACCTGCAGGCAGTGGTGCTGGCACCAGGTGAGTGATGGGGACGGTAACTCGGAGAGGCAGACGGCATTAGGCGTGAAACCAACCCCCCCCCATAAGCTGCCTACCTCCAACCTGCCTGGCTCAAACCAGACAGCGGGGAAGTGCTCCAGATGGGGCCCCAACAGCGGAACGGGCTTAGCTCAGCCCGCCTCAGCCTGTCCCTTTCTTCTGACTCAACCGACCTTACCAAACAGCCATCGCTTCCTTTGAACATCAAAGGTCTTCATTAAAACCTGTCAGTCACAGGGCGGCGTTTCCCTGTCGGGCCTCGATGTGTAACAAGGAACACCGAGGCGATCCCCAGCTTGCGGTGGGAGGTCAGCCTGGTTTCAGGGGGGGACCTATTCATGTCATGCCACTTCCAATTTAGGATGTGCTCTTGGACTCAGCGAGGTGGAAGGGGAGCTCGTACCAAGCCTTTGAGGCAGGTGCTGCAGCTGTAGGACCCCTGTGCTGTCAAAAGGGAGCTGCTGGATGAAACAGCCCCCACGTGTGAAAAGGCAGCCTTTTCCCCCCCTAGCCCTGGTGGTGTGTCCCCAGATGGGGAAGTGGTCTTCAGCCTTTGTCAGCTCCGCTTAGATCAGTCATGTCTCATTGGGTCCTGTGATGGATGGAAACAGGCACGACCCATCGCAACCACTCCCCATCAGCCCAGGGGTGCATCTGCAGAGATTCCATTTCAGGAGGTCACGTGCTCTGTGCCCTCCTGCACCGACACACAGGAGGTTTGTCTTCTGTCAGGAAGGCTCCCTGGATAACGCAGGACATTCCCAGGGAGCTGATTGCTGCATCAGCTGGCACAGAGCACTGCATGAAGGAATGGCCGCAGAGGCCATCCCTCCCCCTCCTTGTCTGTGTTTCAGCACCACTCAGACTGTGCCCATGCTGCAAATACTGTTATTGTGACCATCAAAGTGCTTTGGTCTCTGCATGTGTGTGTGTGTGTGTGCAGAAGAAAGGGGGACAAGGGCTGAAAATCTCTTGTGCTGCTGTGGAGGCACTATGAGATCCCACCTGGGGGCTTTGCAGCCCCAGTGGGCAGTGAAAGCCATGTGTACTGAAAGCTCCACAACAGCCTTCTCTTCTTCAGCTTGTGCCAACAAGCAGTATGTGGCATGGTGGACCTCTCCAGGTCCTGTTCACAAGGTTGATTCCTGTAGAAGCTGAAATTTCCAGGACCCAGGCAGGGGTGGTCAGCACTGGCTGTGAGCATCGAGTGGTTCTCGAGCAGTTTAAGGACAGTCACTCCACAGGGACATATCACTCACTTGGCAGTGGGCTGTGGTGCCATGGGGACAGCTGACTATGGGATCTGAATGCCTGGGTTGTTTTACTCTGAGATGAAACTGAAGATGGGCTTACCCACTTGTGTATTTAATGAAGAAAGATGAATTTCTCCCATAACATGTCTTTTCCATGCAAACAGAGTCCTTGCAACAGGTCTGCAGTGCTCAATGCTGATTTAATACATGTGCAGGAGAATCCTGACCTTAATGCAGGTCTCTTTTTCCTCCCTTGCTGGAGGAAACACTTGCAAGTAATGTACCATGTTACAGCCACAATAATGTTTAATGGTTGTGTCCTGTGGCTGAGGTCAATGACTAGTTAGGGAAACTGTAACACCGAGGAATAAAAAATATGAAATAAAACTGGTAAGGAGTAAGAAAGAGGCTAATGACAAATTCTGGCATTGGTAACCCAACCTTCAGTCCCACGGAGGTGAATGTTGTAAAAGCCAACGCAGCCAGTCCTTCTTAGGGCATTGACTTTGCTAAATCTCTGTGAGGGTGAACAAGGCATGTACCTCTGTGCAAGGCACCTGCTGCAGATGGGCGAGCATCTTCTGCAAATAGACCTGGATGTATTTCTTTGGTATCCCATGGGCCTGTACAGGTACCCACACTTTGAGCCTGCTGAAGCAAAACAAGCCACTCCAAATGCCTCACAGTGATGGTGATCCAACCACCCTCGCTAGGTCTCACTGTCTACTCCCTGTGTACCTTCAGCAAGGCTCGATGAGCTCAGGTCTCATTGTGAAAGGCTACAGAAGCTTAACTGAAATGTTCAGCTGTGTCTGTGATCACTGATGCCCAGCCCACAAGGGGACTTTGCTGGCTCCAGACCAGCCCTGCTCCAGGGCATTTTTGTTAAGTCTCACCCTCTCCACTGTTCCCTTTCCCAGCTGAACTTGCAGTGTTCTGTAACCATACTTCATTTGTCTGTGGTTGCATGCTTGCCTCCCTCTCCTCCTCTTTTTTTAACAGTTGTTACTAAAAGGTTTGTTTTTCTCCCTCCTTTCTTTTTAATGATTTGCTGCATGAAAAAAAAGGGCCCTGCTGTGCCTGTACTAGTAATAAATGAGAGCCAAGGGAGAAGCCAGGGCTGGTCCATGACCCAGGTCTCTCCTTTCCCAAGCTCTGAGCCATGCCCAGTGTGCCAACTGTGGGGCACAGCTCTCTCATCTGCTGCCAGATGGGACAACCCCTTCATCACTGCCTGCTCCACTGTGGTAGGCACAGGGCTGATCCCCAGAGTGGGAGGAAAAGGTTGAGGAAGGGAGAAACCATCTCAGCTCTGTTGTGGTCTCACTGGCTGGGGGCAGCAGACATGCAGCCTGGCTCCAGAGGCAGGTCCAAGTAAAGTGGTTTGCTCACATTGTCCCCCGCTGGTGGGGTGACAAGGAGAATTAAAAAGAAAATACAAAACTCAAGGGCTGGGATGAGACTGTTTGAAAATTGAAACAAAATAAAATGCAATAATAATAATTAATAAATAATAATAATAATAGTATTAATAATACTACTAATAATAATCGTAATTAAAAGGGAGACAGCAAAAAGGGAGAGAAATAAAACCCGAGAAAGACAGGTGATCTACAAACATAATTTCCCACCACACACTGACTGGTGCCAGCTTTTGGAGTTTTGCAGGCTAGGAGATAAAAGCCAAAAGGACTGGTACCCTGAAGGAGAAGGGTGTCAAGGATGGGAACCATTGTGACTCTTGCCTTTCCTTCTCTCCTGGGACCCTGAGTAAAAATTAAGTATGAAGTGCTTGGCTCTGAGGATGGGGAGGTCCTTATGTTTTCTATAGAGCAATGGGAGACAGACCATGGATTGCAGGAGAAGGCTTCCTGGCTGCCTGGCCTCTCACACCAAAATCCCCTGTGAGATGGAGAAGGGTTAGGCACTGGGACTGGCTGAGAACCTCCGTACTTGGCACTGCCTGGTCCAACCCCTCTGCAATGCTCCACAAAGCCCTGCTGAAGGTCAGGGATGTGCCTGACCTTGGCATGGCTGACACACCAATATCTTGCAGCCATTGAGACGGGATGGCAGACTTTGAGGGTGTGAAGTTGATCTGTGCTCTGTGTGAATCCAGCATCCATTCCTGCCACAGGCACAAAGGCGACCATGTGTGACTCACCAGGTAAAGGGCACACAATACACTCTGTCCTTTTAAGCAGTGCCTTTGGTGTTGTCCCATGAGGGCAACCACCCCAGCGTTGGCAGAATAAACATCATGGACCCTAAACATGGTACAAACACCACTTTCTGCCTTAGCCTTGGAGTGTCTGAGCCTCTGAGCCTCTCCTGAAAGTCACCTGAAAGGTAAAGCCTCTTTCTTCCTATCTAGCATCTTGTCCAGTGTGTCAGCACTGGACAGAGCTGAACTAGCCCTTGTGCATCCTGTCTATGATCACGACACTTTGATATTTCCAGTGCACCACTTAGCTTAAGCTAAAACACAAAACCTGGAGGGGAAAAATATATGTGCAAACATGACATACAGCCTCATCTGCTTTCTCTAAGGCTTTTGTGTGATAAGCCTCAAAGGGAGAAATTAGGGACTAGATAAGGCTGCCTCACTGGCATTCAGAGAGCAGAGTGGTTTCATTACTGCTCACTGCTTACAGTAGCATCTTGACCCTCCTTGGGATATATTTATTGCTGCTGGTTGTAACTTGGACACGCATTGTGTAGTCTGCAGGGTAAAAATAGCTGCAGTGCCTATTTCTGTCGGAGTAGAGCGCACCAAGCCTTTGTTTACCCGTTGCTTTTGGTTTAAATATAGCAAGGAGCCGAGCACTAGAAAGCAGAGAGAAGCTGTGTGACATTAAATCCACCCAGTTAATTTTAGATCTCTCTCTGCACAGCGCTGCAGTGGAGAGGTAGATGTAGGTGTGTGGTTCCACAAAGGCAGAAAGCAAAGGAAGAAAGGGATGATCCAGTTTGTGTTGTCATTAAACCTGTCACCTTTGATAGCCTCTACCTGGGCAAAGTGAGTATCTCAAAGCTGCCAGTTGGCTTTAGGGAGAGCATTCAGACCCCAGCACCACCCTCATCCCCTCCATGGGGTGGTGGGAATGTGTCGCAAGGTGCAGGCCTGCTTGTTTTGTCAGATGGTGGTTACAGCATGAGTTTTCAGCAGTGGGAAGGGAGTGCTCCTCTCTTTTTTTAATCCCCACCTCCTGGAGTCTTGAGATTTTCAAGGACTATCTGTTTCCTTGCTTTGTGCAATATATATTTTAAGCAAATTTCACAGCTTTGCTCTATGTGGGAAAAGCTTGGAAATACAACTCTGAAGGTTTAGAAATCAGACACAAATGAAGGAGGCAAATACAAATCTCAGTGTGTTTTTATGCCGTGTTCCCATGAAATCAAACCCCATGTGATCATGACCCTCTGGCCTCTCCCTCAAGGTCTGGCTCACAGCAGGGATGAAATTATAAGAAATAATTTTGCTTGGCAGAGGCAGAGAACCACTGAGAATTGGAAGAAATGGTTTCTGGTAGGTGAACCTGCAAGACATAACACATCCCTGCCTCAGCTTCCCAGCCTGCAAAGATGGGATGTCTCCTTCCCCAAAGGGTCACACTGAAGCTTCAAATGTGCTGTAACTACCCTGACATGAGGAAAGTATTTCCAGCTCTGAACTTCATGTCCTGATCTCTACCATATCTTACTCCACAGAGGAGGTGCTGAGGTTGTCAAAGCACTGAGGCTCAGCAGCAGTTAAATCAGCTTTGTTAGGAAGGTGATTCATATCATGCCATTCCCAATGTCACTTACATCCATTTGTTGTTATAAACCCTCCAGGCCTCCCACCCAAACCCCAGCATGGCAGGACACCCCAGTTGATGCCAAGAGCTGTGTCTGACTGTGCCTGTCCCATCAGGTGGTAACAATGAGCTCTGAGGCACTGCTTGTCTTCTTCTCATCTGCTTAGGTCAATGGCAACCACCTGTAAAAGGTAGGCAGCTATTTTCAGTGTTTGGCATTCATATATATATAAAATATACTGAAATTAAAGCCAGGTGCTCAGCTAAGGTCAGTCAGCATAGGCTGGTTTGCTTCAGTGGGGAGACACTCATTAACACTGCTTTAGGGGAACTTTGATACACTGGTTGTGTTTATTTATTTATTTATAGCAGAACTATACTTCCTTGAATGCAGCATAATCTCATGTCAGAAATAACTGCATACTCTGAGAGTTGTTTCAGGGAAACAAATAAACTTTTAAAGCTGTTTCAACGAATCTCTTCAATTTGACATGAAGTTGGCATCACATCCAGTTCCTGTGTGAAACTTTCAGCTTAAAAAAAGTTCCTGTTTAGAATACCCATTGGGAGGGTGTTGCTCACCAATCATACAGCAACCCTGGGTGAACCCAAGGAAGCCTTTTGTTGTTTGGTTTGCTTTTATTTACTGGTCTTCACCCACCCAGCTGAGGCTCAGAGGTATAACTTTCTTGAAGCTGCAATATATAAATTTGGGTTGAATCCTTTTGTTTTCCCAGTTTTAGTGTATTGAAAGACAAAACATCTCAGTAACAGCAACACATCCATTTGAGAGAAGCTATTCCCTGTTTAGTAGCACAGAGAGTTCTCCCTGAGTGTCAGCCACATCCCTCTTTGCTACCAGGAGCACAGCATCACCCCATGGGAAAGAGGAGGCAATTCAAGCAACTTCATCTTAGCGAGTGAAGCAAAGATACCCCTTGTATTTCCAAACCTGAAGGGACAGAGGAAAAAAAACCTGCCTGGCTTTTGGCTAAATACGGCTTTTTTTCCGGGCAGCTCCAGGCAGTTGGCCGTAATTCATCCCTGAGTGCCATCCATCACATCCGCTGGCTGTTATTAATGAGGATGTGAGCATGGAGAGGCAGCACGGAGAGGCTGGAAGGGGCTCCCCCATCCTCGGCACGAGGCTGTGGAGAGCCCGTCTGTCTTCCAGCTGCCATCCCCTCCGTGCTGCTCCGCTGCCAGGGCCCCCCTCCCGCTCTCCTCGTGGCACATCTGCTCCGCTGCTCCCGCCGGCGCTGCCGATGGGCTCCCATCACGGGTTTTAAAGAGTTCCCGTGCTTTGAGCTGATTGTTAAAGGGCTGGGAAGTTTTCAAGGGGTGGAAGGGCCGTTCTGGTGGGTTGGGTGAGGTCTGGGTGGCAGCTGAGACAAAGGATGTGTAAGAAACAGATGCGTGGAGTTTAGGAGAGGTTGGAGGCGTCTTGCTTGCTGAGGCTGAAGGACTTTGAGGCATACTAGGAGCAGAATAAATCCTGTAGCATCATTGCACAAGCTCTTGCAAAACACTGAACACAAGGCAAAGCGAAAGGATATGTCTTTTCAAGGGTAGAACTGCTCCTCACAGCACAGCCCATCTCTGGAAAGCAGCATCTCCTCAGCCTTCATGGCTGGGTAGTGGTGGCAGAGGGGATTGGTTCAGGGATAGCACCTGCAGGTGAAACACGATGCTTACAGCATTGCTGGATTTGGTGGGGCAAGAGTTTCTGTACCTTTTGAGTGTTTATAGGGGGAAACCTCCTGCCTTTCTTATTCAGTGCCAGGAGTAGGCACCCAAAAGGGTACTTTGAGGTGCTGGTGGGGTGTCACCTGTGCTACTTCCACGCAGAAAAGAAGACAGGCTCAAAGAAGCATCACTAAAAACCTGCATGGGCAAGGAGTGGTGCTGGGCTGCCACTGTCTGCTGCATCTGCTGAGATTATTTCCCAAACACAGCTGGCAGGTGACACTGCTGAACAGCAGGGCAGAGACCTGCAATGTCTTCTGTCCTCCTTGCAGGGAGAAAACCCAGTGACACTGGGCAGAGTGAGGAACAAAAGGAAAATTTCCCTTCCAAGACAAATTTAATGTAATAAAAATAAAGACTGAAGAGAAATATTACAGACAGAACACAAGGTAAATTACTTCAGAAAGGGTCTAATGAGACTGACGCTCTCTTCCTTGCCACTTCAGTAAGATAAGAAGATTTCAGCTCATGATGAGCTAAGGGTCAACTCATGAGTTAATGCAGATTTTGAAACAGAAGTCAGGAGTCCTGCAAATACAAATACACCCACACTAGTCCCACATGGTGACAGAGCAATTTACTGGTGGATGCATCTTTGTAAAAACTACTTGTTAATGAAACTGCTTGGTTCATGGAAAAAATATCAGGAAAGAAGGGGACATGAAAAGTTTTTCTGTCCCCCATGCAGGCAGCATAAAATTAAGAATTTTGATTGCATGCCTGCATGGAAATGCAGTAAAGGGATGTGCTAGACCCTCCCCACCCTATTTACTGTCATTCTGAAAAATGCATTGAGCAAAAGCTTCTAGTGTGGTGAGAAACGTATTTCCATTGTCCTCCTCTCCTGAGACTTCTCCACCACTGTGTCAGCACTGCGAGCACCAGATCTGTGGTCTGTCCTTGGGGACATGAGGACAGATAAACATGTACCAGCTTCCAGTTAAGGCAACATAGCATTTGGGTTGACCCAGAGGGTCTCCCACCTCCTTGGGAAAGTTTGGTGCTCAAAGGGCACACTGGGCATGCACGTGGGTGGGATTCACCCTGTCCAGCTTGAGGTGCTCACCATGTTGGTGTCAAGGCTTTCCTCACTCATATATCAATGGATTTGTGTGCTACAAGGTCTTTCTGCTTTGCAAACACAGCCATTTACCTGCAGAAAACTTGAGTTTTCCTGCGGCTTTCCAAGCGCTCCTCATGAGCATTTCTTCGAGGTAGAAGAGACCCCAATTACAAAGCTTTCCATTCCCCCCCACCCTATTAAATACTTAGATATCCTGCCAGATTACCCTATGACATGTGAACTTACTGACAAATGCATTTGTGAAGCAGCTAAGCAGAAGACATGGTTGTGGGTGATGCTGAGGACTAGCAGGGATCTGACCACTGCAGTCCAGGTATAGGCCAGTCAGAGAGGAAAGATGGTTGCCATCTGTAGGAGCTGTTGAAATGAATTTGGGGAGCTGATGGACAAATGCCAATTTCCATTCTGAGGCAATAACAGAAGTTTAATCTGAGCTAGTGAGCACGCTCGTAGTTTGGCAGAACAACCGTATCTGTAAATGCCCAGCATCTGTAAATCTACGGCTTTTGATGTCAAAGGGTTTTCATGTGTTTTGCAAAGTAAAATATTGACTAAATTATGACCTACTGGAATCTTCTCTGATGACTGCTGGAGCATTGGCAGGCGATAAAAAGGGTTGCTGAGCTTTTTTTGCTCAAGTTTGATTCCAGCAGATATAAAAGGAGTGATTGAATTAACTGGCTATAGAATGAAGTTCAGAAGTTGCTTAGAGTGAGCTGTGAGATGAGTTGCTGTGTTAGGTTTTTTTTTTTTTAAATGCAGCCAATGCAGATAAACCTGCAATTTTCCTCAAGCATTTAAATGTTTCCCACACCAGGTTGACATACACATTGCAGAGGTTCTGGGCTTTGACCTCATGCATGTGAGCCAAAGATTTCATACAATTTAACTTATTCAACCAGCATTTTCTTGCTCCTCTAGCTCTTTGTCTGTCCTTCAGAGTTGCTCAGTGTCATGTCTGAAAGGCTCTTAGAAGAGAGACCTTGTCAAACCTCAATAAATGCAGCTTTTTCTGGGCTGAACATCATGAGAACTGTCCACAATATATTGACTTGTCTCTGCTGCACAGTGTGAGTGCATGGGTGTCCCCAGTACAAGTGGCAGCCTTTTAGAAGGGTACAAATGGTTTCATGATGGAAAGGCACTGGGGATTGCTGAATTATCCTGACTGGTTTAGGAAGATGAGCCCTGAAGGCCAAACTCTTCCTCCTTGGTGGATGATGAAGTTTTCATTGAAGGACAGGCTTGACCTGTGGGTTGGGTGAGCTGATGTTGTCTGCCCTGATTCAGATGTCTCTAGCAGTGCTGGGAAGGAGTTTTCTAAACAGCCTTTTTTCATTGGAAAATGATAATTTTCAAAGCCAAAGGTTTGGCTCCCAAGTCCAACTGGCTTTAGGAGCAGAGTAGGAATTACAACTGGTGGAGGCTCATCTGTTTTCCTTCTTATGGTGTGATAACTGGGCCAGTGCTGACAGAAGTCTCCTCTCCAGCTACAGATTCTGGGGTCAAACCAGAGCAGTGACCTGAATGTCAGCCTTCACTCACCTCAGGAGAGATTCATGAGTGTGTAACCACTTTGGTCATTCTGGGTTTTGCCAAAAAATTTAAAAATCCATGGGTTCCCTGTAATGGCAGATGGGAAAACCTTTCATAACTCTAAACCCTTCCCAGAAGAGAAAAAAGCATCTTAAACATCTGGGACAGGATTTTTTTATTATTATTATTATTATTTCAAGCCAGGATAAGGCATAGCATTATATTTAATGCTGATTGACCAGAGGAGAAAATTGGTTGCTTAGAGTCTAATGCAAAAAAATTCTAACAATGCATGAGAAATCCTGTAACAACAGACCTGCTTGAGAATTTGAGTGGCATGAAATGTGAAGTGTACTGTTACTTTAATTGTATTTTTATGCAGACATACTCAATTCCTATTAGTGGCAGAGTTGTGTTTGCATTTGGCCAGAGGCAAAGAATTACTAGTGGACAGTTTAATCAGGATGAAAGAAGGAAAATAAAATTAATGTAGCATGAGCTGGGCTCAGACATTTGTGTTGGAAGAATTTTCACATCTTTATTGTGTGAAGCTTGGTCCTGTTTATTTTAAAAACCCAAAAATGAGGTTTGAAGGATTTCACACTGGAGCTATCATTGCCAGTCATTTAGTTTAAGGGTAGAATTTAGTAAATGAATAATTCTAGTTTGCCTAAAAGTCTTTGTTGGTAGTCAGTGGTTAAAAATCAAGAGCTGAAGATGTTGCTGCTTTATTCCTGTGTTAATCCACCCATTTGTTATTTATATAATTACTGATTTAGAACCAAATGCAGATGGGGATCCTGCTGGGCTGGATAGCCCATAAATACCTGCAGCTACTTAGCAAATGCCCTGAAACATTTTATACCTGCATAGGACTGAGCAGAAAGTGGAATCGACTTGCCCGTGTCCTGCCAGTGGGTGGCCAGTGCCTGATCTGTGAGGGGAGCCCCAAAATGGGACTGACTGGACCAGATGTTTGCAGCTGGGGTCACTGAGATGAGCCACACTCCCTGGGAAAGGTGATTTCTCCTGTCCTCTGACAGATACCTGAGATGCATGTGTCACATGAGTAGCCCCATAGTGATGTCCACTTCTCTGTAAACAGAGATTATGCAGACTATGAATTCAGGTAGACTTGAAGTCTGAAAATCTTCCTTCCAGGTGTTTGAAGCAGGTAAAAGTGAATCCCACCATGTCTCCTGACACTCTGAGCAAGAGCTGCATTTTTAGACCAGCTCTGCTTATCCACCCTGACCTCCAGTCAATATCAACTGCAGTGACATTGACAACACTATCAGTGCAGTATTTTCTGAAAAAAAAATGAAATTGCCTGGAAAAACTCCACATAACTGGAATAAAGGGAAAACTGGAGAATGTTATTCTGGCAAGTGGCAGAATTTGTGTTTATATTTCTATCAGCTCTGGCTTCCCGACAAGAATCCTGCCCTGACGTGATCAATCTGAGAAGAGGAATTTTCTTTGCTTGGCCCCCATTTATTTTACCATTTAATGCTGAGTCTGTTTAGCCAGGAAGGTCTTGCTTCCAGACTGCACAGTCAATGAACGATTCATCTTGTCCAAGAACAAATTAAGCAGAGTGAATAATTAAATGGAAGCACTCAACCAATATTTCTCAGAGCTCTCTTAAACAATTCCCCACAGTCTCCTTGCATCTTCCACCATCCTTCCCCCCAGATGGCTTCAACCCATCTATTCAGCAGCACTATGTCCAGTGTCAAGCCCAACCTGTGCCAACACTGGCCAAAAGGTTATTGCCATCTGGGTGGTCAGTGTGGAGGGGTTGGTGGTCTAGCTCCTGTTCCTGAGGGAAAATCTTCTAGACCACAAGCCTCCCACTCCATTCAGCCGGTATTAACAGGACTTCCTTGCTGGGAATGCAGTTGGGATAGATTAGGCAGGGTGAATAAGCTCGCCAGAGGAGATGGCTTTTCTGGGACAGAGTCAAGCAAGTGGGTGGGAAGCTTTCCATGGCTCTTCCTCATGGCAGTGCTGCCCTTCTCTGGGACACAGGTCTCTCCCTCCAGCACTGTCTGTCTGCAAGGCTTCCCACATGAGCAGGGGAGGTTAGAGGGAAATCTTAAATGAGGGTTTTAAACCAACTGATTGCATCAGTAGCCCGGAGACAAGGATGCTCATGGCTATTCAGGTGAGTGTGGGGATGGCTGAGATGTGCTGTGCAAGGCGGGAGGTGCAGGGCGTGCTGGTGTTTTGTGGTAAGCACTGTTCACTGAGGACAGACTGAGCATCAGGGGAAACCTGAGCTGTCCCAGTGAAGTTTCTTTGTGGATTCACAGGCTAAACAAGCATCAGAGGTCTCTCTAAGCACATAAAGCCACCTCCCTCGTTGCCATTTCCTTCAAACCACCTGTCTTGTCAGACAGAGCATGATGAGTCCTCAGCAAAGGGACTCCCAAATCCAGTTGCCATGGAGGCAGCAAAAATCAAAGACCCAGCTGGGATCTGACATGAAAAGAGCTGAAGCCACCTGAGACCACCTGGCTTGTAACATCACCTGGCTCCTGAGACCACCACCAAGGAAGGCTAGGTCAGAACACAATGAGGTGATTGCTTGGAGAACTTGAGGGTGTCTTGAGAGATGAAGGGGACCCTGACAGTGATCGTTGACTTAGTTTTAGAAAAATTTTGGAAATTAGTGATAGCAGGTAAAAGAGGAAGGAAAGGAGGACTTCTTTGCTAATAACCCAATACATGTCCTGCTTCTGGGCTAAACTGATGCTAAAGTTAGTTGGGAATTTTTCAGACAAATGTATTTTCAGGAGAAAATGTTGGTGGTCAAAAATACTTTTAATGATATTTAGAAACATATACTCATATAATCATTTAGACTGGAAAAGACCTTTAGGATCATTGAGTGCAACAGTAAATGTAGCCAGTCTTGGAAATTATTTTAGGGACAGGCAGGAGCACCTTCAGGTCTGCTTATCCCTGACCAGCTTATAATTTTTCCAGACCATCCATGCCAAGAGATGTGGAAATCCCAGGATGAAGTCACAGTTTCAAAAGAGTGTTTAGATACAAAATGGAGCACCACTGGCAGACATTTTTAGAGGCAGAACCACTTCAGAGCAGCCAAAGCCCCTCATGTCCATTCATCATTTGGCCTGAACATATCAGCAATGGGGACTTGAGCCCCAGCATCCCAGAGCGGGGCAGAAACACCCTGTCACCCTGCTGGAGCTCGGCCAAGAGGATAATTTCATTTCCATCTTACAAGACAGAAGCTCTGGGTTTTGTCTCACCGAGGAATGGGTAACCTTTGGAAACCATAAGAAGTTTTAATAGGACTCAGAAACCTTTTCCTGCCAAGTCCTAATTTCCACCATGTTATAATAAGCACATCTGAGAAGAGAAAAAGGGGGCGAAATCTTCATTTTCCTGTAATGCTTTGTTGTCAGACTGACAATTTTTCACCACTGTGGATGCCACTACAACACAATTCCTAAGCTGAAAGGGGCCCAACAGAGTGAATAGTATCCATATTGGGAAGATAAGGAGCTGCAAGACATTATCCAGAGGGATATAAATTGTAGTAATCTATTTGTTCTCTTGCCCATGGGGTCCTCGTAGTAAACAGGGAGTGCTGGGAAGCGGGTGAATTCTGACACATCATTTCTCATGGTTCCCAAGGGATGGTGAGCAATCCTAGTGCTGGCAAGCCAGACAAGCAGCAAATGTTTCCTAGAATACAGAGTGGGAACCAGTACATAAAGGCTGCAAAATCACTGTCAGAATGCAATCAGCTGAAAAAGAAAGCAAAAGCAGAGATCAAGACATGGAGGTAACGCCCTGAAGAGGGTGAGGGAAGAATTGTAATGAGCACCTGTGGGAAACCTGCCCCTTAAAGGAGGTGAACTTGTGTACTGGGAGCATACAATGTGGCATGCAGGGACAGGCAGGAGAACTTTCCTGAGGTCTATCAGGCAGCTTTGTGTCTGATGCAAATCAGAGGTGTAGCTCTGCTAATGACTCAGCTTATTAAGCCTGAGGATGCTCTCAGCCTTTGTGCCCTTTTGTTAAGAACTCCTGCTTCCAGGTGAAGGTTAATCTTCCCAAAGCACCACTAGACCCAGTCATGTTAGACCTGCATTGGAGCCATATTTCAGCCTTGCTGTCAAGTTGGTGGACTTGCACATCTCCAAACACTGACAGCTTTTCATGGAAAGGCACTGGAAGCTGGCAGCCCTGGATCTGGCCCGTGGTCACACCATGGTCAGACCATGGTCCCAGGCCTGGGTCCCAGCCCCTGGTTGAGATAAGCACTGACATGCAGACATCTCACCTCAGTGCCAAGCAGCATCCCAAGCCAGCTTCGAAATGTGCAGAGGTCATTGACTTTGGACAACTTATAGAGATAGCAGTATGCTGGCAAGGACATTGAGAGCACTTTCCAAATGTGTTAAAAAGTCAGTAAAGCTCTACTAATAGGACAGAGGCTACTAGCCTGTGGGCTTCAAGGTAGCAGATGAATCCAGACAGTGCAGAGAGAAGAAAGTGAGAAGAAAGGGACCACCTGCATATGTAAGCTTGCACCCTCTCAGCCCGGTGCTGCTCTGCTGTTTTACTGCCCTACTTTCCTTTCCCATGGCCCTGCAGTTCTGCTCCCCTGCCTGGAGTGTAGCTCTGAAGAGGCATCTGCCAAGTGCAGCTTGCGTCTTGATTGACTTTTGACTGAGCCTGAGACGGGGAAACTTGTTCTCCAACCCTCTGCTTGACTTTCTGCTTCCCCGTGGCAGTCAGCAGCTTCACGTTGTTCTGTGACCTTCTGAGGGACGAGCCAGGAAATATCTTCCTGGCTTAAATAACGAATCTAAAAATCAATTTGTGGAGAGGTTGGAAAGCAATGAGCATACAAATTAACCAGCGTATGAGCAATACATTTGCATCTTGTGGATCCAGTTAACTCCAGAGCAGGCAAAATTTATGACCTACTGAACTCTGACTATGAGGCTTAAAAAAATTACTGGGAGGAGAATTATTGGGTTGGATACTAGACATTATTCCAACCTTCATTAATGTTTTCATGTGCTCTTTTAAAGTTTCTCCCTAGCAGTACCTATTACTTAGGTTGGGAAAAAAAATAAATCAACCAGTGAGATCACTTGAAAAACACTTTGCCTCCTCCCTTTCATTCCCCAAGTTGTATATTTATTTTCCACATAAACCTGATGGTCAGAAAAATTACTTTGCAAGTGAGATTCTAATAACAGAAATCATGCTATGAACCAAATGCTGATGATCTGCAGATACAATGTTAAGGAGAAAAAAAATCTTCTTTGGGTGTGTGTGCATGCGTTTAGATAGCTGGTTTTACTTTATGGCTGCATTTATGGCACTTTATGACACTTGCTCTACAGCTGTGCTGACATACAGGCCAGGCAGACCTCTGGATTGGTCCAGCCTGACTATTGTGCTACTCCTAATGGCTCTGTGAAGGGAGGGAAATTGCATGAAGCCATCAGGCCTCCAAGGTTTGGGCTTCTTTGAAATGTCACAGTCTGTTGACAAATCCACATGAATAATTTTTACCATTCTCTCGCTTGAGAATAGACACCTGTGGACACGAGCTCCACGGCTCACACATCCTTGTTGGCCTCCAGGCTACAAGGAAATGTCCAGATCACACTAAGAACTGGGTATCTGGACTCTCCACCTCTCTTCCAGACAGTGAGTGGCCAGCTCCCTTTTCTCAGCACCTCTGCAGACAGTCCTGGTCATCAGCACACTGAGGCGTGTCCTCTCTGGGGAGCTCTGGAGATGAAGCTGCTGCCATAGGCTGGGCCTGAGGATTTTCTGTGTGTCTTGCATGTTTAGGAAATGAGCTCAGATCTGTGCTAGCTTGCCAGGGTGAACAGTGCTTTTCTCCTCCAAGTGCCATAATTTCCCTCCTGCTTTCCCATTTGGAGTGGTGTCCTCTGAAACAGTGGTTTCCTCCACACTGGTGACGTCCAGAGGGCAGGGTAAGGGCAATTGTGGTCCTCTGATTGTCCAGACTGGAGGACACGTTCCACCTCACCATTGCGGCCTGGAGGAAGGGACATGCCACCTCCTGCCTCCTCCCAGTGCATGACTGGGGTGTGGATGGTGTACAGAGTTGGACCAGGGTGCTGGGAAGCAATCCCAGGCTCCATGGTGCTGCCTCTGATGGTTTTTCTTCTGTCCACAACAGCAGGAAAAATTTTCAAAGGGAGAAGAAAAAGTTTTTACCTTTTTTTTAAAAAAAGAAACAAAAACCCAAAGCCAAATAAAAATAGGTCTCACATTGTAAAATTTGTGTGTTAACTTCCTGGAAGCTTTGAGACTTCGGGTGGGGTTTTGCTATGTTGCTGCAGTGAAAATGTCATATGTAACTCTCCTACAACATGAAAGATCACGTTCCCTCGTGATCCAAATAGACAGGGACATATTACTGGTGATGGTCCAAGCAGCTGCACCAGGGCAAGGATGCTTACGAAAGAGGGGACTGCTGGATATACATAACCTTGCCTGACTAACAGATTCCATTCTCTTCAGTGAAGTGATGTTAGAATGCAAATTTGGAAGAAACACAAGAAAAACCAGTTCCAACACAGACCAAAAAGAGTTAGTGCTGCAGGCTGGACACAATGTGTGATAACACAGGAGAACAAACACTTCTTTGGAAATCCTCTTTCCATAGAATTGAAATATTCTATTCCATAGAACTGAGAGGGTGAAAGCCCAAGAGGTTTTTCCTCCTTCTGAGGAAGCTCTTGGTGCTGCGATCTCAAGAGCAGGGGCTAGCTGGGGTGTCCCCAGGCCCTGAAAGTGCACAGCAGTGCCTGGCTGCCTCAGAAACCTTTTTGGGCTTGCTTTGTTGAAGTAGAGACTGCTTCCCACAATAGCAGGATTTCACATAGTCCTCTGCTCAGCTCTGCCAGCTCCCTACGTTCAACAGTTGTGGGCTTGGGAAGCTGAAGTCATTGCTCACCGAGCAAATATATGGTACATATGTGAACTTAGAGATGTGAAACGCCTTTCTGTAAGAAACAATAATGTCCCCCCCTGAAAAAAACCACACAGCCATGACAGAGGTCTTTGGGGACAAAGCTGCAATGTCCTTTTCCAAATGCACTTCAGCCTTGACTCTGCTCCCTTTCATCCAGCTGACAGTGAGAGATGGCAGGAGCACATCTGCTCAGGTACAGCCCTTGCTTGGGCAGCAGGCACAGATTTCCCAGCACGGGAAACCACCTGAGCTTTGTTTCTGGTGTGTTGCAAACAAGAGGATGTGACATCCATCATTTTCATAAACAGCATTGCCACATGGAGTGTTTTTGTGTGGCCAGATCCTATACACAGGATTACAGCTCAGCCAAGGAATTTCTTCCCTGTTGTGACTCCAGGCATTTAGAGTGGGAGGTCTTTTTAGAATAAATGATCTTTCCATTTGTTTTCCATCCATGCTGTGCCCAGCACTGTGGCACCAGGGCTGTAGGCAACAGCCCTGCACAATTCCTGGTACTGTGAACAGTGAGAAGAGTCACTGCAGCTGGTACTTGACTTCCCAAGGGCAGAGCTCTCCCTGCCCAGCCTGCTCTGCCAAGGTGACACTGTCAGCTCCCTTACAGCACTTCATATTTTAGCATCTACTTCTTTTGAAGGTCTGTGAATAAGGTGATTTCCTCCCATTCTTCCTTTTTCCACAGTCTGAATTTAGCCTTTGCATCTTTCTCCTGCTTCAAGAAGTAACATGCAATCTTATAGTAACGCAGGAAAATCGCAGAATCCTAGAACCTTAGAACGGTTTGGGTTGGAAGAGATCTTGAAGATCATCTACTTCTAACCCTTCCCACCATAGGCAGGAAACCTTCCAGTAGAGACACTCCCAAGTGCATATTGAGCTCTTGATTCCCCACGAGTAAAAGGCAGGATTGCACATGCCAGGGAAAAGTATCCCAGTGTAAAAGGCTGGGGACAGCTGTCTTCTCCCAAATCATGGTGTTCCTGCCCTTCCTGTTTGTTCACCCATCCCTGCTTAAACTCCCTCTACCTGTGTCAAGCAAAGTGAGAAGCACCTTTGCCTGAGGTGTAGGCTGCCCTGAAGCTGCTCAGTAGGTATTCAGGTCCCTTGTGCTGGCAGAGATGTGGAGAAGAGGGATCACAGGATCACAGTCCCAGTGATAACACGTGCAACACAGCCTATTTTCTGGGAGTTTCCTGTGTACATTTTTTCTTCTCACACTGCAGGGTTGTGAACATTTTTCTGTAGATTAAATGAGAGGATTTAAAAAAGAAAAAAAGAAAAAAGAAAGAAATTTAAAGTAAAACAAATGCTCTTTTTTCTATATGAAGCAGGGAAAAGGATTCTTTTAAGCCATCTCTGCAGAGAGCCAACATTAACTCCTCCACTCTGTGATCCAAAGAACTCCTCAGTTGCCCTTGAAGGAAGCTAAAGCTTGAGCAAAGCTCACAGCCTGTAACAACCTCATTTATGATGCAACCACCAGAGGAAAGTAAAACCCTGGGTCGCACTGAGGCTGCATATATCATGTGCTGGTCTAGATGCCACACTATGGGGAGCTCAGCATTTTCTACCTGCTCAGCCCTGACCACTGCTATTCATGGTGTCTTTCCTAATCTTGCAAAAAAGTTAGCACTTTGTGGGAGCCCGAGCTTTTAACAGGGGCTGCTGAGCTCCTGGGAGACTCTCAGATTTGCAGCATCCGCAGGGTGTGCAAAAGACCATCTCCTAAAGGTTTTAGCTCTCAGACTATGACACAAGGATGTGGGGATGCAGCTAAGGGAAGCTCAGCACTGGTTTGTGCTGTTCTTGATAAAGCACACAAGGCTGGGAGACAGAAGTGATATAGAAGTTTTTCTCACACCATCTGATACTATTGGGAAAAGTAGGCAAGTTTGTGGGCAGTCTTCATTAATGTCTCCTTCTTCTACCAAACAGCTCAATGAGATTAAATAACCTGCTCACAATTTTGTGTTTTGTGGTTTACAGCTCTAGTGAAGGATGCTTTAAAGCACCCTTTCTCCCCCTGCTCCTGGAGGATTCATCATTTATAGATTTTGGAAGCACTTGAGATCTATTAAATTTAATAGGCCTGTTCTTGAGAAGGTTGTACAGTCCAGACTTCTCTACACTTACATTTTCAATTAGAGTACACAACAGCCCCTGCGTGCTGGCGATGAGGAATGGGAGCAGTCGCTCCATCGCTCTCTTGTTAGATGGCACTTCTGGCACACAATCTGCCAGCATTTGTTGCCTGTGAAATATGGTTTCTCTAGCATCTTAAATCCTTAAGCTTTTTGGAAGTTTTCTGGAGGCGTATTTCATTTCTACTAATAAAATAATGCTCCTGTCTACACATCAGAGTGCGGGAGGGAGGGAAGGATGCCACGAGTCCTGGGTGGGAGTAGGTTCAGTGGGATCAAACAGGTGTGATGTGTCCTCAATCCTGGCCTGCAAGTCGCCAAAAAACACGGAATATTCTCTCAGGATGTCCCAGAGAGGTGGGGGTTTAAAGGTGTGGCAGCAGTGCTTTCTTGCACAGCCCTAATTTAGTGTGACTGCTCTGTTCCTTAGGGAAATCCCACCCGGGGTGGTGAAAAGCCTCCCTCAATCCTCCCCTGAGCAGGAGGGGATGACATACAGGAGCCACGACAGGGGATGCCTGGAGAAGCTTGTAAGCACTTTAAAGCCTATTTGACCTTCATTCTTAAGTTTGTTTGCCTGTTGTAAATGTGATAACAAGATGGTATCTTGAAAATAATTATTCACCCCTATTTTTGCAGAAGGAGGATCTAAACTCTGTGCTGGTGAGTGTTAAACAGGTCAGTAACCCTTGTGACACTCCTGGTTTAAGCAGATAAGGTGAACACATGGTAGGGAAATAGGCAGGAGAAGCTGGGATGTAGAGTCTTGAGGTGAGGATGGGAACTGATTAAGAGCTAATTAGTAAGGACTGTAAAAATGAGCAGGTTTAATTAATAAGCAGTGAGAGCTAATGCTACAAGGTGTGGGGAAAGTGATTTTGGATCTGTTGTTCAGGCTCTGACCCTCTTCCAGCAAGTGAGATGTGCCTGATGCCCCATGCTGAGAGCAGGTAAGAGGGGGATACCAGAGCAGAAGGACAAGGGCAAAAAACCCCAAACCCCACAGTGCTCTTGTCTGTGCATGGTGATCCACAGGGGCAGTTACTGGGAAAGCGAGCTGAATCTGTAGGCTGTTATTCCTTTCATCCCTCTGCTGTGACCTGGTGTGCTGAGGCAGTCCCCTCTTAGGGGAACTCCTCAGGGCAGTAAGAACTCTGTTGTCAAATGAACATCTGCTCTCATTCCTGATGGACTGGTGCACTTTGTGTCTGTGCTGGGTTGCCTGTCACATCCCTCACTTTGCCTACTTGTTTTCCAGAAGAGCTTGCTGGGCTTGCTGGAGAGCAGGCTCACCTGCAGTGGGTCCAGCTGTGCATGCCAAGGGCTTTGGCAGCTGCTGCATTTAACTTGGCCACAAGAACTTCAAGGCCACCTCTTTGCTCATGAGAGCTCACTTTATGTGACACAACTTTGGAGGCAGCAAGGCAGCCATGGGGGCAGCTCACCACAGGGCCCTCAGGGGGAGAGTTGAGGTCTTAAGTCATGACTGTTGGAACCACAATCTACTTTTTCATGATTTAAAAAACCCTACTATGTTCCCTAGTGGGGAATTTTTAGATGGATGCCAAAATATAAGAAAATCAGCACAAGGGAGCTATTCTGAGTGCTGTGTTTGGTACTGGTAGCCCCAGTCATGCTGGACAGCCAGCCAGAAGAGAAATACCTTAGCCCTGAGTTTCACAGGGTCAGCAGCATGGACACTCCACATTCAGTTAATATTAGCATAAATCTTCAATTTACCAGAAGGTCCTCCTGTCTTTCGCTTTCTGACCAGTGTCAGATCATTTAGGTCCAAACCTCCAAGAAGTGCTCTTCAGGTTAGTCACTGAGCCTGTTTTGCAGTGAGAATGCAGGTAATTGCTGACATATCTCCAATTCCACTTCCTTATTCCTCCACAGTGTCCCTGATGACTGACCAACTTGTCCATGAGATCAGAGTGTCAGCACCAGGCAGGTCTTTGCAACACTAGAGGGCCAGAGCATCTTCCCTGTGCCACCTGGCCAGAGACACTCTAAGGCTGGAGCTGTGCCCTGGAGTACTTCCAGGAAACATCTCTCAGAGGTATAGCTCAGACACAAGCTGTGCCAGCCATAGAACAAATGGCTTTTGTTTCATTCTTTCAGGGGTGGGATGGATTAGAGGGAAAAGCTGCCTTTGCTGTGCTCCTTCCTCATTGATGATTGCACTGATGCCATCTGGGTGCCCGTGGCAATGAAGGCAGGTGGTGTTTGGGGACCTGCAGAGCCTCTTCTGCTGTCAGTATTGTCTGAAGGTGCTGGCTCACCCAGCCCAGTCAGGCTCCCTGGGAAATTCCTAGGAAAGCTCCAGGCCTGACATGTTTGACAGCCCTGGGTGAAGAAAGCTGCATGTCCCCTGGATGGCCCCGGCTGGGAATCCTCCTGGTGACTCAGTGCTGTGGGATGGTGAATGTTACTCCAGTCTCCAGAGACTCCCTCCAGCAAAAACCCAGTGATGACAGGCTCAGAGAGAGCTGCTGCAGCAAAGATGTGTAAGGGTGGCAACAGATCCAACAGCAGACCCCACTGCCCAGGACAGACATCTCTCATTTCCCTCCAGAAAGGTGACTATTGCTGAGGCAGAAGACTGCTTACAGCAGTCAGTTTGGTACTGTTATGGCTCCAAACAAGGAACACAGGTCTTTGATAAGCTGCACTCTGCAGCACTCTGCAGTCTGTCCTCACACTGAGTGAAGTGGCTGTGTATCTGGAGGGACTAGTGAGAAGGGAAGGGCCATCCATCAGGAAGGCAATGGTCAGAGGAGAGCAATTCTTTGCCACCAAAAAAAGATCTCAAAAAACTTTAGCTCTTTTGCTCTGTTCTGTTTTGCTCAGTTTTTCTCTGTTCTGATCCACACCTGTCGCAAACCTGGGTTTTGTGGTGGCTTTGAACTTGGGTGTCAGCTCGGAAGGGTGTTTCAGGTACATCCAGAGCTGCTGAGCTTTGCAGCAGGATTTGACCATGCATGTGCACAGAGTTGGAAGGTTTGGGAGGAAAACTGCTTGCAGTCTCTCATGCAGGTTCCTTAAGTAGCAAGCACAACAGCTTGAAGGCATTACCACATGATTTTACTTGGCTGGCATTAAAATACACAAAGGAAGGCTTTCTTTTGCCTGAGAACATTCATGGTTTTTATGCAGCTGGTGTGGTGACAGGAGAGCTGGGCTAGGAGGGGCACGAGGCCATTGCTAAGTGTCTGGATGCACTGATTCCAGAGGAGTGTATCCTCCAGCACAGTCAGAGCACGGCTCACTCATCCTAACACAGACAGCTGAAATACAGTGGCTGAGTCACGTCCTCGTAAGTGTGATCTTCTTCTCCACTGAATACGAAGTGAGTTGAGAGTTACTGTGTTGGTGGTAGGAGCTGACATGTAGACATCTAAAACTGAGAGGTGGGTCTCCTCCAGGCTCACTGCAGCAGAGCACGGAGGCAGTCAAGTGTGTGTTTAGCTGACCACAATGGACATGGGCAGAGGTCTGATACTGAAGTGTAAGCACTCCTTATCTGCTCCCCTGCAGTCACCCAGTCTCATTCCAATGAAACTGGCTGCGAACAAACCCCTGTCTTTGCACTGAAGGTGATGAGGAAGTTCGTGCTTCCTTTTAGCTTGGCTCTATGCTGACATACAGCTGAAGGAAGGTGGTGAAGGGTCCTTGCTCCTCAGATGCTTAGTCCAGTGGGTGCACAGGGTGGCAACATTTTGGGAGAGTCTGATGAAGGTCCTGCCTCAAGGTCCCTCAAAGAAACCTGTAAGAAAAGCTAATGTTTGGTCTTAGTACCCAGGACTTGCAAGAGAAAAATGGTGCCAGTCAACAAGATCTTCACCCTTAAGGAGACTGGGATGTCTGCTTCCAGTTTAATGTTCCTATTTCTCTGATCTTTCAGTCACCAGCTGGAGGGACCCAGATCCAACTCAGAACACCCCATGTCCATCTCTCGGTGCCCTGGGAGCTGGCAGAGCCCACACGGTGGCACTGCGACCAAGCATCCTGCATTGCCACTATTGGTCTCTGTGGGGACAGGTCCTGACCAGCAGCTGCTGGGTGCTGGGAGGTACAAATCTGGCTGGTGTGAGAGCCTTGAGCCATGCTGGACAGCGTGACAAGGAGCAGGACTTCCAGCCCCACATTTCACCAAGGCACCAGCCTTCTTCAGGGCTTGACTTTGCCTTCACCAGTGCTGCCAGCAAGTGTGTCACTTCTTCCCCATGCTCCAGGTGACACCAGGCTCATGCTGGATTCAGCAGCTGATCAGGATGTGCCCACTGCTCCTTTTGTGTTGCTAAGAGATGGAGGTTGGTTTAAGGAGGATGAAGACACTGTCCCCTCAACCAAAAGGCCAAGCAGTTTCTGGATAGAGATGGGGGTCTATGTGTGACACTGGCTTCTTCACCCAGAGCAGCTGCCACCAAAGAGCCCCATCCTGCAACTGTGTGTCTAACTTGGGGTCTATGATCAAACTCTTCCATCATGTGCAGAAGTAATGAGACCAAACTCAACGATCCCATGAGCCACCGTGTCAGAGCCGTGCCTGGCCCAAGGTTCAGCCTCAGACAGGTGTCCTCCCACACGATGTACGTGCTGCCAGCTGATTTTTCAGATAAGCCAGCAGTGTTTCTGAGAAACCATTCACCCTGCGAGGAGCGAGCTGCTTCCTGCCCTGGGGTTAGACATCCCTGGACTGCAGTCCCTCCCTGGAGAGACGTCTGATGGGGCACCCCATCATTCCCGGCTGCTTGCTGAGGAGCAGAGCCCTGGTCCTTGTCTTGCTCTCGGTCACTGCGATACAGCAACAAAGCAGCTCTCAGTGCACGGGCTGCCTCGGGGTGGGGGTGACTAATACATCACCTGCAGCTGAAGCTGGGGACCTTTTGTAACTTCTGCGGGCAGATAGGACTACAGATCATTCCAGATGAATGGAGCCCTAAGTAGTTACAATTCATATGAATTAATCAAGCTGTTCTCTGTCACGTACATCATTTAAATCACTAAAGCTCTCCTACTGGCATCACTTGGTGGCGGACTACTTGCATGGCAGGGAGTCTGTTTATAGTGGAGCAGAGTGATCCCCTCCACCCTCCCACCGCAGCACGGGGTGAGGAGAAGGGTGATCAGTCAAGAGGCTGTCCCAGTGCTTGCTGTGTTCCTCCTCCTGCTGTCCCACTGTGCTTACCATGCAGAGCTGGGAATAAGTTCCTCGTGGAATCATGCCATTAGCACTTTGTGCTGTAAAGCCCAGGGGAATCAGATAAACGAAGATTGAGCTGCCTTCAAGGAAAAAGCCCTACAAAAACAATCCCCCCTCCCATCAAGCTGTCATAGAAAATGTTGTCAAATGGGAGGTGGAAAGCATAAAGAGTGTGTGTGTGTGTGTGTGGTTTATTTCTATCTATGTCTTGGGTGAAAGCAAACTGCAGAGGAGGTTCTCCCTTTACCAGCAATTTCCTCAGATGCCACAGGGATGCTTGTGCACAGAAGGGGACAAAATTACAAGGCAAAGATGAGCAGGACCTGTTATTGCACAAATCCCTTTTCATCCTCTTCATCTTTCCCAGGTTAAGTCAGTCCTGCTCCTAAGGGAGATGCTGTTTCTGCCAAGCATAGCCCTGGATCCTCCCCCAGACCCCACCTTGACTGGCTCTTCAAGCCCAGGTGAGCTGAAAGTCTGCCTGAGGCCAAGTTTGCAGGTAAGTTGTCCCATGAGGCTCAAGCTCTGGTTATAGTCCCAGTAGAGGAGAGTTGTGCCACTGTCCTCTCTTCTGGGCAGGGTCAGCCCAGCTGCATTTCTTTCCATTTGCTTCGGGCTGACCCGAGTAAACCTTGTCCAGCCACGGTAATCCAGGAAATGTTGTTAGAGATACACACAAGATATGGTCCAGTTCTCAGGGTTGAGGAGCAGTGCCCTTCAGCAGAGGGTGTAACAAACTGCTGAAGAAGTGACAACACTTTAATGCCTCCTAACTATACGCTCGCTGCCAAGCTCTGAGTCCTTGGGAAAAGCACTGCATTAACATGGTGAATTGTTTCTTGTCCCCAAGATATTTCTGGTGCCTTTGCTTAGCTCTGCACTGTGCAGAATAAAATGTCCTTAAAGGCCAATGTGGGAGGCACTTAATAATCCCCTGAGAAAGATCTTATCCTAAAACCTAATGGTAAGATCAGAAGATTTCCCAAGAATTCCCATTACCAAGAATCAACCCGTTGATCCTGCAGTGGAAGTTGCACAGGATGCATCTATATGCAAGACCCAAGGTGTCCTTCAGGGTGACAAGTGCTTTGCCACAAAAAGGCTTTAAATCTTTAATGGGAAAGTGCACTTTGTTCCTTTCCACGAACACAGTAAAAGGCTTTAAATAATAGCTGTTCATGTGGCCCTGAAAAAGGTTGCTGTGTGGCTGAACTCTATAAATCTGGACATTTGCTGAATTGATTTTGCCAAGAAACATACTACAGCTGAAAAATGACCTGGAGGGATAAGACAGTGGTTGCTTGCAGATGCCATGCTGCTGCTGCTGCTGCTCTGCAGAGAGCTTTGTTTCTCATTTAAAAAACATATTAAAGCCCTCTGTAGTAGTGGGAAGTTTATGGGTGGCATGAGGAACTGCTGGATGAAGCGAAAATATTCTCACTGTGAAGGAACAGGATGAGCTTCAACCCAGTCACTGGGAGAGAAGAAAAGAGTTGAATTAGATGCAAATCCAGGTCGAGTGCCATGATTCATTCCACTCTGGTTAAGAGAGCAGAGATCAGCTGCTGTCTCTTGCTCAGCTGATGAGCATGGTGAGGGTTTGTTTTGTTTGTTTGTTTGCAGGGGTTTTTTTTGTTTGTTTAGTTTTTCTGATATGCTGGTATAACTAAAATGCTCTTGTTTTGCCAGTAGCATTCCCTTATGCCATACTGGTTATACCAGTGCAGATATATTCAGGAATAAACAAAACACCAAATTACTTACTTTTTTTTTAATTTATTTTAAACGAGAATATTTATGCACAAAAGGAATCAGGCTGATAACTGGAAGAGTTTAAATTCACATCTGTACTTTTAGAGATAAAATGTCACAAGCAAATGAGTGCTAAGAACCTTCCAGTGCATTGGCTCTGCTTGTGATCCAGCACTGAGCAGCTTCCCCATGTGCTTCTGAAACCAACAGGGTGCCTGTGCCCCTGGACATCTACATGTTACGTGTGAGCAGCATCATTGAGCCCATAGATGTCTGTATTTGATAAGTTGAACATCTCTCCCAGGCTTTGTTGACACTATTTACTAGACCTGCACTGGGGGAACATGCTCTGTCCTACTCTATTTTTGGGCCTGTCCCTAAGATGATGCTGAGGACACAGCACACATGCACCTTCTGTAGGGTTTCCCTTGGTGTTAGAGACTCCAGAATCACCTGGATCTTATGCTTTCTTCACTGTCATTCCTGACACGAGAGAATGGATTTGGGCACAGAACTAAAAGATCTTAGTAGTTTTATCTTTACTAGTAAATCAAACATGGATAGTATAGTCCACTGTCACGGAACATCCCATTTTCATTTTACTAATCTCAGTTAGCATTCTAAGAAAAGGGAGTTTGCAGCTGCCTATTGGAAATGGGTCTTTCCAGGAATTGTTTGGGACAGTGCTTGTTGGCATGAGCATAAATCAGTTATGTACTGTGCTGATGACCTAAAAGTATGGCTCATTGAGTTCCACTAACCGGGAACATTTCCTGGCACTGTTTCATTTACTAGCACAGAAGGAGTCAGAAATAGCAAGAACCCTATGATTCCCTCTTCTCCTTCTTAGTTGGTAAGAGAGGTGTGTTCTCCATATAATAACTTTGGAAGAGCTATTTGCATCCTGTTCACTTCTGTCTCTCACATGATGTGGTAGAATATTCATCTTTTATTATCTTATATACTTGTTTCTGTGTAGAACTTCTGAATGCAAATTGTCTGTGTGGTCAGGCAAAATGAAACTGTCCTGAAAGAAGACTTTGAGAAACCACCTTAGAAGAACCTGCCAACCAAGGTGTGTAATCAGTGCAGAAAAGATGCAAGGTCACAGCCAGGTATGTGAATTTCTCTCTTCTCCTTGTTCAGTGCTACTTGAAACCCTTGAGATGAGGAAAAGAGATACATTATGCCCATCCTCGGGAGTGTTCAAGGCCAGGTTGGATGGAGCTTTAAGAAACCTGGTCTAGTGGAAGGCGTCCCTGCCCACGGCAGAGAGGCTGGAATGAGATGATCTTTAAGGCCCCTTAACCCAAACCATTCTATGATTCTATGACTTTCCAGTTTTCAGCCAGCTCTCAGGCCATGGTCCACTAGTCTTGTCTGAAACCTCCATCCCTGGCCATTGGAAAGGCATACTTTGGAAATCAAGCAGTGATGGACCAGGAAATTAAGAACCAGTGTGGTGCACGACAGACTGCTCTTCCCGAGCGATCTTTTCCCACTAATAGGGGAAAAACCCTTCCATCCATCTTCCAGCGTTTCAAGCTGTTGAGGACTTGTTTCTATGTCACAATGTCCAATGATAAATTCACAGCAAGCTATCATTTTAAAAACACTTTGTGGATCATTTTAGCAGCCAAAATGTGCCTATTGTTCCAGTAAAATAACCACCTTCATTTCCAGCCAGAGTCTTTTATTTCTCTATAAATATTGACAGGAAGGGTGACTCAAAAGATAACTGTATCCAGGACTGTTCGCCACAGTATTACTGCTTTGGATGCCTCTGTGGTCACTCCTTACCATCATGTTGTTGTTATGTTTGCAAGAGAAATGTGGGGAGCCAAGCAGGTTTCTTACATGTAATCATATTATCTGTAAGCCAGGAGTTGATGCTACAGTAAAGAGTCCTCTGATTTTTCTTTGTCTGAGTCAGTTGGGTTTTTGACCTCAGAAAAATACAAATGAACTTGAGAGGAAAGGCAAAGACCATTTCTGCACAGTTCTGGCTGGTGAGGTAAAGATGATTTCAGTCTACAGGGCTGCCACCTTCCCCTGTGGTTTTGGAGGAGAATATTTAAATAGACTATTTTTCAAGAGCTGACTGTATTCTCCTTTACCCTCCCCCTCTTCCCACCAACATTTTTAGCTCTAAGTCTTCGGGCTGTGAGAGGTGACAGTTGCGTTTTGTGGCCAAACAGCTTCCCTCTTTCAAATAAGGCAACTTTTGAAAACAAAGCACAACAGGAAAGACTGGACAAAACCAAATGCTATTTTCCCGAGGTCTTTTCTGAGACCACTGCTACTTTATTGCTGCACCTTTGACAAGACACAAATAATTTCAACTCTAACGAAGAGCCAAGCCATAGTTATGCACGGTAGTCCTCTCACTTACTTGCCTTGCTTTCTCATTCAGAAAGGGAAAAGAGTGTGTGAGAGACTGAAAATACTAATTTTCCAAGTGACCCTGTGCAAGATGTATTTGAATACCAAACATGAAAATCTGTAGATCTTGAACTGATGAAATATTTAGTAGTCTCTAGTGACATTGATTCAAAATCTTTTTAAGGCTGGAAAATATGGTTATTGCCAGACCCCAGTGCAACAGAGAGAAGATGTTTATGGTGCAAGGCCACTTTGTGTCTGCTATTTAGCATCTGATTGAGCTACAGCATTTTCTGATAGAACATGCTCAGTCTTCATTTAAAGTCCCTGGGTGATGGAGAATCCACTGTATCTATAGTTATGTTGTTGCAATGGTTCATTACCTTTGCCATCAGAAAATGTTTAGATAATTTCTAGCCTGAATTGTGGGATTCATCTTACCTAAATTTGCGTGTTTACAATGTACATGTCCACAGCTGAGCTGATTGCTTGAGAGTCCCTTCAGATTAAAAGGAATAAAAAAAGGCACTTGGTGGTGGTATCCATCTTCAACTGTTTGCTTTAGGCTGAGAGGAATCTTAGTGTTGGCTGGACATCTGTTGGCAACATCAGGGCCTGGAGTAACTAAAGTGAGATGTGGTTGTCTACACTTAACCCAAACCTGCTTGACACATCTAACTACCATCTGGATGCTGCCAGCCCTTTCTCTACTGTTCACCTTCAGCCCCCACAGAAGGAGCAGGGACACTCAAGTCACTTTTACTGTCTTGCATAAATCCAAGTGATTGATATTTCTAAGTGTTTTCCAGACTTCTTATCGTTGGAGTTCTTTCCACTGTAGAACCAGCCTCTGTAAAGAGAAGGGTCTGGACTGGTCCTGCTCATGTGCAGGTAAGGCAGTGTTCACTGTTGTACACACTGTCACAGCTTTGCCCCTTTTTACACACCCAGAAGTAATATTTGCCTTCTGAGCAGTCCACAGCACTTGGAATTCATCCTGCCTCCACATCATTCAGGGAAGTTGTGATGACCTACATCCCTTTCAGAAAAATCATCCTTAACCTTCCAATGCAGTGTATTCTGACCCTGCAGGGAACTGGATTGTTCCTGTGAGCCACAATGGGTCATGAGCTCTTAATTTATATGTTTAATTACCTGGTACTCTCTCCCTTTTTTATTTGTTTGTTTAACATTGTCAACACATCCTATCTGGAGTGATTTGATTTTCATTTTTTCTTGCATTCTTGCTAAAGTCACCAAGAGCATGGACCCAAGGATGCATCTCATCTTCTGGAACTAATCCTGGGGGATCAGAATTCCCCAGTTTAAACAAATTGCTATCATGTATCATAAAGTACTTTCCCAGTTTAACCATGGTTTATGCTGACTGCATGGATTTTGGTGACGTGCAGCCCAACCCTGCACAGGGTGAAGAACTTTCTCCTGCTTGTTTTGAACAGATCTCCTGCTCCTTCCATTTGATGCCCTCTAATTTGTGTATTGGAAAGAAACCATGATCAGTTCCTGCTTTAATTTGCATTTTACTGCTTCCGGATAAGCCTTGCACAGCAGAAAAGACTTGATTGTGAAATGGGTTTGATAACTCCAAGCCTTCTGTTAGCCTTGAGGTCTCAGAGAGGTGACCAGCAATGGAAGGATTAGCACCCACCCTCCCCTTCCCACCACAGCCTGTTCCCCTCGTGCAGATATTTTGACCAGAATGGGTGTCATATCTAATCACACTTCCACCAGGTCAGGTTGTTTTGACAGAAAAACTTGTTTGAAACAGCAAAGGCCACGTAGTGAGAAGAGAAAAGAAAAGAAGGCTTTTCATGGTCCCCACAGTGAATATCTGCTGTGCAACACACACTCTCTCTCAGCCACAGATCCTATCAGGCTAGACTGCTTCCACTGAGAGGTGCCTCGCTGTTCTCCACTATCAGTGATGCACATGCAGCAGTTGTGGGGTTTATAGACTACTTTATTTTGGTAAGTAATTTCCAGATCTTTGCAGTACAAAAGGTCATGAATTCCTGACTTCAAATGAGAAACATGGCAGCAAATGTTAATGTGCAACCAGAGTAGAAAGCCCCAGTGACTATGGCATGCTGTGCCAAATGGGGAAGACGCTTGGAACAATGGATGTCCTGGTGGCAATTAAGGTTGTTTCCTCTTCAAGGATGGGATATGCAGAAAAATCTAGGGAAATTCATCTGCTCTAACCTGGATGACTTCAAGGGCTCATGATTCTCTGCACACCAGAGTCACGACAAGGGATTGGTATGGTCACTGCTAAGAAATAGGTACTGCAATCAGATTTAAGCCTACTGGAATCTTCTCCATATGTAGGCATTCCTGCCTGCCATCATGGGCATCTGGGAATGGAGTTGGCATTGCATCATCCTAAAATTAAACATGAAAATGCAGGTCTGACAACTGGAAAGCTCTTGTCTTAACTCTGTCCTCAAAAATGTTGACCTCTGCCTCCTTTTTATGTGGCTGATTTGTCACATTCAGGCGTAAGAGAGAGGAAAACTGGGCCTATTTCTGCAACATCCTCTTCTCTGCTTTCTGTGGTCCATGACTTCTGTGTCCCCCCTGCCAGGACAGACAAGGCTTGGGGAAAGGACAACCCCTTCAGTATCTGGGATCTTCAAACTTTGGCCAGACTGGTGATGATCAATACAGAGATGTAGCTCCCTGTGCCTGTGGAGGAAAAGGGGCAAGGCTTTAATCGCACCCGTGCCTGCCTGTAATCTTAGGCAGCCAGTCCCATGTGTCCTGCCTGGAAACACCAACCTGACATGTGGTCTCCAAGTTCTTGTGAGAATCTCCAACGCACCAGCAGAAAGAACAAGAAAATAACATCTAAACAGCCTTGTTTTTAAAGTGAGGCAAAATGATGGTGTCCTGTCTGATGCCGACTTCCCAGTGACAGCTCCCTGCCCCTATACCATACATCCCCCTGTGGGCTGTCAGATCAGACTAGATGATGCTTAGAAGCAGAAAGGGGAGAAAATAGAAACAAAGAAAGAGTTTCACTGTCCTACTCATGATATCCTTGCACCAGGGCTGAGAGTTTGTGTCAGATACTGTGCTGTTCCTGCAGGAACCAAATTGTGGTCCCAGATAGGAGCGGCCCTTAAATAATGCCACAAGCCCATCACCTCTGAATTGGTATTTGAATTAGAGTACGAGTGGGGAGCTGGCAGAGAGTGGGGGAGCGTCAGATAATTTATGGGTAAGGTCTTCAAAAGAGCTCTGTTCCCACTCGGGACAATGGGAGCTACTGGGGGCTTCGCGTGCACTTACCAATCTGGTCACGTAAGCACAAACTCCCTGATTTGGTTTATGAAGAATACCCTTCAGTCTGACACTGACCTCTAAAACAAATAGAGTATTGCAGCGCGCTGATGCCCCATTCATCACCGGGTGACAATGGGAGCCAGGGCCCGTGAGCGAACAGCATTTCATTCAGGGCAGCTCTCAATTGCTCCGAGACACCCGGCGCAGCACTGCCGGTACCAGCTCCGTGCTGCCCCACAGGCACGCTCCTGCCCCGGGAGATGAAACACCACCCTGGGAGGCCTTGGGATGCCACAACACCATGGGGAAATCCGGCTTCACATCGCAGGGTTGGGTTGGGTTGGGTAGAGCTGCAGGGTGGGACAGCCATAGTGACCCAGGGAGGCTCAGGGGTGGGAGAGGTCAAGATGTGCAGGACACTGGCTCCCCCTTTGCATGAGGTATGTTCTCACTCTGGGCTGAGCCAAAGGGCAGTGGAGGAGAAAAGACGCCTAACGGGTCTGGATAGGGTCCTCCTCTGTGCTCTGATGGAGGAGACCAAGAACTATGAATGTAAAGCTGTGGTGAAAGGTGATGGAGAAGCAGGGAGGCAGGGATGAGCAGTGGTAGGGAGCTGGGCATGAAATCTTGCCGGTCATGCTTGTCATTGGCAGAGGGGTAGGTATCTGCAATCAGACCCTAAAAGGGGCACTAGTACCTCACTATCTAACTTTGGTGGCTTCTCTTTTGCAGTCATTAGCTCGCAGTTGAGTCTTCTTCAAGAATTCCTGCTGCTCACAGTCTCTATTGCTGTTCTTATGCATCAGAATATAGGAGCTGGCTGGCAGCAGGAGAAAACCACAATATCAGGCTTCTGAGAAATGATCAGGAGCCATTTGATGTCACTCTATAGGACACTGGTCCAGAGGAAGGCTTTCTTCCCCATCCCTAAGCCGGGCTGGGCTGGGCACTAAAACATGGAGGTGCATAAGCTCACTTTGCAGGTTTTTTTAAACTCATATTCTCCATCAATGGTTAATTCCTCCTGAATGAGCCTTGTACTGTCTGGTGATTGTGTTTGCTGGTCACGTATCTAGATCACAAAAGCAATCACAGTTCTACATGTGTTCCTCACAAGGACCTCTGCAAATGACCAAAGTGAATATGTGGCCAGTCATTCCCATGTGCAGATAGCAGGATGAAGAGTGCAATTACAGAGATTCCTTGAGCAAATCGCCTGTGTATGTACAGATGTGTATGTTCACACTTTTAACAAACCCAGTCTTATCTAGGCAGGCATCAGGCCTGAGAGAAATGCTCCCACACATTTTGGGAGGGTGTTGTTTCAGGGATTAAATCTGCCAAGGACTTGCCTCTCGGAGAAAGTGATCTTGTGCTGGTGCCTGAAAGATTATAATGTGCAACATTATCTTTCAACAGACATCTGTGTTAACAACTGAAATGAAATGATGGCACATTAAAAACTTTACAGTGCTGTTGCAAAACACTTGCCAAAAAAATCCTGAGCTGCTGCTGTAGGTTGCTCTGAATCATGCCTGAAAATAGCATATCCAGCATTACTTGGAAGCGGGCACACGGTCTCTAGCAAATCTAATTATCTCCTGGAAAATAAAATACCAGTGCCAGGAGTGAGTGTAGACATTGTCCCACCATTCAGGGGAATGAGATGTAGATTTGTGATTTCTGTAGGTCATGAAATCGCAGTGCCCTTGCCAAGGGTGCAGTTCTCTGGTTGTATGAAAATTACCCACCTAGTGCTGGCTTGGCCTGCAAGGGATCTCAAGTAAAGCAAGCAAGGTGTGAGAACTCATACCTTGACTTCCCCTCTCAGTACTCAGAGAGGGGCTATGTTAGGAGGGTGAAATGACTCATCTGGTTGCTCATGGTTGTTTCCACACCTTTAATACTGGTAGGTGCAATTTACATCTTTCTTCTCGAAGTTGTTCCTGGGAAGTATCCATTTATCCCTGGGCTGGCCAGGGGAGTCTGGGTGCCTCACTGAGCTGGCTGGAGGGTAGGACACAGGGATATAGGAGACCTGGGGATATCCTACACAGTTGGAGCATTGTCACTGTGGCTGTTCAGGCACTGCAGAAAAGCCCAGATGGTGAGCACTGAATTAGGGACCAAAGACATGGCCTCTGTTCTAGAAATCCTGTTGATGGGAAGAGCCATGTGAGACTGTTACTGTATGGTCTGCTGGGAACCAGCATGACCTTGAGGTACAGGGTTTAAGTCTCTGTAAAAACAGTCTGCTCTGTTCAAGCTAAGAGGGTAATTTCTGCTTTAAATTTGCTGTCATACGAAGCACTAGTCATGAATTGCACAGAGGCCATCTAACAGGGGTAAGAAGATATCATGTCATGCATCTGAACAACCTTGCCACCTTACAGACTTCCCTGTTTGTGAGGTGGGATGAGAGAGCCTTTGCCCAGGGCTCATCAGGTTGGGGGTTCTCACTGCACACAAAAATAACAGAAAAAAATTAAGTATGGGTCTTTGATAGTAAGAACATAAGAACACACATACAGTGCCAGACAAAGCCCCATATCCTCTTTCCCTCTGTGGTTATGAGTAGCTTGCCTAGAGAAGGCTTTAAAACAGGATTAACATATTTCCCTGAGTGCCTGCTAAAGCCCTAGACACTTCTCCAAGAAGGATGGTGCTTCTTTATAGGTACTAACTTTCATGGGAATTCTCTTCCATGCATTTTTGTAGGGTTTCCTGGATCCACCTGGTTGCTCATGTACATTTTTATCACCTATCACCTCTTGTGGCAAGAAGTGCCACAACTGGACTACTCAGTGCAGAGAAAACTCAACTCTGGGCTGTTCTTAACTTGGGTTCTCCTGCACTGATCTGCCCCAAGAATCTGTCTGGAGAGAGAAGGGCACCAGGTGAACCAGGGCAAGTGTGACTGTGCTTGAGAGCATTAGAGGTTCATCATGCAGCAGGCACAACTACAGGATTTCCAGAAGATCTTCCAGAAGGAGACTCATTCCAGCTAAAATTTGCTGTGCCTTCTGAGGATGTCTGTAGGCTCAACAGGAAGGTTGGGTGATCATTACCTCAACATATATGGCAATAGAAACTTGTATTTGTTGGGTAGACCCAGACCTTCATGTTGAGGTGTAGAGAGCCTGACCTGTGAATGAACACTCAGGCCTATGGGTATGTATACTCATAATGTGTCACTGTATAATAAATGTATGCAAAAATTGCAAACATTTGAATGTGTTTCCATTCCACTGGCATTTATGTGTGGGTCAGCTCAGGAGAAGCTGAATGGAGACTGGCTGGACTTAAGCTGAAATGTATATGAGGTATCCAGCACATATTCAAGTGCACTGCAGGCTCTGTGAACTGATAATCCTGCAGGGCAGAATGTAATCTTGGAAACTGTGCAGTAAATGGTGGTGAGAAGTTGCTTAAAATAAGCAACTTGTGCCATTTGGAAAGCTCTATACTGTGGAAACACCACAGGGGAAGCCACAAGAGATGGGAGAAGAAGGGTTTACGGAAGACATGGTGATGTTTGGGAGAAGCAGCTGGAGAGCAGAGAGGACGTGTAAAGCAGCCAGAAAAACTCACTGTGCACTGGCGACTGAATCTGGTCACAGCTACCGTCAAAGTGGGAATCAGCTCAGACTTACAACATCTGAATGAAGATGTCTACGTGCATGTGCAAAACTAGGGCAGAAGATTCTAGCACCATTGAAAACGCCTGAAGGCATCCCACCTGAATGAGGTGAATGACATAGCACGACTGTGGCTGGAAGCTGTATCTCACCTCACTCAGGTGACTTTGGCCAAAGACAGGTGTCTACCCTGGGGAAGCTGAACAGCTCTCTAACCTCCCATCTATAACTGGCTCTTCTTCTAGTACAAAAGGCATTTAGGTGCCAGACACTTAGATATAGGTGTTTAAATTTGATCTGTGGTTATCTTAATCTCATGGAATTGCTGCTGGTCTCAGCAACATGAAGAACCACGAGACAGACCTGCAGAGGTGGTCACAGCATACAGAGCTCACAGCTGGGGTGATGCTGCACCAGGGAGGGCAAGACATCTGTGGGAAGGGATTTTCACAGAGGGGCAGGTGAACAGCATATGCTGAACAGCTCACTCCCCTCACAGGCATAGCCCAGAGTTACAAACACAAACCATGGGAAAGGTCCCTAACTTACTTCATCCCTTCAGCATCGTGTGTGAGAACAGCACATGGTCCAACACCAGCCAAAATGTTATTTCTCAGGATTATTTATTCTCAGGATTTTTTTTTCCCCAGGATTATTTCTTGAGGATTTTTTGACAGACTGTTCTAAGAATAACCCTAGTGGGAAAGATGTGGTTTGGCTGAGTGCAAAGGCAGCTCATTGTCTTTTGAAGCTTTGCTATCAATGTCTGTGTAGTTTATCAGCCTCTGAGCACTCAATGTGTGTGAAGACCTCAGAACAGTGAGCAAGGCTTGGTAATGTGGCAGAGAACAACACTGTCACTGTGGGGAATATTCAGTATTTTGTGCTTTTGTAAAATTCAAAGTGCTGGCAAAAGCTCTCTGACTTGAGTCTAGAAGTTGCCCCAATCCGAACTATCAGCTGTGAGATTGCAATTGCTGTGCTTTTTTGCTCTGTGCCATGTTCCAGGCTCATTCTTACAGAAGGTTGTGCCCAGACCTGGCCTCCGGTCTATATCACTTTAGCAAAGCCATGCCTTCAAACTTAATTCTTTGCCCAAATTTCTTGAGGTCTCCTATTTTTTTGGTTTGAGCACCATGGCTCAGTTTAACCTTTTGCAGTAATGCAACACTCCCTGGGATAATGCCTGAAGTCTCTTGCCTGGTTAGCAATTATTTAAATACTCTGTTATGAATAGGATCAAAGCCTTCTCTTATTGAAACACTCCATTCCCGATGCCAGAAGTTGTCACCGCATGACAAATGGATTGCCTGCTCTCTTCTCACAAGTGAGCTCTAACCAGACAGGGCTGGGCAGCCTGTGGGACGGGGAGTTTAATTAATAACAATATTTAATTTCTACAATGAAGCACTTAGGGGAGGATGGATATTGCCGCAGCTGCTGCAGCACGGGCGATGTGCCTGCCTCCGGTGCCCAGAAGAACAGATCCATCAGCAAAACGCGCGCACCGCGTCGCGCGCAGGCTCTGGAGCACAAGTCTCAGAGAGTTCCATGGAATATTTCAGCCAGGACAATTTTATATTTTTTATTTTATTTTTTCATAATTTTTTTTTTTCTCCCCCCTCAGTTACCGAGCAGCACAAGTGTCATCGTTCCTCCAACTGATAGTAGCTATGGAAACCGTGACATCACCGCAGACATAGCGATACATAAAAATTCAAGTGGCTGGGGACCGGTTGCTAGGAGAGCTCCGCTCGGGAGAGTCATCGGGCAGGCAGCCAAGGGACGGGAGTCTGCTGAACATGTTGTACTTCACCCTGGTGATTTTACCCTCCTCCCACTATGTTCCCTTTCACATGCAAAGATTTTTTTTTATTATTATTATTTTTCCCTCCTTTTTTCTTTTATCTTTTTTTCTTTACACACCCCTTCTCCCCCCCCACCACCATATTCACCCTTAAATTATCTCAGAGATTTTGCCAATGGGCTAATGAGCTGATGTAGTAGCTGTACTTTATAACAATGTGTACAAGGTCAGGAAGGAAAACTACATACTGTACTTAACATCAAATAAAAGCCATCATCAGCCACCTTTGTAGCACCCAAGCTATGATAAACATGGATTTCAGGTCACTTTTGGGCAAGGGTTTTCCACTAAGCTTTGCATATACACGACTTAGTGGAAAAGCCTGACCAAAAGTCATCAGAATAAAGGTGAACTGAACAAAGGACGAGAAGTGACCTCTGTAGTGAATAAAACCTCATATTGCAACTGCTCTGAATTTGGGAAGTGCAGTGTTTTCCAGCAGTCTGAGTCGCACCTGGTTTCTGGAGAACTAGTGCATATCATCTGGTGGTTTTGGACCACTGGTGGTCAAGGGAAACAAGTGAGGCAAGTCTTGTAGAGTGAGGTGCTATTTTTTTATTAGACCAAAATTGCTTTATTAGACCAAAACAGTTAGAAAAATCCACAAACCAAGGAAACCTTTCCCCAGGCTCTGAGAGGATTTATTGAAACATTTCTTCATCCCAGCAACATTAGTTGGCCTAGTGAAGGATCTTGCACGCAAATCTGGCCACATGCCAGTGTGTGCATCTCTCTTGGGCCTACCTGCAATAAAGAACTACTGATATGTCTGTGCTTGTATGTAATAGATTCAGAGGTACAGGTTTAAATTTGAGTTTCTATAAATAGATATATGGATATATACTTTTTTTTTCCCCTCCCAGACTGAAATGTCACTTGCAGAAGTTGTCCAAGTAGATTTTCACATGACGGCCTAAATACTAACAAGTGACAAAATCTTAATAAAGGCAGCATTCATACTGAATAGTCCTGGTAACTGACCAAACAGGGAAGTGGTGTTGGGGAACTTTGTCTGGGAATTACTCATTACAATTATTTGGTAGAGGGTTTTTTTTTTTTTTCAGAAACTGGGTGTGCAAAATTATCAGAATGTAACCAGAAAGTTAAAAAGGAATAGAAAGGAGAAAAAAAGAATCCATTGAATAACTTCTTTTCAGAGAGTCCCTGATTCCAGAGAAATGTATGTGCACTCAGCACACCCCAGGCATGCACAGGAACACAGCCTGAAGATGCAAGTAAATATTGAATGAAAATTAAATAATTTTCTTTTTTATGAACCGAGTTGCAACCTCTTAAACAGGTAGTATGTCCCCCTCCAGATACAGCTGAGATTTTACTTACTCCTGTTCATTAAATGTACATGATAGTGTGTATTAGGCATTGAGGTCTTCTCAAACAAAGTAGTAGAAGTCTGTGCTAAGAAGGTGTAGAAGGATGTTTGCTGTGAGTGTGTCAGACTCCTTAATGTGTCATTTTTGTGCTGATTTCCCCTCCATGGAGCCTTCCTTGTACCACCTAAGCAGGACCCTGTTTGTTCTGCCTTGGAGATCCATAATTCACTGAACTGAGCTTTAGCTCTCCTTTGATTTGGACACTTTACTCACATTGGGGCCTGAACTCAAATATCTTCATTTACTAAAAGCTGCATCTCCAGTAACTGCACAGCATCATTGTGGCAGGTGCTTAGTAACACATGTATTACTCATATCAACTACGATGAAGGAAAGATACATGCAATCAGGATCAGACCCTTTAAGTCAAATCAAAAGCTCCTCAAGTTCCTAGGTGTCAGAGACCCCTGGTAAGGGGACAGTACTACTCAGAGAGCTGAGTGTTGCCCCAGGTCATGCACTCAGCTCAGATATTGTGAAATATTGATGAATCTAGATGGATCAGGGCCTGGAGCCATCTCACTCTGTATATTTAAAGAAACTCTCCTGGGTTCCCAGCATAATGCATGGTGAATATGTGAACTTGAGTTCCACATGCCTAAGTTGAGTGGCCCTGAAGAACAAATGAAGGTCCTTACGTTCATGGCATTGCTGATTCCTGGGTCAGTTGGTGCCTCCAGCAGAAGTATTTGAGTTCTGGGTACTCTGATGCTGTTTCATCTGCACACTGTCACTTGAACTCATTTAATAAAAGCTGATTAGCACAAATGTTCCATGAACTTTTCCATTCATTTGAAAGTCATTACTTTTGTTGGTATTCCAACTATTCCCCTCATTTCCTGTGCACTTTGCATTATACTCTGCAAGATTGAATAGGTTACTTAGTGATGAATCCAGAAGGAAAACCAAGCTTGTGCTGGGTTTAAAGGAATGCTTCCTATATGTACCCTGGAAGATTGTGCAGGTGTAAAGGCAACATTTGGGCCACTTGACCACGGTAAGGACAGAAGTCATGTCTCATTCAGGGCAATGAAAACAGGTTTATGGATCTGAAGTAGGCATAAAATGAGAGGCTTGAGGTTCTTGAGGACCATACAAGCTACCCCATCAATGCAGAAATAGGTGGAGTATATAGATGGAGAATAGAAAGTTGGTTTAAATTGCCTGAACTAAGAGGAAAACAACAACATTGAAAAACAGAGCTAGTTAGTCATCAGCATGATAACAGCATTTTTCACACGATGTACTTGGTAAGAGGAGAACTCTGGTAACTGAGATCAGTGTCACAAGTCGTGAAATGTATCACTGAGGTTGTGCCTCCCACCTGATCTTTGCTGGGTGAGCTGTCCTGAGACCAGAGTCTGGCACTTGCAGAAGGAGGAAATGGGGTCTGGACTAGCCATGGATATGCCGAGTGGTGTGTTTGCTGGATGTCTCCTCCTCAGGTAGTAACTGTTTGGTTTGTATCACCTTTTGGGATGGAGATGAGGTAGAGCTGGAGATCTGTGCCCTTCCACTGCAATCAGCAGAAGATTTGCCATCACCTTCCAGTGGAGTGAAAAATAAAACATTAAGGCCCCGAGTTAGAGTGAAAATTTTCCACTGCACTTCACAAACATCCCTCTGCTCAGTGTGATGCCTGAACACGGTCAGTCTAAAATCTTTTATCTTCCTCTTCCTTAGTATGATGATAGGAATGATAACTCTCCTCCTTTTGTCTGAAGGTGTGCATATTTCTTTGGAATTAAGCTATTACCTTCCCAGCTGAGTTTTAGGGTATGTGAAATACTTTAGACAAGCTGCTATATATTTCACTATCATCTTATCTTAATGAACAAGGATTATTCTTTACTCATCTTGATGGAAACCAACAAAAAGTTAACCAACAATCTCCTTTAATAACTATAGCTATAGCAGGATTTGAACTTGCCTTCCCTAAAATAAGGTAGGCATTTTACTATCCATTAGGATACAAGATCTTTGGCTACCCTCCATGGGAATTTAAAGGCATTAAATTAGCTACAGGAGGGTTTCACTATTGTTCCCTAAATGTAATGGAAGCGGATTTAAATTTACAAGGGGAAAAGCTAATAATTAAAAATTGAACATAAGGGCTATAAAGTACAAAATGGGCTCCCTTGGACTGGGATACAAAACTTTATGAAAAGTGGAGCTCCTGCTGTGTTATGCCTTTCTAGAGTGACTTTAAAAAAAGGGGTTTCTTAAAAGGTGTTTTTTGTTGCAAATTAATTGCTTGTGGCTTCCATGGATCTTACAGCCTATAAAGATGTCCCCATTGTGGTTTCCATTGATTATTTCCTTGAGGGTTCCCCCCTGTTTCTTGCTGTTACCAAAATCACATACAAATTAATAGAAGTGTTAGTGAGGAAATTGTGAGAGCTCCTAATGCTTCAGATCTGTCAGACCTTAAGCACTTAGGGTGCAGATCACACCAGTCTCCAGTTGCCTCTCAGATTTCATGCATTTGCCCCTTTTCCATGCAGTGTCCCATGGGCCAGTGACAGCCACTCAGCCCACTACATATCATGGCCCTCATCTGCATGAGCTCTGTGCTTCATAGGGATGGGTTATTTGATCTGCCTGTATGAGTCCTGACAGTAAAGGAAACAAACACTCCTAAGGGTCCTTTCAGAAACAGTAATAAAAAAAAAAAATTGCCCTGTTCTGTTTTCAGACCACCATGACCACCAAATGAGAAATGCCTACTCTACTGGCATTTGTGGCCTCCTAGTGTTTTACTTTGGGATATGATGGGAATGGGATCAGCTGGTGTTGTTGTAGCTTTATCAGGTCCATAGGATGGAATTGTACCTGCCCTCAGATCATGTGTCCAGGCAGGTCTGGGACATTTGGACCAGTAGTTTGGCTGATAATCCAGCAGCGACCAGAAAACACAAGGTGGAGAAAGGTCTGCTGGCAATGCAGGATCTGCCAGCAACCTGCAAAGGACAGAAAACTACCAAGGGAACTCATCCTCACTTTGTTCATCCACCAGGAATTCCAAATATGCAAGTGATGTGAAATCTCAGCCATTTCATCTGCCTATGTAGAAATGCCACAGTGTCTCAGAACCCCCTTACTGGGAACAAGGGCCAAAAGGACACTGTGGTGTCTCTCCAGCCATGGGATTTTCCTCTCTGAATTTTAGTCTGTTCATCAGAAAACTCCCTTCCCAGATACTTCTGCCTCTGCCATCTTTTTCATCTAGGCAGTTTCATTCACCTCCTTATTCCCCTTTTCTACAAACCACCAGTTTGTTATTATTATTTTTAACATTTAACCACTGTAAAACCACTTCCGTGTTTTCTCTGCCTCTTGTCACTTTTGTCAAATAAGGAGTTGAACCATGGTGCCTTTTGGAATTGCTCTGTTTCTTTCTCTAGTTCTCCTTTTTCACTGGTTTGTTTTAAACTCCCCTAAACCTTTCTCTGCTCAGACCAAATTTCCTTCTGTCTTTTCACTCCTAGTTTGTTTTCAACCAGGGCATATGAACTCCAGGTCTCCTGGGACAGCTAACCTGATATGAAGAACATCATGCTATTGGTGAGAGGGTTTTGAAGTGTCTATGAGGAAAAAAAAGAGTTATCCAGTCAGCTGCTGCTGTGGCTTCAATAGCACTTTATCCACAGGAGAATTTTTGAAGGGGATGGTAATTTTAAGCCTATAGGAAAGCAGAAAATGGGACACAAAGCAGGGTAGGGTTACCAAGGGTAATCCCCAGAGCTTGCTTGCACAAGATAACGGTGTTTATAGAAAGGTTGTGCATCGGAGCTAATCCCTGTGGGTGCAAATGCACTCGTTGATCTGAAGGATGTTGTGAGGCATCAACATTAGTCAGGTCACTCATGGCTGGTATTGGGCTAGTTCTCCTACTGATCCCATAACAAAAGGGGGCTGAGTAAGGAATGGGGAGCTTTTTGCTGAGCAAATGTGAAATCTTTGTTCCACTGCTTTGGCAGTGACTGTTTCATCTTGCTTAGCCCTCCTCTGCAAATAAGCTGTTTAAAAATATGTGTTTCCCTTCTCCTTTTGGAGAAGGACAACAAAAGTTGAAAGACTTTGGGTTTCAGCTGAAATTCCAAGAGGAGGAATGGAAATCTGTTATTTACTTCTATGCTGCTGCTATATATCAACATATATGACTAAGTGGCACAATCTGGGCTCAAACTTTCATTATCAAGAACTGATCATTTCTGAACACAGGAATAAGTTTTACCCCGATCTCTTTGTCCCTGGCACAAGGACTTGGTGCTTGCAAAGAGTAGGACTGTGAAGTTGGTGCAGTTGTCAAACAAAGCTGCTGGCAGTCAGTATGGCTCGAGGTGCGTTGTGCAAGAAACTCTTTGCTTATTGAAGATCAGCTTCTGCCATTTGTTCTCCCAGCACATTAATCATTAGCTGGAGATGGATGGAGAGGAAGCGATATGTGTTTGGGTTTTACCAGAACTTTATCTGTTGAAACTGCCAATGAGTTAAGAGATGACAGATTTAAAGCTGTATTCAAGATGTTTTCAATGGCACTGAAGTTCAGAAGAGCAATTCAGACTGCCAGCGCAAGCATCCCTAGAAAAGACCCTCTAATTCACTACTCAATAAACTGCTTTTTTCCATTGACTGAGTAGGGATTGAGGATCTGGTGGTCCAAGATTGTAGAAAGTATGAGTTTCCCAGTAATTTCTTGAATTCTGGTAACATTCTCTGAGCATTAGTGTCTCAGGGTCATCTTCACCTAGCCTGTCTACTTGGATGAGCAAAGTGGTAGAATAGTTCTGTCAGCTCTATCCAGAGCAAGACAACTTCAGTCTGGAAAGTCAGTAAAACCAGACATTATTCTAGTCACTCCCGTGGGCTCTTTGGATTGCCATTTCTCCTCCCTGTCTCCGGTTTTCCCATACGCAGTGAAAAGGCAATGTTCCAAAGTCACTTGCCCATGGAACAGGGACACAGAGAGGAAAGTCACCCAAAAGGCCTTTTGACATCCCACAGTGCCATGTCGTGTCACCAGCAGCAGATGGGTGGGCTCAGTGAAGCTGCCAGATTTCATACAAACCATCCATTCCCAACACATCAGGCTTTTCCAAACCCTCATTACCTCTGTGAGACTCAACAAAGGCAGCAGTCCTCAGACAGAAAGTCTATGATGATTTCACTTTGCAAAGTGTTTCAGTCAGCAGCCAATGAGACTTTTGCTCAGTATTCAGGATGTCATTTTTTATACAAAATAAGTGGCAAAATCCCCATGCTCTTCAACGGGACAGTGCAGCTCTGAGTCTGTATGTAATGCATTATTATTACATGGAAATACTTGCTGGGATCTGATATTGGTGAGGTTTAGAGTTTTATTATTTTACCTGCTGCATATTGTTTTATTTTGCTTTATTTTATTTTATTTTATTTTATTTATTTTATTTTGACTCTGCAAATGAACTTTCCAATTTACTCAAAGAAAGAAGTATCTGGTCCAGGACACCTTAGTCTATGGCTCTTTTCACAGTATGAAAATCCAGAGATTTGGATCAAACCATATCCCTGAACACAGACTTGGGAAAAGAGGGGTGTTGGTGACCTCAGCTCTGCTTTGCAGTGCTCATCACCATTTCAAACATAACCACCTCCAAATGTTGCAGAGGGGATCTCTGCTGAAACAGAGGTGGGTTTGATGGGGAAGAAGCAGGCCAGAGAAAATATTTGACATGATCAGGTGAGGCCTTGCTGGGAAGAAGAGAAGCAGAGGTTGCAGCTGTGGGTGACATAGGAAGGGGCTGGCCGAGCAGCAACGTGCACAGCTCACGAAACCACCGTGCTGTGACTGCCAGGCAAGCCCCACGTGTGAGCGTGGGAGCCGAGGATGCCCCTGGAGCCAGCAGCTGCATCCGTAGCTGGCTGCCTTCCCCCGGGGCCCTCCTCACCTGTGCACATGCTTCATCACAAACACAAACTCGGACCAGGATCCTCAAAGGGGTTGCCAGAGACTGCTGGCTGATTTATGAGTTGCTGTCAGATGCGACAGGGTAGAAGGAGGTTTTCGAGCTTCCCTGGGAGACCAGGTGGCTCTGAAGAAACCTCTTTAGGTCAGGGCTGTTGGTGGTGAGTGCCCTTGGCTAGTTACAACTTGGAAAATTGAACTTTCTGCAGCTGAACATCTGAAGAAACCTGAGACTGGGAGGAAATGGACGGGCAGTGATTCTTCCTGACCCCATCTCTTGCAGACAGAAGCTGGATTGCCAGATTCCCTAATCGAGCATTACCACCATTAGTGCTGTAGCTGACCCAGCAGGCTCAGTTAGGGACCATGGCCTTGTTCAACCACATGAACCAAAACCAAAGTAATCGTGCTGCGCTTTGAGAGACAGCAGTGAATGCAGAAAGCAGATGTGGGGGCAAGGGCAAAGGGAAAAGCTGTAATAGAGTCTTTCTCTCTCCTCTGGATCACCTGCTTGTGGTCACAGCTGTAAGTGGAGTGCTTGACCCAGGGACTGCTCCAATATAGTGGTTGCTTTGTGCCTGGCTCAAGACCAAGCAGGACTGGGCAGCAAGATGTGCAGTGCTGCAAGCAGAGGGAGAGACAGAAGCTTTGTCTGTCTCCCTGCTTGTTTGATTTGAGAGCAGTGTAGATACCCAGAGAGAGAGAGATAAATCCCACCCTTTTGTCCATGGATAAGTCTCTTAGGGGTCAATGCCAGAATTACAGTTGCTCAGCACAAACTCATAGAATATCCTGAGTTGGAAGGAGGATCATCCAGTCCAGCTGCTGGCTCTGCACAGGACACCACCAAAAATCACACCATGTGCCTGAGAATGTTGTCCAAATGCTTCCTGAACTCTGGCAGGCTTGATGTTGTGACCATCCCCATGGGGAGTGTGTTCTGGTGCCCAACCACACTCTGGGTGAAGAACCTTTTCCCGATATCCAACCTTTCCAGCACCTCTGCTGAAAAGCTCCAGACCAGCTTTGCAGGCAGGGTGGGCAGATGGCATCCAGCTGAAGGATTCAATGGCACCATTTGTCATGGTGAAGAGCCACCAGGCTAGAAGGAACCGTCTTGGCTCATTGCAGCCCTGATATTACAAGTGGTGAGGCCATATGCTGTCTCCCACAACCTCTGAATCTGTTCACTTCTCATCAGGACCTATGCTGAGATGCCATGAGAACTCTCTATTTATATGGCATGGCTTATAAGCGTCTGCATTTGTCACTCCATCTGTGTGTCTCATGCCAGGTTTCAAGTCTGGGATAAGTTTCTGGTTGCCCAGGATGGTCAAGACACTTCTTGGCTAAATCTCTCTCCCTCAGGTGTGATCATATTTTCCATTCTGGTTTTGGTGGGAATCCAGCTTTCAGACAACCTTTTATAAACCACGTTTGTTTGTTTGTTTTTCTGTGTTTTTTCCCCCTCCCTTGGTCTCCCTCTCTCTCCCTTTCTTTATATTTTAATTTGAACAAGTCTAAAGCTTCCACACACTGACCCAGACACTGGTATGGATCCAGATGGTTGCACTGGAATCTGACCTACAGCAGGCAAACACCAAATTCAGGGCATGCAGAAATATTCCCAGAGCACAAATCCTAGGACAATATGCTCTGTGCAGCTTGTCCAGAAGTGGGAGTTTTCCTCACGGGGAAAGTTTTCCTCCAGGGGCTGAGGCTGCTACAAAATAAGAGCCCTTTTTGCTACAAGTGTATCTGTTCATCCACATACCTGCATCTGTGCAGAAATGCCAGTCATGCAAAAAACAAAATATTCACCCAAAAATAAAATATTCACCAAAAAATGAAGTATTCTCAAAAAATCCTTCCCAGCCACCTTTGCCAATTTGCACTGCCCAGTTCTGCTTTGTGTAAAGGCCCGGGGACCCCTCAGAGTAAGGGAAGGGGTGCTGGCATGGGTCCATCCTCCTGCACTCTTGCTGGAGGATCCCTCACTTACAAGGAGATGGAGAGGAATTGCTCTCATTGAACTGCTGAAAGACACCCCTGGCAATGGAGGGCAAGGGCTTGAGCTGTGCCCATCACAAACAAACCCCAATGACCAACTGTCCCCACCTCTGGCACTGCCAGGAAAGGAGATGCTGCTCTGCCTGAGCAAGCCAGGCTTGTTTTCAGTGATGGATTCTGGCACATTCCCCTCCAGTGTCCTGTGGAGAGGGCAAAGGGCTCTCAGCTGTCTGAGTCATCCCTCCGGGGCTCACGTGGAGCGAGGGGTGGCCGTGACAAGTCCTCGTGGCATCCCCACAGCTGGCAGGGCTGGCTGCCACCGTCTCACCACTAATAGGATCAGAGTGAGATCAGGGAGGCAGCCAGGGTGGACACTTGACGTCGCCCGTGTTCCTCAGCTCACTGCAGGGCATGTGAGGGGAAACCTGAGCTGCCGTGGCACAGAGCTGGATGCAGCAGGAAAGGGCAAGCAGCCAGGCTTCCCCCGGGTTCTAGTCGCCTTTTGCTTCAGGATTGGCCTCTGGAGCTGCTTCACGATGTCCTTAAGCAGAAATCCCTCCTCAAGGAGGTTTGCAGGGAGCTGTGAGTTAAACAGGACTCCTCCTTGGCCCCCTGCCCACTGCTGAGTTCAGGCTGTGAGTCAGGGAGCAGGGGAAGGAAGCCAGGGGATGCAGTCATGCTGCGAGGGGAAATTTGTACTCCACAGCCTTTATTAAGTGTGAGTGGTGCTTGAAGGTGGCTTTTAGAGGTGGAAATGCCCCCACTGAATGATGCTTCTGGGTCCTGCTGCACCAGAGACCTGGGAGACACTGCAAAGCAGTGGCTCCAGGTTGAGGACCCCAACATTGAGTTTAGCACCAAATTGCAGAGAACTCCCATCCCCCTGTGTCTAGGAGTACTCTGCATTCTCTGGGATGCTGAAGATAGCTCATGTGCCCTTACCTCAGCTGGCTAGCGTCATCTGGTCCTACCAAGGGAACACACAGACTCCCTGGACCTGCCAAGCCCTTGACTCACCTCAGCAACTACACTCCATGTGACAGCTTTGGAAAGGAGAAAGGTTTTTCAAACAACTTACATATTTCCGTGGACCAGGTCATGAAAAACCAGCTCTTGGCTGCTCCAGCTTTGTCTTATTTAAAAATCCCCAAACTGGGACACTCTGCAGTCTTGATCCCCTACAGGATGCTTCCTTTGGAGAGAATACTGCATCCCTCTCTCAAAATCACATAAATCCCAGTAACCAGGGATGCTGGCAGCTGCTTGGATAATTTGGCTGACTGAGCATGACTTTGATTCATTTATTTTTTGAGAGGGAAATATCTGGCTCAACTGGAGACTAATTCCCTCCCTCTCCTGAGATTGTCTTTAATAGCTAAATCTCAGCTCTCTCACTTGCTCTCATACCTCTGGAAACAATTGAATCAACTCCTTGTTTATAAAATGCCTGTGTTTATGTACAGTTGACAAAATATAACCTGTCTTCTGTTTTCCTGCCAGATCTCAACAGCATTATTCTTTGAGGAAAATTTTCACTTTATTTGGTGTGGGTTTCTCACTGTCCAGTTCCAAGAAAGGGACATCTTTAGAGAAATGGGAAATGAAGTTCAGAGTGAGATACACTACTCACTTAAGGAATTTAGGTCCTGACCCAAAGCTATTTTTCACCCAAATCTGAATCCAAATAAACTTGATTTTCAGAAGCTGATAGCTGGAACTGGACTTAGAACACACAACACAGATACAGGACCTAAAGATCTGTTTTAATAGCTATTTTTCAAGTGTCTACTGACTTCCCATGTCCCTCTACCTAAGATACATTTTCTCTGACCAGTGTCACCTGATGGTGAGGAGGGACCATGCTCTTTCAGACTGAGCAGCAGGATGCACGAAGCAAACTCTCCTTGAAGTAAGTGTTCCTCTAGTCTACTTTGGACATCTAGTTTGGGTGAGAAGAATCACACCAGGTCCTGACAAACTTTTAAGGGGATCTTATGGTAACTTGTTTTGTTGAACATGTTCACCTCTGATCCAAAAGGGCTGTGATTTGGTGCTGGAAAAACACCTCACAGCTACATCTGACAGGCACATGTGAGAGTGGGGCAGCTGGAGCTCACCATGGACAGGCATTTGAGTGGAGGACCTGGGATGCTCTGTGTGAAGGACCTGAGAGTTGTACCTCTCTGCAACATTTTGGATGTACCTTCTGCTCCAGAGAGTTTCAGAGACCAAGAAAAGAAGAACGTGCTAATATAGGTCCAGTGTAAAAGTAATACTGTGTGGCTTAATCTGTTCATCTCCACGTTCTAATGTCAGGCTGGCAAAACATCCCAGCTTTTCCCAGACCTAGGACAGCCTCCCTTGGTGAACATAGCTCAGCACCAGCATGAATGGGTTTTGGCTCTCCTGTTCAACCTTTGGCCCTCTATCTTGTATTGCTTTGCAGCTGCCAGAAATGTTTCAAGGGCTTAGGGCAAGCCATTGCCTGTGGTTCACACAAAGGTCCCTGGGGCTTTGATGTCACCACACATGTGTGTCCCTGAGGGTTTGATGTCACCAGAGATCCACCTGGCACAGCCTTTCTTCCTCAGTCCCTCCTAGAAAGAAGCAGGGAGTTTGAAAAGGAAAATGAGTGCACATACAGAGCCATTCTGGCACAACCATGATGTCTTTAATTCACATTCTCCGCTTGTTTGAAATAACATCATCATGTAGACAAGCTGTAAATTCAGTTCTGCCAAAAAATCAAGTTAATCCCTGCATTTCTTAATGCTCATCAGACAGAGTTTGCTCCTGGCTTTCTGGCTCTAAGAATGAGCCTCCAACAGGTTTTCTGTACCTTGAGGTACCTGACAGCCAGTTGTGTCAGGGTTCTTCTTCTGTGAAAGTAATTTAAAAAAAAGTACTTCCCATGCCAGGATCTAGGCTGCAAAGAATAATCTTGGGCAGTTTTTACTAACTTGTGGGTTTTGGCTGCCTGGGGAGGTTGTGAAACTCTTACATGGGTGGTTGTGTGTTAGAAGAAACAGTTTTAGCCAGCAGCAACAAGGTAAGTCCCACACTGGAATTGAGACAGACCTCGGTTACTGGTTGGAAGAGGTCACACTAACCAGGGAGCTGCAGAATGTCTTTAATTGCTTTCAGCATTCAGTCCCTGCACCATGGGCACATTTTTAACCTCTACAACTGGTAACCACCAGCACAACTCACTCCTTGCCTGGAGGGACTGAGCTGCTGCTGTATAGACTGGCTGGAAACTGGTCCCAGAATGAGAGAGTTTGAAAAGTACCAGTACATTTTAAAAGAAATGACGTGAAAGAGGAGCCTTATCTCCAGGCTGATAGGACATGCAGCTATTTTTACCTTGGCATAACTAATTTTTATGTGTAATCTAAGGTAAACACACTGCAAAGGGAAGGTAGTGCAGTTTTACTTAGCAGTATACCTTGCAAAGGCAGCTCCAAGAAGAGGATAATTTTTTCCTTGTCTAGTTTGTTTGGAAAGAAAATTAAACTTGCTTGTTCTCATTGTGTGTTTACCTATTGTGTGCACATTCGTTCTGAGCAGTGCAAAGTACAGCTTTTTCTGCCTTGCACATCAGTCTATAAACATGTTCACTTGCTTTTGCTGCTTTCTTGACTTTAGGTGATCAACAACAAACAAACAAAAAAAAAAACCCACAACCAAACAGCAAAATCCACCCTCTCTTTGTCAAAAAAGCATTTTCAGCTGAGTTTTGCTGTGAATGAGAAGTTGAGCTCTGTATTGCATAAACAAAGAGACTTTATTTCTATTTCCTGTGAATATTCATGGTACAACCTGTGCAGAAACAGAGATATTTTCTTCTCCATCTCGCAGTCAGGGACTCTGGGGTCACAATCAGCACTGCACCTCCTTCCCCTTGTTTGCAGGACGAAATGCTGTTTCTATAGGGCAGGTGGACAAATTAATAATGTTCAGATTTGAGCAAGATGTGCAGCCTTGTAAAACCCCTTGCTTAAAGCCATTTCTGGTCTGGAGACCAACAGTGAAAGAGAAAAACTGACCATGCCTGTGACTAATCCATTGGGTTGGGACAGAGTAAAGAGATATTGTAGATACAAACGCTATCTCTAACATATCAGTGATCCGTATCAGTGGGAACATTTACAGGTGGCTGTATCTACTGGGTGATTAACCATTTATGAAAACACATAATAATAACAAAGCCCTCATAATCCTTTACCACCTATAAAAAGTCCTGTGGTGTGAACTATTCCTGGAAAAATACATCTCACTTTTTATTAAAGAATAGATGGTGATGGGATTTTTTTTTTCCCTTGGTCTGCATTGTACAAATCACACTGATGGGCGGAAGAAGAAGATGCACTTGAGCTCTCTGCAAGTTTGTAGGACTCAAGTGAGACAGCCATCAATTTTCCTGCCTTCTTGACCTTTGTTCTCCAAAACTTCAGAGCAAGAAATGCTCAGTGAGGTTTTGGGATCTGCCCTCAGCTGTCACTTCATTATGATTTTTGAGCTGCACGACCATAGAGTTGCATGGGGTGAGGTGAAAGGACTGGTGAGGGGAACCTGCCTGGCACCTTCAATGCATCTGCTTAAAGCTGTTCTCATGGGGAAAGCTCATCAGAGCTGAATCCACTGGACCAACATGCTTCCTTCAGAGATTTGCAGGGGCTCCAGACCCTGAGGATGCCACCACAAGATTACTTCTTACAACAGTTCAGCTTCTTCCAACTAGGGACATCATGGAAAAGGGAGTGGAAAAAATCCCCACCAAGAAACAACACTGGCAAGCATTTCCTTTTGTACTTTGGGGCTGTGGAGGTGGAATATGTTTTCCCCTGTTGGTTTTTCCTCATCCCTAACCTCTCGGTCCTCTTCAGCATTTCCTTTCTCTCCATGGTTACTCTACACAAACAATCTCCCTGCTGACACGGTCAATGCAAAGCTGCCATAAATATGCACTGCAGATGCAGGGTATGACTCACCCACGGTGACTCATCTGGAGCGAGTGGATGACGAGCCATACCGGGACCTGTGAGTCAGCAAGGCTGGTTTGCTGCTGAGCTCACACCTACAGGGAGTGGAAGCACATCCCCGTGACTTTTGTGGAAGCCCAGGGACTCCTGCATGGGTGGCCCCGATGGCTCATTCGGGAGATAACTGGAAACCGGGGGAGGAAAGGTTTCAGGGAGTTTTCCTGTTGCCACTGACAGAAGGAGAAGGCTTGTGTAATGAGAGGGTTTCCACTGTGATCAGATGTGGGATTCAAGGCTGAGCCCACCCATGGGGAGAGCCCAGCCCTCAGTCACAAGCTGTTGGCACCTAAAGGGAAGCACAGCAGGCTGCAGGTAAACAGAGGGAAAGCCAAAGAGTCACTCTCTTTTTTTAGGGCAAGATTCACGTGGTGAGCCCAAAACCCAAGAATTTTCTCATGGTGCTGACCCTAACTCAGCCATAGCTCAAATGTGCCCTGAGTCTGTATGATCTCAGTGTCCTCAGGACGCTCAGAAGCCTCCCTTATTTGCCTATTACTGCGGTCTGTTCATTCACACACATTAGATCATCATTCACAAGAACTCAGGCAGCCTGCCCCAAAATGACTAGGTTTTCATGATAACAGATTAAAGCAAATTTTGCTTAACAATATAATCAGTTACTACAATGGGCAAACAAAGGATAAAGCAAGGCAGATATGGCATGGGAAAGTTACGTGGAACTGTACGCAAATGTGAATACAAATAGAAACAAACTCAATATAAAACAAGGAAACATATACGATTACAATCCAAAGGGAAGTGTAGTGTTGTTTTGTCTGGTTTTGATTTGAGTTTTTTTTACAGGATAATAGGGAAATTGACTACTAGAAATTTGGCATAAGTGTTGTGACTAAATTTCATGCAAGGCTGGGGCATCTGCTGTTTGAGGACATTGTATGAATGCCAGCTTGGGGACAGGAATGCAATTGGGCCATCAGATCCCTCTTTTATTTCTTAAGAAATAATTTAAAATATCCTCATCTAGCTGAAACAGATGGCTACAATCACACCATTTTGTCTTAATCTGAATAAGGAAAAAATTGTTTCCTGGCTTCATGACACTCAAGCTGTTCCTCTTAGCCTTTTCCCCAGGAAAAGCCCCAAACACTTCACACCTTTGGCATTCTCAGGTTCTACCTACTGGCCAGATTAACTCATGCTAAATTTCCCTAAGATGTCCATAACAGTTCATATATATATGTATATATAGTTTCCTAGGTGATGCTATGCTAAGTACTATATTGAAGTCTCTGAAAGGCTTAGGCTTGAACAATGTCTCTAAAGGGTCTAAATCACTTCCAGGTAATCATTTGTAGATTGATCTGGTCATAAGAGGTCCAACTTGTACTCATTACACTCTGTTTGCTGAGCAAAGCTGGGCCAGAACTGCGATGCCCAGAATGCTTGCACTGGCTATCACTGTGAGAGCCTTGCAGCTCAGCTTTACCTGGATCCAGGCTTTGCAGTTGCCAGAGAGGTTGGTTTGCAGAATGACTCAGGATGAGCTGAGGGCATAGCCCCAAACCCCAACATCCTGCAGTCAGGGGGCCATGAGGTGCCTTGGTATCTCCAGCTTTTGGCCACAGCTTGCAGCACTGTCATCTCCTTTTCAGTAAAGAACTGTTTCCAAATGTACATCACCAAGCTCGGAAAAGGGTTGGCTCACAGCCTGTTGTAGAGAGGAGATAAAGTTAGATGATCCCTTACACGCTGTGAAATGTTCCATGAAACTTTGTAGGGGATAGAATATGAACCTCTCTGAAACAGACTCTCTGTGACTGCCTGGGGCCTGCATTTCTCATTAAGATTGCTTGTGATGAGAAAGCAATTCTCAGAGAGCGTTGTTCCTCATCTCTCTTGCATTTCAATCTTCCCTACCATGCCGTGTCTTGGCTCTTGTGGTGACACTGCTGTGGTGACACTATTGTGGAGACCTTGCTCAGCACCACCCTCAGAACAGCTGGTTTGCTACCCAGACCAACTGTACCTTGCTGAGTTCTCCTTTTGGTGCCTGTGCTCCTCTCCACATTGGCAAGAGATGGTGCCTTCCAAGAGGAATGGCTCACTGGATGAAGATGCAGGACCATGAAGACATCTGCCAGGCATCTTGCAATGGGGAGGGAAAAAACCATCAGCTGCTGCCAAAGGTGATATGGTGCAGCAGAGTGTGGGTTTGGTTTTGTGGTGCTTTCTGGAGGGCAATTAGCAGTCTGAGAAAATCTTGGGTGGACTCGGGTGGAAAGTGAAGGCCTGATGCATAAAAAGAGCAGGGATGAAAGAGGAAAATCTCTCTTGGTTCAACTGGAAGGGTGCAGGCATCCTTCAGACCACTTGTCAGCCTGGGAGCCATGGACTGCTTCCAAGAGGTCCAAGAGTGGTAGCTAAGAAATGCACATTATTAGGCTTTATTTTGCTTTGCGGGAGTCTGCTGCACAGCTGGAAAATGTAATTAGGTCCTTGTGCTGTAAAACGGGCTGCACACATGCTGCTCCAGGCTGAGATTAGAAGGGGAATCTGGGAAAAGGTTAGGCACAGGCTATGCTGCACTGGAAACGTGCTTGCTGTGAATTTAAGAGGATAAGATTTGTCCCAGAAGCTGCTTTCCATTGGCACCAACCATTTTCCTGGTATATACAAGATAGCCAGAATAGTTGGTTATAAACCTGGAATATGGCTGCGCCCCTCACTTCAGGTAGAGTGCTCAATCATTTCTACAGCCTGAACATCAAGTTTTCAGGATAAATTGGGAGATTGGATGGAGGAGAAGACTTGGAGGAAGAGAATCTCAAGCAATAAGTCCATCTCCCCAGGAGAGGTTCTCCACTGGTTTGGGGGTAAGAAACAGAGCTGAAAGAGGACAGTATGTAAGCAAGGAATGACCCTTCCCAGTCAGTGAACTGGTCTGGAGAGATCCCAGGTTTGTGTTTCCTGCACACCCTCTGAGGTTACCTGCTGCTGCTGGAGAATTGTCCTTCCAGAGCCAGGTGAAGGATTTATAAAATTTTGTTTGCATGATTATTCTTCCACCCAGCAAGTAAACAGAGCACACAGGGCACTGTCCTCTGGCGATGCCTCCAAACAGGAGATAATTGCCTGTCACTACCACCAATCATTCCTCCGAGCTGTAAAGAGCTGTACATTTATCTATAGGTTCAGATTTTTCTCTAGACATAAGTGGGCACTGTCAGTATATTCCCACGTAACAGAGCTCTTGTTCTTACATAATTGCTTTGATTTTGTTTGTTTTTGGTTTTGTTTTAACCTGGAGAAAGTCCAACCAAGAACAATAGTAAGGTTTCAAAGCCAAGCACCCTGGTGCTAGAAGCTGCCAGGAGTCAGGCTGTTCACATCAGTTCAGTTTGATCTCCTATTTTGATTTCTTTTTACAAGACTCTGCATATTTCAGCAGAGGGGCCCAAACTCGCTCAGCACGCCGGTTGGGTAGTGAATCAGGCCATAAAGCAAACACTTTCTGTTGTGATAAAGGCACAGTGTGGGTATCCAGGAGAGGTAAATTATATTCTTGGCTTTGCCAGCACCTTTTGTTTGATGTTGAGTTGGGTGAGATGGTATCATAATGGAACTGTACGAGGTGGCTGAATTATGGTGGTGGCTTGACAGCATGAATTATGGCCCTCTCCATTGTAGCTTTTTTCGCCTGTACTTTGAAATCTTTGTGTTCTTGCAACCAGGATTTTTCATAGCACACATTGTCCTGGAGGACTGGGGAGATCTCTGCTTTTTTTAGTATCCTCAGAACGAAACAGTATCTGGGTGATCGCTGGCTGGCGTCGCTCATTGTGATCGTGCCTTTCTCCACTTGAGGGCGATGTGACCTGATTCAGTGCACGCAGGAGGCAATTCCGTAGGAAATCAAGATGAAAAAAATCCGGCATCTAACGCTGGGTGTCCAAATGAGGTGCAGGCATCACCACCACTGGGGCTGGTGGAGAGTCCATTCAATACAGCCAGGGCAGTCTGGAGGGAAAGTCAGCTTTCTTTAGGATAGACAAGCATTAGCTGAGCACATGAACCACTTCATGAGTTCGCTGGGATGTACTGGGACTTGGGGAGGGTCATGACTCCCTTCCCCTTGTAATGCCTTTGAGATGTTCTCAAGACTCAGGTATAGACTCCAGATGCTGCCCCAGAAGGGTCTTCCAAAGGTCCTTGGTTGCATCTGCCAACTACGTACAGGTATGTTGAAAATCGAGATACGTTGTGTCAACTGAACAACCAAACCAAGGCCCAGATCTCTGCTCACTATTACGAGGACTTGAACATTTATCTCATGTGTAGACAGAGGCACTCAGCTGCCTACATTTAAGGGTCTTGTTTTCAAGATAATCCTTGCCCGGTGTTATTGATGTCATCGAAGAAGAGAAGATTTCCAACAGGATCTGGACATGCAGGACATTTTTGCTAAGGGTACTGGATGTCTTTCTCTCAGTCAGACTGTGACTTGCAGGTCAAGATCTCAGATCAAGAGGAAGCTGGTGAAGTTGACTGAAAATACAGGAGATGCTACACTACCAGGTTACAGACAGCAAAATATGTGACAACAGGGCTTTTTAAAGACAAACAATTGTTTGCAAAGGTCTGTAACAATCCCTGTGGAAAGAAATGTATTTCAGATTTTTACAATCAAGCTATACACCTTTTTTTTGTAGTCCAGGAAGGCTACCTTACACTTGAGAAATATGGGAATACGCAGTGACTGCTTGATAAATGTTAGCTGATCTAAATAATTCACCTTAGTCGCATCTGCTTTATCTGTCAGGTTGATCAGCGTTTATCTTTCTTGTTTGCAGACAAACAGGAGAGGAATATGATAGATGGAAACATTTCTGTTCACTTAAAACTACATGAAACTAAATCAGTATTATAGTGGCAATTGAAGCAGACATTTCTAATTAGCAGCAGCTTAAAACACAGCAAAGGTCTGTAATGAAATAAATAGATCACCATTGTCTCTAACATTAGGGAAAGTGTTTTAGGGCACCAGAAACCTAGTAGCTCATGCATCTTTCTGGAGCCTAGCACCCAGAGTCCTCATAGGTTCAGTTCCCTTCCTAAAGCATTTTTTAATGTGTAACACTTGAATTTTTTGAAGCAGAAGAGTATATATTCTTACTTACTGGGTATAAGTGTTGTTCTGATGTGGTGAGAGCTGTACAGAAAGTACCCTCTTTTTGAGTCACTGGGAACAGGAAAAGATCAGGTCCCAGGTCTTGGAGCAGAGCCCAGAACTACATATGTTTATCTCCCTGAAGCAATTGAAGTTTAGACCTGTAACTAATATTGGGTCTCACAATATCTCCATGGGTATCCCAAAATACCTCTTACCTAGTTCCTTGAGTCTGGTCATCTTCTGATGGCTGATCTAACACTTGATTTGAGTTGTAGCAGGCAAGGATTTGGCTTTTTGGGAAAGCAAGAGGAAATTAAAGTGCTTTCGTTCATGTGTTAGTAGATCTTGGATTATTCATTTCATGTGTGCCTCTATCTCGTTTCTCAGACAGGCAAGGTACTGCTGTTTCTCTTAGCCTTTGTTATGGGACAAAAGTCATAAAAGGAGGGAATTTGTAAAGAAAAAACAAATTCCAAGGGAGAGATCCACACTATCCTGCAGATCTCAATCCCACACAGGATTGCAGAGAGGCCAGGAGCAGGGCAGGGCTTGGGAAAATTGGACAGTGCCTGTCCTTTCCTGGGTAATTGTACTGGGTCTGACAGAGGTGATCCCTCCAAATACACTTTGAGGGGCTCCCCAGTTTTGGATGTGGTCTTGCATTTTCTTCCCAGACACACAGCCATAGTTCTGCTTGCCTGCATCCCAGTGGAACCATCCAGAAGACACTGGCACTGCGGTGTCTGACCCTCCAACCATCTGCTGGTAATAGCGTGAGCCTTCTGGCTGCCTTGCTGTGGGAAGCACACAGTGACATTCCTGCAAGGGGGACTTCTGCTGAGCAATCACCCTGCAGAAGGAGGAATTTACTGGCTGTATCTTACAAACTTCCACTCTAGTGCTGAAGGTAATGGGAATATACATTCCTGCTGGCCTGCTGCTGCTGATTTGACATCGTGCCACGTGGGGGAGGTGTTGGAAATAGGCAAATACTACAGAATTAAAAAAAAAAATTAAAATCACTCTGAGTTGAAAGGGAGGAGAGCCAGGAAAGGAAATACCTCAGGCAGAGAATTACTACTTCTGTATCAAAGCCAGCAGCTCCTTACTTTAATATTTAACACCCAGGAGAGCTGAGGGGGAGGATGCTGAGAATGGGTGAAATTTTTCAAAGGAACCCAATTTCTAGTGATTTTCCTTGGGTACATTTTCCTAGTGAATATTCAGTTTGATGAGAAATGTGACTTTTGGTCATCAGATGCACATTTACAAGTTGAACTGCAGATTGCCAAACAGTTTCAGCTGGAAAGCAAAGTGTGCAGAGCGGATGGAAGGGGCGGTGACATCAATCCCTACCACCAAAATCCAAATTCATTGCCGCTGTCTCTCTCACTAGATGTCAAAGGTGTTTAACCCTGCATCAAAGGGAATGTTCAAAGGGTAAGGAGAAGAGAAGGACTAAGGAACAGGCAGCTTTTTGTTGTGTTTAGCTACCTAAAGGAGGGACATTGAGAAGACGTGCACAACAAAGGACAGTGAAATGGGCAAAGCTGCATCAGGGGAAATTCATTTTGGACATAAGAAAAAGCATTTTTGTCATGAGAGCACTGAAGCACTAGAAGAGAAACCCAGAGAGGGTGAGCAGTCTGTATCTTCAGATATAATCAAAACTCAGTGGAGCAAGGCCCTGAACAACTAGAGATGACCTTGAACCTAGACCTGCTTTGATCAGGGCACTGAGCTACAGACCTCCAGAGGTCCCTGACAACCCAAATTATTCTCCAGTTCTGTGAAGCTGAGATTGAATAAAATGAGAAAAATAGCTTCCCATTTCCCCCTCATTCCTCTCCCTTCAGCACAGCTGGAGGCTGGCATTCATGTGCTTTGCCATGCTTTTTGCCTTTCATACTTCTGGCCCATACAGGGTCCTAAAATCCATTTCAGCTGCTTTGCTTAATGATTTAAGTTGGTTTGAAGTTATTTCAGTCCCCAGTGATGCTGTCTGCATCAGTGACAGTGAAATCAATTGCCCTGTAACAAGAGGCACTATTACTGCACTTTAGACACTAAGGATGTCTTTGATGCTACAGGGACAGGGAAGCAAGTAAGGCAAGGGCCAGACAAGTACAAGGTAGGTCTCCAAACTCACGGAGGGAAAGACAACAGGAAGAGTTGTTGGGAGGGCTGTAGCTGGTTGTCAAAGGGACATGGTACGTGCACAGGGATCTGCTCCCTCTCTCTGCTCTCTTATCTTGTTGGAAGGAATGGTATCTCCTGAGGTTGCAAGACTGGATCCAGTCTATAGGAGGCCAATTATGTTATCAAAACTAGTACCATGACAGTTCACCTGTGTCTGGTAAGGAGCTGCATCCAGATCTTCTCATAAAGGAACAATTTTTTCTTTTATTTTATTTTTTTTTTCCCTATTTGCAAGTGGTGTGCAGGAATCCAAGAGTCACAGTTTAGTTTGGGGTCTTCTTCTGGCTGCTAAACCCTTAGAAATTTTGGAGTTCTTAAGAGTGGAAGACTCTTTTGGAGTTTTTAAAGTAACTCCCAATAAGTAGTTCTTCAGTGGGGCTTGAACTCTGTGCCAGAGGGAGGAAAGTGAAATGGTCCATTGCAACTGGTGATAACAGGGCAAATGCATTATTAGTGCTTGTCACATGTTTGAATACCGTGGGGCTCTGGCCTTGATCCTACCCACTGACTCCAGTGGGAAAGCACACAGACTGACTGTACATGGCCTGAGATCACCTCCCATACCTCTTAGTACCTGGAGAGTTAGGAAAGAGTCAGGACACAGAGTTAAAACACTCACTGGCATGTGTGTCTTTTTCTGTGCTGGCAAAAGCCCTGTTTGAGTAGATCCAGAAAGCTTTTGTCCCAAATATTTACAATCCACTGCTAAAAGGAACAGTCAGATGTGACCTGAGGGCCTTCTCTCCACCTCTTTGCCTGAGGGAGATCCAAAACAACGCAAGGGAGCTGGAGTTCCTGCCAGGCTGGTCTCTGCCTGGGGAAGAGATGAAAGAAAAAGAACAACAGACAGCAGATGTCCCTGATATTATTTTATAGAGCCGGACGAGGAGGGAGGAGAAGAACCTGTAGGGAATGGACCAGCTGAAGGTTCTGCTGGGGAACAGACCTCCTACAGCTCTTGGAAAGGACTGGGACACCGAGTGGCCAGACCCTTAACCACGTACTGGGTTGCTGCAGCCAACTCAAACCCTGACTTGCTGTGGGTCTACACATCTGCTTTGATTCACTGCAACCAGTGAGAAAAGGGCAAAAGCTGGTCCTTTGTCATTTACTGGAGGAGGGTACATTTCCTCTGGAGTCTTTGAGTCCTCTGGTGAATCACAGAGAAAGCTTTATACCTGCCCAGCACTGCTCTTCTGTGTTTTCAAAAGAAACTGTGCAAAAACGTTCTTTCTTTTATTTGTAGAGTCTGTCCCAGTAGGACTTCATTTGGTGTCTCTGCTCTTAAATTCAGAGACTTTTTCTTGGCTTAAAGGTACTCATAATTGACTTACAGCTGCCTCTCCACAGAATATTGCAGTATCATATCCCTTTTATGTTGCTGCATTGTGGAAATATTCCTATGGTTTTTGAAGAAAAGGAGAGTGGGACACCTCTGGTTGGTCCTGAGTCTTCTGCTGTTTGCCCTGAGGATCACAGGAGGTAAATCTTTGTCCTGATAGGGACTGTCATTAATAAGAGCCACTTGGTGATGATGGACATCACAGCCCATGTAGGGTTTGGGTCTAGATAATTGTTGTTCCTGAAATTTTCTTGAAAGGTCACTCTTCCTTTTGCAAATAGTGGTTGTGTCTCCTTGTCTGTTTCTGGAGGATAGTGAAAGAAAGATCTTTGGCTTTGGTCCTGGTTGTATTCCCATCCCAACCCATGATGTTATGAGAGTCAGTCTTGGTCACCTTGGGTGCCCATGCAGAAAGGTATGTCTGCACCTTCTTGTGGCTTGAGGATTTACTGATCACTGAACAGTGAAGGAGGACACAGTGCCAAGGCTCTAAACTCATACTGTTAGAGCAAGAAACATGCTAACAAATCCTGAGGAGTGGGAAGCCAATGCTAATATTAGCTAGAATTACAAGGGTTGACCAACTTCACTCATCAGGTCAAAACTGATCTGCTCTGGGGGTGGTCGGGAACGCTGCTTACCCCATGGAATGGGATTATACAAGCAGGTGTATGAAGCAGGTTTTATGACGTAGTGCAATAACAGCTGGAGGCCCCAGCACCGATCAGGTTTCTTGGCTTGGCCCAAGATTATATGTTACCTTGGGGATTGCCAGCACTGCACAGACTGGTTCAAGCCAGATAAGAACATCTGCCTTCTTCTGCTGCCCTTCAAGGCTGATATGTCAAAACTGGCCCTTGGCGTAACTCTACTGGATCTGAATGCTCTCTGCCTCCACAGAGAATTTGGTCTGGTGTGTTGTGAAGTGTCAGAGCTTGAATCCCCACTGCCACAGCTGCTGACAGTGGAGCTGGTGGACGACATGCCTTCATCATTCTTTGCATGATCCTGCTTCGCCTCTGCAGCTTCAGCAAGTGGAGCAGCTTCCAACCCAGCTATAAAAGGCATTTTCCTTACAGTCATCCACAGGCACATGCAGACTTACTGTGGTACAGGTGCACATGGACCCCATGGCTGTGGCTGTATCGTGTTGCTTGAGCTTCTCCAGACTGGCAAGGATGCTTATATGGAGCAGCAATTTTGAACAGCTCTATTGCACCTCTTCTTCTAATATACTTGTGGTGTGGAAGTCTGGCCTGATAAATGCTCATGCTAAGAATCTAAACAGAAATGAAGATGCTGGGGTATCCTTGCACATGAAAGCCTTTTCCTCCTGTGATCATAAGCAGGAAGATTGGTGATCTGGGGAGGCAGTATCTATGCAACAACCAGCTGAGTGTGGCACGTACTCCACAGGGCCTTGTGGAATATTGCCAGCCAGCATCTGCTGATGGTCCAGCATTGGCCAAGTCCTCCAAGCCATTTCTGAGTGGGAACAACGAGTGCTCCAGCATTTTCCAAAAAAATACAGATGTCCCAGAGCTGACACACGAGGTGACAGTGAGTACTGCCAGGTTGTGATATGAGAAACCCTGTGTGTGACATGGCCAACATTATGATGCTCGTCTGAGCTCACTGATTCAGCTTTGCACTAAATGGCAAAGCTACGGAGAAGCTTCACACCAGCAAATCCCAGTGAACAGGATGGGCAATTCCTACATAATTGGAATTCCTTGAGGTTTCTGGTCAAAGTGTCATGACTGTTCACTAGGAGGCTGGAGAAGCAAAGGCCATCACCATTACATAGTAGTAACATTTAAAGCCATAACTCTTGGGACTGTAACTCAATGGTCAGGCAGGGGCTGCTGAAGAGCCGTGATATGAGACAAGCTGACCCAGAGAGCAGCTCAGCAGGGAGGCACGTGGTGCTGGGCCTGGCAGGGTGGGTGAGTGCTGGAGAAGCTGTAGTTTTATCTCCTCCAAGATGCCTTGGCTGTGTGTACAGGACGTGGCATGCTGCCAGAGTTGGAGCCGGCGCTGCCCTGGGGGCAGCAGGGCTGTGGGGGCTGAGCCCAGGCTTTGGCAGGTCTGCTGCAGCACAAGGCTGGGCTGGGCTGGCTGCTCAGGAGCTGCAGGAAATGCATGTGCTGCCAGTCTGGGAGCAGATGTCTAGGGCTGAGAGCAGCCAGGCAAAGTGGGTGCATCAGCTACATTCCAACTTATAAATGACACAATCCTGAGCATGGGCTCCCACACAAGACTGTCCATGCTGTTACATGGCCCTTGACGTGGCCCTACTGGCATTTCCCAGGTGCTTCCCAGGCACAGTTTGAGGGTTATCACAGGCTGGAGACATCCCCAGCAGACATCCGCAATGTAGCTGTCCTTTTTGAAGGACAAGAAGGTCTTAGAGGGATAGATGCAAACTGTGCTGCTGCTCCCTTTGTCCTTAGAGCTGGACAAGGGGCTTGTGCCCGCCCTGTTGGCTGGTGCACCCAGGATGGTGCCAGGGTGCAGAATGGGATCTAGCAGTCACAAGACTCCTGGATATCCATTGTGTGCTTGAGTCACTCCACATAATGGCCTCCTAGAGATTCCTCTGCTTGTTTATAGTCACCTCTGAACTCCCCCTGACTTCTGTCAGGTTAACATATGCACTGCCCAGCTCTGCAGATGCTCAGGAAAACTCAGACTAGGTGGGATCTGCACTGAAATATAGCAGTTGAACCCTCTGCATCGCTACACTGATCTGCTGCAACGTGGGACTTCATTTGAGTACTTCTGGCTTATCCTGATTTAAATATCCTGACAGTGGTGTGGCCCTGTGGCTCTGGAGAATCTCCGCTGTTTGAACAGCACTTTGCTAAAACACGAGCTGTGAAACTTCCTGGTGCCACTGGGGTTGCTTGAGAAAAAGCAGTGAAAAACTGCTGCTGGCTACTGTATTACAGCTCAGCAGAGCTGCAGGCAGGCTGGCTCCTCAGTGTTACTGCAGAGCTAAAACTGATGAAGAATAGCACTAACAAAAATAAAAGAAGGTTCTTCCTTGCACTGCCTGGGGAACAGGAAATTCTGCAGAGCGAGCGCGTGGAGGTGAACAAAGCGTTAAAGCCTGGCAGAGCAGCTGCTGCTGACCTTCTGGTCCCAGCACGCTAAACAAAGCTCCTGTTACAGCTGAACTTTAGTACCAACTTCTGCTGCTCCAGGGATCCTCTCAAAAGTACACACTGAGCTGCAGTCAGCGTGGTCTGACTCTGGGTATAGCAGAGAAAGAGGATCGTAGGGTGGTGATGCCCACGGAGCCCACTGTGTCCCCTCTCCAGGCTCTCCCAAAACCCATCCTCAGTTGTACTCAACAGCTGAGGACCCCTGAAGCTGCAGGGTGCTGCCAGATCAAGGTTTTCAGTAGCCACTGGTTGATATATCCACCACGATTTTCTGAATTTTCAAGCAGAGTTTTGGCCTACACAACATCCTTCAGCACTGAGCTCTTGTGGATGGACTATGTGCACAGGGTAAACTAACTTTTGTGCCTAAAAGGTGCTTAATTTCAAATTTTTGGAGTGGTCCTGGGTCCCCTGGCAGGGGAAATAATGAACAACTGTTTAACATTAGTATTTCCCTTGTTATTCATGGTTTTACAACCTCTAATATCATATCCTCAGAGAATTCTTTCATTTCAGGGAAGAACTCAAAACCATTCAGTCTCTTCTTCCATGGGAAACATCCATAAACTAAACCTGATGCTGCACATCCTTGCTGCCCTCCTGCTTTACTTCCATGGGAAGTAGTATTTGAAGCACCTGAGGTTTTACAGGTATGGTCCAGCTCTTAGTGGGTCATAAAGATATGAGAAACATTTTGAATCAGTGGCAGTTCTCGTTCTCTATTGGGGATGATGTTGGAATCACACACCACTGGAAAAAATGCATTTATTTCTGTGTGAGACTTGATAGGAAGGATGAGACAGACTGGACATAGCACATTTGGAGTCTCCTTGTGTCCTCAAACTATGAGGAGGAGAAGAACTTGTCCTCTGAAATAATAAATAAGACTCAGCAGACAGATGAGTGTGTAGACTGGTTGTGGCACAGAATAAAGAAACAGTGCAAAAAATAACAGCTTTGGGTTGAAATAGTAATAAACATCTTGATGCTTTCTGCATGTGGCTGAGTTCAGCTTTGGTGCCCAGTTTTGACACTTTGAGCTTGAAATTTGCCCTTATCCAGCTCAGTGCTTTTTGTGCACATAGCTCACAGTGGGGTCAGCCCCAGAGCTCTCCACCGTGTACTTTGTGCTGCTCAGGTCAAAAGCTCTTCTGTGCTTGCCCTTATTGCTCCCAGACTGTTGCCATCACACTGACAGGAGGGTGAGGGAGGTGAATGCTTGCTGAAGGTGGACACTGCTCCCCAAGTCTGCAAGCATCTCAGGGGGTACCTTTGGAGACAGGTGGGTTGGGCAGCAGAGGCTTACCTCATAGTACTCACTGACTAGCCAACATTAAGATCAGGTCATTATTGCTAATGTTTTTTTCTTAGGTCCCAGGAAAGCAGGGAGCTTGGGAGGAAAGGAACCTTATTGCTGGGAGACTCTTTGGACTTTTTCATTCCCAGCACAATGGTAAGAAGATCTCAAAGTGGTTGAGCTCTCAAGTGTACGGCATGCTGACCCTTGAGAATAAAAGAGCGTGCAAATAGTCACACTGGATCATTCTGGGCACGGCACTCCTTGTTTTGGCATGGTTGGTACCTTCAAGAAACATGAGAAACAGGGGATGCTTACACTGCTTCTCCTATCAAGAGTTTCTCTGAGTTTTTAGCAAGCAGTGCTTGTGGACTTACCCCTTCTGAACAGGACAATCCCTGGGTCCCCCTCAGCATCCAGCAGGAGGGGCAGTAAAACAGTCACTGTACCATACGTTTGTTAAAACTGATGTGTTTTGGCTTGAACCAAACCACTTTCTGTGGAAATCTGTTTCATCAGAAAGCCTCAGCAATGCTTGTTACTTTGAGTGACTTCACCTTTCAGATGATGTCCAAACCTAGCTCCATACTGACGTGTTCCCCAAGATGGCCCTGACACGGAGCATGAGCATAGCTTGGAAATCACTTTGCTTACACCACAGGTGAGAGATGCAGCTTCCACTTTGCTGGAAGAATTTTGCATGAATTCTCATGCAAAGAGATGAGTGCCTTGCAGAGGAGGACCCTTTGGGAACCTGGAGGATGTGGAGCAGCTCCTTCCCCTGCCAGGACTCCCACAAACTTCATCTCTCATCAGGATGCGAGGCAGTGCAGTGTAACAATGCCAGGGCTCCTGGCTGAGTCACATCAGCCCCTGGGCTTTGCCTCAGTTCCTCACCTTCCACTTTGAAAAGCTGTGAACCTGACGGTTGCTGGGGAAGCCTTGAAGGCGAGGTGCAGACATAATTGGAAAGCTTAAAGCCTCAAAATTTACACTAAAAGCTGTCACTTCTTGGTTTCAGAAACCTGCTATGGGAGGGTGTGGGAGGAGGCAGGCAGCAGCACTGATGCTTTTAGCAGGAGTGCTGCCAGCATTAATATTAACAGAGCCACCACTGTCCAGGACTGCATTTGCGTTTGTTCTGTGACAGAGCTCATCCCTGAGAGGGGTCTCCTGTAGTGCTGCAGAAGTGATGTGTGAGACAACTCTGTCCCAAGAAGCTCCTGATCCAAGTACACGGGCTCTTGCAGTACCTGATCCTTCTCCACAATCAACTGACCCTGTCCCTCATGTTGCAGAGCCCCAGCCTCTGCCTTTGCCCAGCTGGGTTAGTAGAGCTAATTAATATGGGGGTCTTCTTTGCATGCCTGGCCTGCAATTAGCTCAGCATCTCCCGGAGACTTTGAGGGCTCTGTGGTGGTGGTATTCCCATTTCTTCATGGGAATCATTGTGTTTGGAGAAAGGACACTGTAAGCAGAGGTAGAGCAGACATTTAGGGAGGTGCCTGGAGCATGCTGAGTCTTTTCTCTGTGAGTGCCTGTCAAGAGAAATCGTTGCAGCTGCCTGGGGATTTCTTGCCTCCCCCTGCTAGATCTGTGTGGAACTGGTGACAGACTGGTATGCTGGGTTCACGTGTACCTGGGATACAGTGGGAGCTGTTCTGGCACGTTCGGAGCTCCCGTACGTCCTCCTAGGTCAGGAGGATTTGCAGGCTCAGTTGCACCAGTGCCAGTATTCCTCAGGAGCTGAAATCATGGCATCAGCGGCAATGGTGGCCAAGTTTCCAATCTGGTCAATGCTGCAGAAAGCTGCCAGGACTGAATCCTCACCCAGGACCTCTGGGAACGTGCCTGGGGACTGGCTTATCCCTGTTTCACACCACCCATGGGCCATCCATGAGCTCTGGCAGTAGTCTGTGTGCAGTGGTATGAACCAAAGCCTGGGGTCTCCCAGTCTAGAGATTTTTCCCTGTAAATCTGGCATGAAGAGCACTTGCCAGCTTCCCAGGGCCTTCGTTGCAAATTGAAAAATTATTTTGGAGGCTGCCAGGCAGCTGCTCAGTGTCCCTGTGGTGCTCTGTCCTAAGCATGAGATTTTTGGTTTTTTTCTTTTTTAAATATCCTAACTCAACAGTCTGGTGCACTGTGCAGTCCAGCCTGGACTAATAGGAAGAAAACATACCCAAAAGCCAAATTTCCAACCTCCACAGTTGCACTGGACACCATGAATTATCAGTAGATGCATGACTAGCAGGAGAGAGGATGGGGAGAGCAGCGGTCCATTAGAGATTCCCTACCCCCAGCATATGGCTAATTAAAATTTCTAATTAAGGCACTGTGGGGGTGAAGAAAGGAAGCTCTTGGTCGAAAGTCCCCCTCCTTTTTCTGTATTTCCTTCAATAGCTTTATAAATTTCCCCCCTAAATTAACTAATTAATATCACCTAATCAGTTAATAGAATTAGCTAATTAGATTGCTTAATGGAATTTCTGAAGAGAAGATTTAGAAGCTCTTAAGGAGACTTTAATCACTTTTTATCTGGAAAGCAGAGCACCAGTGTCTGCATTCATTCAGCAACTTAAAGTGATCGCTCTTATCAGCAAAACATTTCTGAAAATCACTAATTTGGCTTCATCCTGCTCCAGAGTCGTAGCTGTAGTCACCCAGGATTGAAAGGTCAGGCTGAGCCTGCCTGTTTTGCCCCTCCAAGATGCTGCTGCCTGCACTTGATTGCATTGAAAATCCACTGCTCTGAAGTGCTCGTCTCAGTGTTTAATAGAATCTGCAGTGGGGCAGAGCACTGTAAAGGTAACCAAGCTCCCTGCAGGCTCTGGAGTGTTTTGTTAGCCCGTGGCGTTTTCCAGGCTTGTTTGCTGATGCTGTGCTTAAGTGTCAGTGCGGGTTAGCAAATCACTACCCCAGTGGTTGTGTTTGAGGTCAAAGTTTTCTCCACAGCTGTGTGCAAACACACACACAACACACACACAGAGAAACACAGGCACACAGACACAGACACAGACACACACACACACACACACACTGCCTTCTGTTCCCCACACTGAGGCCACAGTGAGGGAGAAATATATGCTGAGAAAAACACAGTGCTGAGCAAAGCTTGTGCCTCACCACATGTGCTGTGGGCATGGATGCTTTGCCACCACCCCCAAAGATAAGGGTTTCCAAGGAGCACAGGGCAGCTCTAGCAAGTAGTCATTTGTTTAATGCTGGCCGGCAAAGAAGGGTGAGGGTGGGGCTGTGTTTGCAATGGTCTCTGGCTACAGGTAGTCTGATCGTGCTGGGACATTCAGGTTGCCCAGAGAAGTTCTGAGCTCCCCATCCCTGGAAGTGTTAAAGGCCAGGTTGGATGGGGCTTTGAGCAACCTGGTCTAGTGGAAGATATCCCTGCCCATGGCAGAGGGATTGAAACTAAATGAATTCTAAGGTCATTTCCAACCCGAACTGTTCCATGTTTCTGTGATCCAGAGCTATTCTGGCTTTGGGCACCAATCCTTGGTATGTTTCAGCAGTGCAAAGTGGGAGCAAAGACTGGAGGATTTGTCCCTATTTTTTGGGGACACCATATGAGAAAGCGAGAGGTTTGTGATCCAAGATCACAGCCTGACAAACTGATGAATGGGCTGGCCTGGGAGGTCCCTTTATGTTCATACTTCTACACTAAGGTATAGATCCTGAGTGACCTGCATTGCTCTTTGGGCTTGCTGGAGTTGAGTTGATGTCTCCCAGCCCACCTGGCTAGGTGCAGTGTTGGAAAGGAAGGCAGGGATTAGGTGTCAATGAGTGACTTTGAAACAATTTCCAGTCTGTGTGCAGCTTCCAGCCCTGGTGTTAACTGGTTTGTTATCAGTGAGGCTGTCAACAGCCACAGCTGAATAATGGGTTGCACAGTCCCAGTTGGTTCTGGAAGCTCAAAGTCTGTCTCAGGCAGAAGTTCAACCTGGCCCTCTGAGAGACCTTCAGCTGTGTCCCCCCTGGGCAAACTGTGTCCAACCTGCAGCAAAAGTCATATTGACACAGCCTGAGCAGGAAACTCTGAAGGCAGTTTATTCCACCCCTGTTTTTTGATGACCTGAGATGGGCACGGGACTCAATGGCTGTGCAGTTTCTGCAGTTGCTGTTATATTGACTGTGTGATCTGTTCTCACCCTGAGCACAGCACGAAGTGGGAGAAAGACTCCATATCAGCTCTCACCGTGGAGGTAACACTCTGCCTCTCTGTCAGCTATGCCCACATGATTTAATTAAACAATTATGCAGTGTTACTTAGACTCTTCACACAATGTCATGCTATCGGAGCCCCCAAGAGGTCACCACTTTTTATTCTTCCCCTCCAGTCTGTTCTTGTGAGACCTCACCTGCAGTGCTGCATCCAGCTCTGAGGCTCCCCGTGTAAGAATGACACAGAACTGTTCAAGCAGGTCCGGAGAAAGCCACAAAGATGCTCAGAGGGCTGGAGCACCTCTGCTATGGAGACAGGCTGAGAGAGCTGGGGGTGTTCATCCTAGAGAAGAGAAGGATCCAGGAAGACCTTAGAATCCCTTCCAGTGCCTGAAGGGGCTCCAAGAAAGCTGGAAGAGGGACTTTTAACAAGGGTATGCAGTGATAGGGCAATGGGAAAAGGCTTCAAACTGAGAGAAGGCAGATTATATTAGATATTAGGAAGAAATTGTTTACTCAGAGGGTGATGAGACACTGGAGTAGGTTGCCAGTGAAGTTGTGGATGTCACATCCCTGTAAGTGTTCAAGGCCAGCTTGGATGGGGCTTGGAGCAACCTGGGATAGTGGAAGGTATCCCTGCCCATGGTAGGGGAGTTGGAACAAGATGGTCTTTAAAGTCCCTTCCAACTTAAAACACTCTATGACTTTTCAATGGTTATCAAGGCAGGCTCCTTCTCCAAAGTTAGTAGGATCTTAGTCAGTAGGTAGCACTGCTGCCCAGCTGCAGCTCTCATGGTGACAAAGTAGAGCTGGTAGGTAGGAACTGGATGTGTGCAAACTCAGCTGCAGAATGATGTTGGGCTCCTGGAGAGACACCAGCCTCTGCATGAGATTAAAAAGGAATGACACTGTACGAGGACCGTGGACAACTTTCAGATTTCCAATCTGCACTGAAGTGAAAACAAGGCTTCCAAAATGTTTCCATGTGACACGTGATGCTTTCTTGAGCTGAAAATTCTCAATTCTCTGTCCTGCCTGAATGTTCAGAGCACAGTTTTATCTATGACTGGACTCAAACCACAAGCCTAGCAAGTCTGAAGGTCTCCAGATGTCAAGGTGTAGCTCAGTAGGCCAGCAACAAGTAGGAAGCCTTTCCAGAGCCTGGTTCAGGTTCCTGCTGTGGTTTGCTGTCAGGAAGAGCATGTCTGTATGTGCTGGCTGTGCAGAACCTGTGCCTTTTGCCTCCCAGCTGAGCTAACACAGGCACCTCAGTCTTTCTCCTTAGTCCCTCCAGCACCAACCAAGTTGTTTCAATGAAGTTCCCATCAAAACCAAGCCCTCTGAAGGAGCACACTGTCCTGGGACTTAATCAGATATGCAACACCATGTTCTCTTAATAAAGAAATCTAGGCAATTTCCCAGTGAATTTTCCCCCTTGTTACCCCCTTTATTTGTGGATTTCCTGTGAACAAGCTGACACCTCTGAATTTCCTCAGCAACTCAGTTTTTTTCTTCTATTAACCTTTGCAAGCCATCCCAGCACAGGGATCACCTTCAGTCCAGGCCATGCAGTTATTTTGTTGGAGAGGGGATGTGCCATCCCATGCAGTCGCTCTCTTCTTGATGTGAAGAGGGACTAGAAGAAGTGATTTACAGGCGATGAGGCACCTCCTGGGCCTGGCTTCAAAACCCTACAATTTTATATCAAGCAAATAAACAATTAGAAGGATCTTGCAAAGAGGCTCATGGTGCTCCAGTGTAGACACCCACATTTGATATTAATGCTGTTCTCTGTAGAGAGACAATCAAGTGTTTTAAATACGGTGACTTGCTTCTTTCTTGGAAGACACGAAGTGAAGTCATGGAATGGAAACCACGTGATGATCCTTTGGAGAGCAGCACGGAGATATTGAGGTGACCAAAATGTCAGGGTCCCTGATCTTTGAGCATTTAATTGCTCACAAGCTTCACTTGACAGCACTGATGAAAACATTATCCAAGATTCTGTGGTCCCCAAGACCTGGGGATTAGAACAACCCAAGAGTAAAGCGACAAAACTTTCTTAGCACTAGTGTTGACCTGAAGATTTACAGTCAGTTTCTGGTGACAGCAATGATTTCCCTGACATGGAAACGGTGTGATAGTAGAACACTGTTTATCCCCCTGGACACCTGGTGTTGTGTTTCCTGGCAGGCAGAGAGGCTCAGGTTTGTCCCTGGGCACTTGCAGCAGGAGCTGCTCCATGTGCAGGTGCCTCTTCCGGCAGCTGCCTTGGTAACAGTGGGATGATGAGGAACATATGGCACCAAAGCAGCATCGCTGCTCCAGTAACATCTCTTAACCCTTTGGAGGGCACCTTCTTCCAGGATGAGTAGCAGGACTGGTTTTAATGGCTGGACTGGGGCCAACCAGGGCAGTATCTCAGCTTTGACTGTGGTTCCCTGCAGATGTCCAGGGAAGAGGGGAGACATAAAGGAATTCTGAAGTGGCTCTTTCACGTCCCTGTCAGCCCAATGACTGGCAATAGGTGCATTAGTACCTTCCTTATCCACAGAGTTGTGTCTACAGCTTTGTGTTTCAGGTCTCTTGATGGACTTGAAGGAATGTGTCTACTTTGTAAAATTTCTCAAGCCTTATGCAGCAGCTCATACCCTCTGGCATATGAGTTCATGAAAACAATAGGAATATCATTCCTTCTACACTCCATGGAGATTTCTTAGCCTGCTAGGTGGATTTTTGTTGTACTCTTTTGGTAATAGCAAATTTTTTTTCACTAAGAGTACCAAAATCCTGCAGGGAAATTAAATTCAAACAGCAAAACAGGCCAAAAATGCTTAAAGACTGCCGGATTAGCCCATCTACGTGAATAAAGTGGAAAAAAACACTGAAGAAAAGCATTGAAAAATAGGAAAAATAAATATAACATTTCCATTGGACACTTCAAGGCTTTAGCAATATGTTGTGTGGAATTTTTCTGAGGCAGTGTCTTTAGCTACAATAATCCCTGAAGGATTTTCTGGGGGCAATTTGCCTGATTCCTTTTTGAGTCCTTATGCATCTCGAGCATCCACAGCATCCTGCAGCAAGGAGCTCCACACAGCTCAACTGAGCGTGGGTTAATGAACCCCATCCTTGGGTTTGTTTAAGACATCTGCCTGTTAGTTTTGCTTGTTGGTCTCTAATTCCTGTACTGGTGGAGACCACAGACACCTGGTCCTTGTTTATCTTTGAGTCACCAATGAGCTTTTAGACATCACATCCCTACTCTTTCCCCCAGTGACTTTCAAAGGCAAAGTCCCAACTTACTGGATCATTGCACAGTGTGTTATACCAGGGGTGTTCTATAACTCTGCTTTATTTGTCCATTCCAGGTGTTTCATATTCAGCAAAATATTTGTGATAGCAAATTTCATATAGACTTCTGAAAAACGTAGGATGTGATCATTCTGGAGAGATGAGCAATCATGTGAGGCAGAGGTACACTGAATGCAGTAGGAGTGTGGATAGAGATTTTAATTTAAATTTTAATATCTAAATAATATCTCTTATTTGTACAAGTTTGCTAGAAATGAAGAAAAAAATAAAAAAGGCATTTTTATTTTATTTAAAACTCCCTTAAAACAGAATACCCCTAGTAGGGTCTGGTGTATTGCTGAAGTCTTGCTCAGGGATTGTATTCAGACCCAGCATAAAATAGTTAACACTGGAAAGCTAAAATATCCCTCTCCTGGACATTCCTCCAATGTGTCCATTTTCACAGACTCTGACTCCTGCACTCCTTGAACACGGGAACATTTTCTGGTTTCCAAAACTGCAGGCTTGTATTAACTTTCCCCTAGTCAGGTCACTAGCAAAGCTGTGTAAACAAATGACCTGTAGCCATAATCTTCTTCAGTTCCCCCTATTGATTTCACTCTGCTGTTTGCCTGCCAGATATTAGCAAAGCTGCCTTCAGAACTGGGGAAACTTTTGAATGCTTCTTAAGCAGGGTGAGTCAGGGCAGACTGAAAACAGCATGGTATGATCATTGGCTGCAGCTGAATAAGTGGACTGCTTTGGGCTGGGAGAGAGTTAAATTTTGCAGTCATGTGTTTTGGCTTTGTGATGAAAACGGTGCTGATAACTCATCAATGTTTTCATTACTGCTGAGCAGGGCTCACAGAGCCCCGAGGCCTTTTCTGCTCCTCGACTGCCCCACTGGGGGTGCACAAGGGAGGGGACAGGGGGAGCACAGCTGACCCCAGCTGATCCAAGGGGTATTCCAGACCGTACGGTGTCACATTCAGCACATAAACCTGGGGAAGTAGAGGAAAGGGGGCACGCAGGGGGAAGGCATTTGTCTTCCCAAATGTCATGAAGGTGTCCTGCTTTTCTGGGCTTGGTTGTACACCTGTGGGAAGTAGTGAATTAATACCTTATTTTGCTTTTGCTTTACCTGTTAAACTGTCTTTACCTCAGCCCATGAGTTTTCTCACTTTTACCCTTCTGATTCTCTCCCCCATCCCTCCACACAGACACTCATGGAATGAGTGTCTATGTGGAGCTGAGCTGCTGGCCAGGGTTAAACTACAACAGGAAGGCAACCACATCAATATGGCTGATAAAACTCCTGCAAGCAATATCACCCATGATATTTCGATTTTGAAAGTATACATTTTGCAGCATCAAGTCGTCAGCAATGAGGTGGACAAGTTCTCTGCTACATTTTGAAAGCCATTAATGCCATGACTCCAATGAGCAGAGCTATTTTGAGGTGGTTTCCCCAGAGATTGGTCTTGCTCCACCAGTGTTCAAGGTTTTGTATATGTCATTTTGCAGTGATATAGAACATATAGGGGTGAGGAACATTTTATGGCATTACAGATGACACAGAAATTTGCAGGCTAGAAAATAAAGAGGATATGGGTTACTCATACTGAGAGATATGGATTGTGTACTTAACTGGTCATGGTTCAGCAGGATGCTTTTAGTCCAGCTAAATTGAAGGGAATCCCTCTGGGATTGAAGAATGCAAGGCTGTGCTTATAGAAAAGCAAGCTCTGTGTTTGAAAGCAGTGCCTTGAGAAACGACTTCAGGGTCATCTGTGATAACCTCTCAAGATGAGCTCTCACCATAATTCCATGGGGAAAAAAACCAAAAAACATGGATAATCTTCAGAGCAGTTAAAAAAATAGGTAATATCAGCTGGGACAGATAAATACAATCTTGGGAGAGAGCTGTGCAGAGTCTGGTAGCATTGGGAGAGCAAGTGTGAAGAAGAGATGGATGATCACACCTGGAAATCAAATAAACTCACCCCCAAAACAGACCTCAGCTTCCTAAGGCTGGAGACAACTGACCATTGGGCTGTCTGGAGAGAGATGGTCGACGGGGCTATCTCCAAACAAGTTGTTGAGCTTTTGCCATAGCTCATCTTTGAGGAGACCTTATTTAAGAATGGAGCTGGAGCAGTGGTGGCCTCCTGGACCAGGCTGTGATCCCCTACTTTCCTTACTTCTTTTCAGGACTGGCAGCTGTTGCTGGACCACAGTAACATAAACTGATGAGCTTCAGGCAGTCATGAAGCATCCCAGGAAGGACTCCTGGGTTTCTTAGGGAGAAACCATAGAATCACAGAACCATTAAGGTTGGAAAAGACCTCTGAATTCATTGAGTCCAGTCTTTACCCCAGCACTGCCATGTTCGCCACTAAACCACGTTCCCAAGTGTCACATCCACATGACTTTTGAGCACTTACAAGGATGGTGATGCCATCACTTCTCTGGGCAGCCTGTTCCAATTCCTGACTACTCTTTCAGTGAAGAAATCATTCCTAATATCTAGTCTATACCTCCCCTGGTGGAATTCATGGCCATTTTTTCTGATCATGTCACTTGTTACCTCGAAGAAGGGAAAGACCCTCACCTGTCTACAACATCCTTTCACATGGTTGTGGAGAGCAAGAAAGTTCCCCGGAGCCTTCTTGTCTGCAATCTGAGCACCCCCAATTCCCTCAGCTGCTCCTCATCAGACTTGTGCTGCAGACCCTTCACCAGCTCCGCTGCCATCTCTGGACATGCACCAGCACCTCAGTGTGTTTCTTGTAGTTAAGGGCCCAAAAAATGAACACAGTACTCGAAATGCCTCACCAGTGTCGAGTACAGGGGAGCAATCAGTCAGCGCCTCCTGCTGGCCACACCATTACAAAGGAGGCTGTTACAATTGGCCTCCTTGCCCCCTCGGGGCATGTGCTGGCTCATACTCATCTGGCTGCTGACCCCAAGTCCTTTTCTGCCAGGCAGCTTTCCAGGCACCATTCACGACTTGCAGGAGGCCACTTAGGTGATGCAGGAGGTCACTTAGATGAGCCAACACTCCCTTTACACCAGAGATTCCTGTTCCTCAAGTGTGGGTACAGCGATATGTATGCTCATGTGCAGATGAGTGTGCAGCTACACAGCCCTGGGATGTCCAGGGCATCACCCTGACTCCTCCATTCATTCAGTCAGACGGATTTTGTTTTCCCCCTGTTCATTTGCCCTTCAAATTCTTTGAAGCACACAATTTATACAAGAGGGAGCTGGTTGCTTTTTGCTTCCCCCGCAAGACAAAAGGAGAGGCAGAGAGAGAGAGAGAGAGAGAGACAGGATTGTATATATAAAGAAAAAGCTCCAGAAGAACAACCTTACAGCTGACAGCTCAGCCAGGATCTCCCCCAGGGAAAGGAACGCATTATATTAACTGTGATACACTAAGGAGCCTTGCGCATACATCACTTCCAAAATGTTTTTAAAAGTTCATTAACTTCCAGTGGAAAGTTGTGGCTGCATCCGTTGCCTTCGAGCCATTTTCGCCGACTCTTGGCCCTGGCTGGGGAATACTTTGTTGATTTAGATGGGCCTATTAGAAAGTGTAAGTCTGCTGGGATATATAAAAGGGAAAGCTTCACTCTCCTGAACGTTTCCTTAGTGCAGCACTTTAAAAATTGCACGGGAAGCAGGCTTTGAATGCCTTGCTGCTTTTTAACGGCTGGACTTTCAGCTTGAATGTTTCAACTTGGTTAGTAACCTGTAAATGACACCAATAAAAGGAATCTGAATGGGGAGGGAGGAGAGAAAGGAAAAGATGAGATTCATCCAGCATTTCTGCAGCTTCTGGGAATTTGTTCCTCAACCGTAATAAAAAGACCTGGCACCCAGTGAGGTCCATGTGCTGGAAAATTGCATTTGACCCACTTGCCCAAGGGAAAAGTTGTGTTTTTATTTTTGGGGGGATGAGAGTGGGGGAGGCACATGGAGTGGGGTGGAGGAGCATGATCTGTAATATCAGAGTAGAGAGAATAGTGGGGTGAAATATTATCAGGGTTGTCTCCGCTGCTTTTTGAGGGTGCTCTCTCAAACCAGCACTCCCAGAGCTTCAGATGCCAGAGTCTCTGAGTGCTGTGCTGGCCACAGAAGACCTGGAGATGCAGCGACAGGACAGCTCTGGCTGAGTGTTGGGGACCTGCCCTCCTGCTCCTGAACTCCTGCCACCATCCACACAGACTTTGCTGATGTTTCTCCCAGGGCTGATGGAGATCCTGGGTAATGGGGTAAGGCCTGTCTTAAACACGTGTCCGTCTGAAACTGTTCACCAAGATTGACTACAGCTTTCAGTGAGATAAAATTGATCCCTCTCCCTCCCTCGACTAATAATTAAATTTTCTGGTTTTGTTCCTAGTCCTTTCATAATCTCAACAGCCAAAATTTCTGTAGCTACTGTATTTTCTCTTCCTTTTAATTCTCTTTTTCTTCAGTTGAACTCATGCAACATTAGAAAAAAGCAAGAACAATACCAACTGTTTGCTAAATATATTTAATGCATTTATCCTTTTTTTTTCCCCCTTTCTTCTTTTCAATCAGACCAAATATTGCTCAGTGGCCAAAGAGAAACTGCTGTATGCTTCTGGCTCTGACATACGCTGTGTGTCGTTAAGTCTAATACATATTTATTTAAAATATTAATGCAGATGACTGAGCACTGCCTGGCTGATTGGAGACTTTTGTGCACATTGTCTTCTGTTGCTCACTGAGCCTTGTTCAGGAGCCTTGTTGGAAGGAGAAGTATACTGGAGAGTAAAGGTTTGCTTCCTACCCTATAGGAATCTTTTAATTACTGTTTTGACAGAGAACAAGTTTAACTGGCTCTTCAGCCACAGAGTATAAGGTCATTGCTATCACAGACCATAAAGAAGATACAAAAATGAGGCAATAAAGTATATGGGCTGTGTATGTCTGGTAATTTAACATTATTCTTGTAACCCTGTGAGTCACCTGTGACTAATTGAAAAATGCTGATGCACTTAGATGAAAGCCACAGTAAACCACCTAAATCAGAGTTTGGGAGCAGTAAACACTGGGGGTGGGGCTCAGGATGGAGGTGAGGAGTGGATCCAAGCTTTTATCTGGAAAGATGCAGTCAAGATGTGCCCTGTTGCAGATGCCGAGAGGATGCCTGCTTTGCACAAGCATCCCAGTGTGCTGTTCACTCACTGCATGCCTGTGCTGTGCCCCAGCACTTTCTCATCAGAGAACGAGCTGAACCAGGTTAAATCCAGAGGATTTTGAGTAGGCACTGATTCCCAGGGGTGACAACAAGTTCCAGCGAGTGTAAGTACTGGTGTCCCACTGAAAAGCCTTGTGGGGGTTACTGGGTACTTCATGCCAGGGCAACATCTCTTCAGCTGCTTGCTAAAGCTGTTTTATCCCAAATAAAGGGAGGGCAGAGACATGAGCTGCCACTTCTGCTGCACTGTGGCCAAGAGACACTGCCTGTGTCAAATTTGGAGTATTGCTCTTTATTGCTATTTCGATTTCTTTTCCCCTTTGTCCTTTGCCAGCAGCTGATTGTTTGTGTTTCAGCAGTTGGTATCATGGGGCTGCAGGAAGTTTTTTTTAAAGGTAAACAATATTTTCAGGCAGGTACCTCAAGCAGAGGGGCATCAGATTTGGGGTGCTGACTGCAAAGTTGTGCCTGCCCCTTTGCCATTGGGACTGAGCTCTCAGCAAGAGTACAGAGTAATTTTGTCCTGGTGAAACCGAAGCAAATCAGCTCAGCCTCCAAAATCCTGTTTGTCCCTGGCCCCCAGCTGTCTGTTCCAAGCCCTTGCCTTGCAGGGACTGGTGCATAGCTCACCCTCGGGTGAGTCGGTTCAAGGAGATGAACCAGGGGGAAATTATTTGCTTGTTTGGGATGTTTTTTGCTTCCTTGGCCCTCTGAACCAGCTGCTGGAGGGACAGCAGGTACCTGCAGGGACAGGATGGGATGCCCAGGCAGGACTGGGGTGGAGGGTGGGATTTCCAGTGATGCCAGACCTGGTGAGTTAAGGATTCAGGAAATGTCCCACATCTGGAGAGACCTCTCCCTTCCCCATCTCCACTACCCCATGTGGGGATGTAATGAGACATTTTGTGTGCTGGCGCTGAGCACTTTGTTTTCAAGCAGAACGGCACCAGCGGGGCTTTTTTACTGTAATACCTCAGTTATTTTCTACCCACAAAGACAAGATTTCCACAGTAACAGCAATACAAAGACACACATTAACCCTATTACCTTCATTTTGGATTGTGAATTAGTATTGGCCCTGAGGAACCCAGTTCTGGACCTCTCTTTGAGAGAGGGAATGAGGTGAATTCCTGATGTGGAAAGCAGGCCAGGAAAGGAGAGCAGATACATAATCACAGGGGCTGGGGACACTTGAAGGAAACAGCAGTGGTCGATAGATATTGATCCCCCTCTTTGATGTGCTCAGCCGCCTCAGGCTGGGGAAGAAAAGCCTTTTGTTCCTCCTGGGAAGGTGCAGGAGGAGGGTTGTGCTCTGTGGCCCCAGGAGCAGATGGGCCAGAGGGTTTTTTGTGCGTTATGCAGCACAGCAAAGGCTGGTCTGTGGTGGGAATGAAGGGATGTTCCCATGCCAGACAGCCCCAAAGCGATATTTTCTGTCAAGGTCTCATCAGCGTATGAGGCAACATTGCCCAGGGCTCCCACAGGGTTGCACAGCCCTACAGGGCATGTGTCACTTGATTTTGGACACCAAGTCATTTGAGCTGATTGTAACGGGTCTGCTTGCCCTGCAGGTAAATCTGCTGCAGGCATCAGAGTGGTTCTGCCTTACCTAGTGCTGGACCCATGGCTTTGGGGGTTTCCTGCAGAAGGCAGTTTGCAAGAGAAAGGCATGATGGACTGCAGGTGGACGTAGATGCAGAGTCCCTCAGAAAGAATGCTGGAGAATGAGCCACCAGGGCTATCCAAGAGACCCCTCATGGCATGTTGAAGAGAAGTGGATCTCTGTTGGAGGCCAGGTTGGTCCTCTTGGTCTTAGGAGACAGGTGATCACCTGACCGAAACATCCTCCCTTATTCAGTCCTTCCCTGACTCAGTGTCAGACCCATCATGCCACCTCTGGACTGGGAATCTGGAAATGCCGGTTTTCCTCCTGGCTCTGACCTGGCCTGTGGTGTGATTTGGGTTGAGTCATTCCACCTCTCCCTGCTTCCCTTTCCCCTTGGTGCTTTGCCTTGTCAGATGAGCCTGTGAATTCTTTGCTGGCAGTGCTTCCTCTTGTGAGTTTGCTCACATGTGGCACAATGAGATCCCCAAATCCACCATGACCTCTAACCCTCACTGAAATGCAGATAACAACGATTTATTTCAAGCAGTTTTCACAAGAAAGGCCTTGATATTCAACCCTTAAATTTTTGAATTCCCTGAGATTGCAATTCCTGCTCCCCAAAATGTTGCAACGTTGTCTTCACTATGACACAGAGTGAAAAAGGTGACCTGGGAACAAGCCTCACCCGAGTTTCTTCCCACAGTAATGAAATCTGACATATGGCAACAGGGTCTTTGGGAAAGATTTCAACATTTTTTATATAACCGATAACATTTTCAGCTAAAACCTTAACGTTAACAAATGGTGATTCGAAAGGGAGGGGGAGAAAAAAAGAACAAGTTGTTTGCTGATCCTTGGTGAAAAGACAGGAGAATATAGTTGAAAGTTTTTGTTTTTCGACAAAAGTTCTGATTTGACAGAATCCCATAATTCATGAAGAAAAACCCCTTAGTTACAAGACATCAATTGACTGACTCCGTTCCTCCCAGGATCCCAACAAGACACATGGTGCTGTACTAAAACAGGGAGAGAGACCAAGCCTGTTCCAAGCAACTTCCTAGCACTCAGACTAACTCTTATCTCTCACTTCTGATTTCTTCACTTTGTAATGTATATTTTGAGAAATTGAGGCAAAGCCTAGGAGCAAAATTGCCCAGTGTGTGACTTTGTGACATATAATCAATTGTCTGCTCACTGACTACGGTCTAGCTGTGTTAATATGTCCGTGAAGTCCTTCAATTTATCAGGCAGGGCAGAAGCATCTCTGAACCCAGAGCTGGCTGGCAATAATAGAGGGGGAGCAAAGCAACTGAATATAGCCACTCTTCCCTGAAGTAACTTATCATTCAGTCTATATTCATAGATTAGCCTGTGCTGGGGTTTTCAGCCTCTGTCAAGCTTGCAAACTGCACTGATTTTCTCTCAGAATATGGGCAAAATAGTTTGGGTTGGGAAAATGTTAAGAGGTGTATAGTAATAAGGTGCTTCTAGTTAATATCTTTTGGTGGAAATTTTGGAAGATTGCCTGAATCACCCAAAACCATTAAATTGTCTTATCCTGTGGATAACTGTGACACAGGCATCATCCAAGGAAAACCATGTGGGAATCCTTTTTCATATGATTAAACCACATCAGAGATGCAATTGCAGATCTGCCAGAAAAAAAACTTCTTGGGGCATAAAAGTAGACTTGATTGAATCTTGGAGTTTTAAAATGTTTGTTCTGCCTTTCAGGTGCTCAGCACACATATGGGAAGCAGGCAAGGAGCTGGGATCAGGCAGCTCACTGGGCTGAGACACCACATGACTATTACAGGAGAGTGGCAGCAGCTGAGGTGGCCCAAGACACAAACTTACTCCAGTTTCTTCTCATCTTGCTTCCAAATCCGCAGCGAACCACGAGAAGGATATGTTTGCCCTTTGCAAACATCCAAGCTTTCCCCCCTGTTCTGCCCTTTAGCAATGGCAATCAGAGTGTTTCTCTGCTGAGACTTCTATTCTTTGTTCCTTTGTTTTTTCTCTGCTGCCCCTTTATTTGTGTGCTTCAAGGAGTTTAGCTGGAGAGGGAGTTTCACCAAAGGAGGTGAGCTGAGCACTCCTCAGCCATGTAAACTTTCCTGGGCAACAGCCCCCAGTGCAGCTGAAGCTCGGACTAGATTAAAGAAAAATGTTATGGGGATTTTTAATTTCCCTGTGTGGAGCTGCGAGATGAAGAGTCACCACGAGAGAAGCTTGCCAGGGGCAGTGAGTAGATGAGAATGTCAAGCCCAGTGAGAAACTACTGAGAAGTACTGGAACTGCATTTTTATTCGGGGGGAGTTCTCATCTCTAGCACTTGCTGCTCCGGGCGCTGAGCTGGAGTACAAAATGAGATCCCTGGGGTCCCACCAACAGGACAACATCTAAAGAGCCTGCTCAATTACAATCACAAGGCTGTTGTCACTCCCCACCTCCGCACATTCTCAGCGTGAGGGGAATGAAACATGAGGATGGGGGCTCCACTGCCAGTTGCCCCATGCAGACAGCAAGGTGGGAAAAGGTTTTCTTGGAGTGGTGTCAGGTGTTTCTTGAAGCTGCTGCTGATGTGACCCTCTCCCTGCTCAGTGTGCTGTGCTATCCATCAACTTTTGGTGGCTACAGCAAGTACATCATGGTTTGTTTCCTGAGCCTTGAGTTTGTATCACTTGGCCTTTCACAGCACCTCTAGTCTTGGTGGAAAATAATTTGCAAAAGCACTGGCATAATTCAAATCCTAAATGTAATCTTCCAGTAGAAATTAGGATCCTGAGCACTATTGCAGGTAGAATTCAAAAAGAGTTAGTTAAGCCAGGGCCCTGCACAGAAAGGTTGGACATCCCCTCAGTCCCTGCCTGTGGAGATCCCTGTGGTTACTCCAGACCTTCACAGCAAACAATCTAAGAGGAGTCAGACAGGACAGGTAGCACCAGAATTCATGTTTCAAGATTTAGGATAGGACAAAAGTAGTGTGATATATTTCTGTTATCTTTTCTGCACTAAGAGCATTTTCTTGCACAGAAAAGAGCATTTTTTTTCACTTCCTAGAATACATCCCAGAAACATCCCCAGTTAACCAAGCTCAAAGCAGAATGGGGGAAAAAAATAAATCAGGCAGTTTGGACATGGCAGGGGGCTTGGAACTGGGTAATCTTTAAGGTCCTTTTCAACTCAACCCCCCCTGTGATTCTATGACCTGAATTAGTTTTTCTAATTGTTCGGTGAAAAGAAATAGTTTTCAAAACTTAAAAACTATATAGTTTTTAGTGTCCTCTGCTATATATCTCTGAATATACACACTTGCTGATTTCAACCAAATTTGGTGGGAGAAGAGGTGTCTCAGCCTCTCCTAAGTGTTGTGAGGAAAACAAAGGCTGAACTGAGGGACCCATAAGGGTTAAACTCCTACCACAAGCCCCAAACTGGGAACAAGGCTCACCTTTACAAATATCCATCTTTCAAACTAACCTCCCTCTCCTACACCAAATTCCTGGGACACAGATGCAAAGGAAGCCAGGTTTCCTCCATTTCTGCTTCCTGCCAAACGTTCAGGGAGTGTCTGGCTAACAGTTGGGATTTTAGAAACTGAAAATGAGCTGAAGTCTCAAAGCCCTGTTGCACATCAAAATGCCAGAGAGCTTTGGTGTTGCTCGGTCCTTCTCCCTGCACTGGTTAACTTGAATTAGCTCGTTCGAGAATGATGCCTTTTATCTGGCTGTCACATGCATGTTCAATGTGAACAACAGCAAGGAGAATAGCAGAGGAATAAAGGCCTTTGATGGGGATTTATGGAGGTCACGTGTTTTAATTTTGCAGGGGTGGAAGTGTGCACAGAGAGCCCATGGAATGTGAGCTTGGTGGGCACCTGTGAGTGTGGAGACCTGGAGGAAACAGAGGGAGTATTAAGGGGAAAAGGGGCAACTCCCGAGGGGAGATAAAACAGACCCAATTGCACCTTCACTGAGTGGTCTATGCCTTTCAGAACCAGTGGATCCAAAGGTCTCTAAAGCAGCAAACAGGTTGAGAGCTGGAAGTGCATGGGCAAGCCCACGGTCAAATTGTCCAATTCCTACCACAGTTCGATGTCACAGGTGCTTTGAGGAGACACTTCAGATACTCCATCACTGGCTTGGTTAACACAAAGCTTTTGGATATCTGACAAGAGCTTTTGAAAAAGGTGAGACCAACTCCATCAGCACTGTGGGGTTTCCAGTGGGCAGTGACCCCTGCCAGCACAGGCACTTTGCAACCATTGCATCCATCAGGAGACACTTCAAACCCAGACAAGAATAGAATTTCTTTGCAAGACCCAGTCCTGTGGGGTCTACTCAGTGGAGCTGGTGCCAACAATGAGAACCACAGCACATGACCCATGTGAGAAGTAATCCTTAGACCCCACTGCTAAGTAGATGTGGTATTTCTTCCTCAAGATGTTGCAGCTGGAGGTGGGACCATCCAACACTTCTTCAAAGCCTGGAAACAGCGTGTTCCAAGTGCACCTGAGTATTTGGAGACAGGCCGTGAGTGGATGTGTTGGAAGAAGGGATGCATTCAAGGAAGGATATGTCCAGGTTCTGTATTCCTGCAGTGGAGAAGAGGCTGCAGCCAAAGGCACTGTGATTCCCCTTTGCTTTATTGGTCCTGCCAGCAGGTTTTTGCTGTGCTGGCTGCTGTTTTCCCTCTCTTTTGAGAAAGCTCCAGCCCCATGGGGCAGAAGGGTACATCACTGAATTTTTCAGGTCAGCAACTGGAACTGGCCACATCTGCTTCTGTAAGAAAAAAACCTAATGGTCTGATCCCTGCCAGTAACATGTAATTGCACATGCCACACTCCTTTGATTCGTAGCATGCAGCTTCTTGCTGGATCCTGAAACTCCCATGCACCAACTGATATGCAAGGAAGCTACTTCCTCTGCCTCCCTGCCTCTCTTTCTTGGCCCAGCTCCTTGCTTGGCCCCTAACTGAGGTCACAAAGGAGTTTTGTCTGGGCCAGTCTCATCAGGTTTGCAAAAGCTACAGTAAAAAGTCCTCTCTTGTAACAGGAGGAAAGCGCTTGTGAGTGATGGGAAAATGCCGTGAAAGATGTGGGGGAGCACTAGGTAACAGAGAGAGTTAGGGGTTCTGGTTTTGGATGCTCTGCTTCCCATTCCTGTATCTTCTTTCCCTTACCTTCACAGCAGGTTTTGCTCCTTCCTGGCACCACAGGATGCTTGAAGCAAAACAATGATTTTCCTGTTCTCTCCCATCGAAGGACTGTGCACACATATCTTTAGAGCAAAGAGTGCCCTATTGAAGGCTGCTTGGCTGCAGCCTTTAAGCAATTTAGCAATCTGCCATCTTAAACTGTCTAATGACAGCTCTTCAAGCAATTGGAAGATTGCAGCCTTCAGTAAACTCTCCAGCTGAGTGAGAGCTGGTTTGTGCCTCCCTCCCCTCTCTCGTTGGGGCTTGGCACTCGCAGTGGAAGTCAGACTGCTCTGCGTGTGCTTGGCATGGCATTAATGCAAAGGCAGGATGCTCAGGGTGCATTGAAGAGTGGCCAGGGTTAAGTCTATACTGTTAAATAAAATGGGCCAGGCTTTCTCCCTGGCGCAGGCAGCAGCTGGCAGAGCTTACATGCCCATGCATAAGGCTTCTCTCCAGGACAGGGTGGCATCCAAACCACCAATGGAGGATGTGCCCTTGGCTCAAACATCAGCCTGAACTTGGGCTTGTGGCAAGAATTCAGTAGCCAGAGCTTGGGCATGGACTGTGCTCATAATGGCCTGGCTGATCAGAGGGCACATTGGGGATATGCCTCAGTTTACTGAGCTTGATGGCATTTGGGTATCTCCACACTGGTTATCATGTTTGTAGCCTTGGCTCCCCATTGCTGTTCTGGAGGAGTGGGCAGAGCAGCATGTGGTGGGTTAACACATACTAATATTTGCTGTACAGCATATGTAGAGGTTCCAGCTGGGATGCTGAGGAGACATGAATGCATAATGGAGGTCTATCCAGTCCTATCTTTTCTTTGCCATCAAACTGGGTAGAAATGGAAAAAGGAACTGAGGTACTCCATGATACAAATGGGGAAATGAGGCCTGGAGGGACCCAACAACTCTTGGAAATGCTGAGAGGAGGGACCATAAGGAGTAGTGCTGTTTTGTTTTGTTATTTTAGTAGCTGGATGCTCTTAGATGAGGAGGGATGGGGCAGACAAGGCTGGGGTTATCTCATCTCTAATGAAGCTGTCAGTGAAGCAGCAATCAGAGTACACTCGCTTCCCAAAAGTAGGCTAAATCTGGCTGAAGAGATTACATTTTTTGACACATTCAAACCTGCCTGGGAAGCTGACAGAATTCTTGCCTGAGGAAAGAAAAAATGAATAAAAGGCATAGTATGTTACATATAATGCCAGGGCAGTATGGAGGCTATGGGAAGAGAGGCGATGTGAGAATGAGGCTTCACCCCATGACAACGAGGAAGGCTCCTGCTCACCCTCCACACTCTGTGTCATTGCATGCTTGAGCAGATCCCAGTGTACCCCCTTCTGACACCACTTTGGTCATCCAGAAATTTTTCCTCACCAATGGACACTGGAAGGAAATTTCCAGATACCCATAGATGTCCTGTCCTTCCCACACATGGAAGTCTTATATCATGACAAGGGAAGTCTGGGAGGCAGAGCTACGATGAAGTTGACATGTAAGCAGCATGTAATGTGTCTGTGCTGGCAGCTGGCTTGACTGAAGACAGCAGTGATAAGCTCAGCAGAACTACATGCAAGGAGAGAGGAGAGGGAATAGCATCATAGATGTGACTGGCAATGGCTTGGCATACTTACAGAATCCATACAAAGTGTTTCAGCCAAAGCCCTCAAGAGGTGTACATCAGGAATGGTATCTTGTTCATGGAGGCAGAGGAAACTCACAGCCTCACTTTCATCTTGGTTCTCCAATTGCAAACCACTCCTGGTACAAACTGTGGGAGTCTTGTCCTTCCAAAGCACAGGGAGCAGCCCCCTCTGTATCTCAGGGACATGACAGGGAGGGGTATGGGAGATAAAGCCAGTACGTGGGGCTCTCTGCCTGCTGCTGAAGTCATGCTGCTGAAGGGATGTTGTGCCAGAGGATGGCTGTGACTCCAGCTGCACCAAGGCAGATGTGCTCAGTCAGCTGTGGGACCTCACTGGGGGACCACAGCATCACTTGCTGACACCACACTCCCTCTCTGCATGGGGCACAGAAGCCAAAGTCAAAGTCTGAACTACAGAGGGTTTTGACTCCAGCTCTTCCCACTGTGACTTAGACTCTGCAAGGCAAATCAATGTATTCCCAAACTGATGCTGGAGCCAAATGATCCTGCAATTCGTGAAGCAATTTGATTGCACAGCCCTACTCGAGTGTTATCACCCCAGCCAGCTCCAGCGATGAGCACAAACTGGAGCTGGGCTGCAGCCAATGAGACCAGCTTTGGGCTGAATGTGCATCTCTGCAACACTTGGGGCTCTGACTTTCATCTGTATTTCTTTACAGCTTATCGTGTTTGCACTAGGGCTAGGCAGATAACAATCTATTAACTGTAAAGTGAATTAGATCACTGCCTGGTTATTCCCCTCAGCTGAGGCCAAACTGCTCTTGTCCATTCAGGAAATTTGTGCTACTTTATTCTCTCTGTGCACAAAAGCATGTCACTCTAATTACCTCCCGTCTCATTCAGCCCAAGCAACTCTGAAACGCTTACGATACAGGAGAGCTATAACCTCATTAGAGCATGTTATCGTAAGAGATCAGACACTGGCAGGGTTTTGTTGTGACGAGCCGTTCACAGATGTTTTCTTTTGAAACTACAAAAGGGGAAGAGGAATCTGAAGCCGGTGATGAGAAGCCTTGAAATAACCCCTCCGGTAGTGAGGACCGCAAGCAAGTGCACGGGGTCACATCCTGTTCTTCGCTTGGTCTGCAAGGAAACCTGGAGGGGGTGTGGGGAGGCAGCAGGCACCTTAACACCCTGAAATGGTCCATCCCCCTCCCCCCAATCTCAGCATTAGGAGAACATTTATCAAATGCACAGGTAAACACGTGCCAAAGCAAACAGACCTTTCCGGCAGCAGATAAGCTGCCAGCACTGGGTGAGTGGAGTGGGCTGGTGAGCAGCACTTGGGGTGGATTTGTGGTGCTTTTCGGCTTTGCTACTTCACAATCCCTTTCTCAAACCCTTTGGGGTCTCCAATCCAGAGATGCTTAACAACTGCCCTTTACCTTTTTTCCCCCTTGCATCATGAAGAGAAATTATTCCTTCTCCTCTAACCACAGCAAAGTAAGATTTCAAGCAATCGTTATTGCAAGCCGTCCACCAAATTAAAGAAGACCAAACAATTTTTGGTTTGATGTGGACATTTTTTTATTGAAAAGTGCATTTCAGTCAAGGTTAGGAGAGAGGCAATTAGAAGTAGCCGTGGACCTGCCAGTGACCAGGTGTGTGGGCTGTCCCCAAGCACTTTGCCCAGACCTTGGAGAAGGAGCCTGATCAGAACTGGTCAAGGTGACGAGGAGTCAGGTCCATCTGGTCATGGCAAGTGAGCACAGCCCCACCACGCCACCTGCCTCACCAGTGCTTTAAAGTTACAAACAATGCATCCTCTTGCTGCAAGACAGGACTTGGGCATTTAAGAAACACCACTGCGCAGCTTCCCAAAGAATCTAAACCTCTTCACTTCAGTCAGAATAAACTTAAATGATCCCTTTTATTATTAGCTGTTGGAGAGAAGCTGAAGCCATTAATGTTTAATAAAGCCAGTGCCCATGAGCTGCTCACGGCTGTTGCATGTGCCAGGCCCATCTGGCAAAGGCACAAATCCCACCTTGCCAAGGGCATCCAGGCATATTCTGGCAATTTATTGATGAAAGCAATTTAATGGGATGTTAATTTAAGTCATCAGGGCAGAAATGGGAAGACAGTTTTCAGGACCCAAAGGGTTAATGCAGATCTACTGACATCCCATAGTCTTGGTCCCATGGGATTCACCCATTGGAACTGGTGGGATTACAGCTTGGAGATACGAGACCTGCAGCTTGAAGTTGTTTTATTTGGTGGGATCACCACAGCCAGAGCTGCTACAAATGGAAATGTTCCCTGCTCACTGCTTCAGCACCTTCTTAATGTTTGTTTCGACCCCTTGCTCTTTGGCAATGTGGCTGCCCCTAATACAAGCAGAACCTCACACAACACTCACTCCCTTCCCCTTGCCTGTTTGGGTTTGTGGGATGCAGTTTCATCCCCAGTGGATTCTGAAGTGAAGTGAAACAATGAAGGCCCTGATCCAAAGCCCTTTGAAATCAAAGGGAGGTTCAGGTTCTAATTTTTTTTTTCTTGCCTTTGACTTCTACTGCTCTGAATTACATGGATTCTTAGCAATTTCCATCAGGTGAGAGCTGATCAGCTCTGGGCAGTAGCCAGACAGTCTAGCTGAGCATCTGTACATGCAGATGCACTTTAGCAATGCTGTCCAACAGATTTGGCTTCCAACAGAAGGACCTGTTCATCTCTTGAACACGGTTCAAGCTGAGATCCTCACTCTAAACTCCACTAAAATGTGTGGAATTAAGGATAGACCAGGAGAAAACCTAGAACATAACCCACACACATTCTCTCCTCCAAACATCTGCTATAGACCCCAATGCTAAAGTCACGGGCAACTTTCTGAGCTGCAGTACACATTGGTGAAACCCACAGTCCTCTTCCACTTTTCTCCCTTTGAGACACCTGGGCCGACTTTGATGCTGCTGTTGCAATTTGGATCCAGCCATGCAACTTAACAATCAGGCAATGACCTTGAATATTGCCTGAGGGAGTTTCCTACCCCACTGAGTGTCAGAAGCTGCAGGTTCCAGCTCTCTTGGAAGGCCAGGAGGGACAGAAAATCATGTGTTTGTCTTTACTTTTTCCTCTCTCTCTCGCTCTCTCTTATTTTTCTGAGTCTTCCATTGGAAACTTGCAAATATGTCAGGCACAGTACAGGTAACGAAATTCTGAGATGAAGAGTGGTCAGAATTTAGCTGGGCCAAACAAACAAGCGTTGCCTCCCAGGCCCTGAGCACAAATCGTTCAACTGCTCCCTGCTGTGGTGCGTGGAAAACTGAGGAGCTCATTCTCCTCCAGGACAGATGCCATGACTGCTCACATGACAGTATCTACAACAAACACCACCCTGGGGGACTCTGTGCATCCCTGACCTCTGCAGGAGGGTGGTATTTGAACAGAAAAGGTTGCACACAGGCATGCAGGCAGACGTTGACTGAGAGTGAGAGGAGAGCGTCTGTAAGATGCAAAAAGGGAAAATCTGCTCTGATGGACACATCAAAGCCCAGAAATGGCTGAGGGAGCATTCCCAGTGGCAGGACAAAAGGTGACTTTTGCAGCAGTGGAGTCTCTGAGTCTGTCCCGTGTCCCTCAGTCTCCGCTCTGGCTCGCAAAGCTGTTGCAAAACCAACTCAGCCTCTAAGGCTCTGGCTTCACATCAGCCCAGCACATGTACAGGACGCCTTCCAATGTCTGCTAACACAAAGGCTGAAAGGAGCCAGTCTGCTCCCAAACCCCTTGGGCTATTTGGGGAGCAGAGGCCGCAGGGTGACAGAGGGTAGAGGATAGATGGCGAAGGGGCAGAAGCCTGCTTAGCCCAGGGGAGCCAAGCGAAACACAGGGGCAGTGAAGGCACGTACCTCTTACAGTTGTGGAGTGATTTATTGAAAGCTTAAAGAAGAAATTGCCGGGCGCTCTTCGTTTCCATGGTACCATAAAAAATGGATGGGAAGTGACTGGGCTGTCTTGTAGTTTGAATGTTTCATTGGCATGTCGCGGAAACCTCCAGAGGATGCCTCGAGGGCATGAGAACCGGCTGATGGAATGTGCTAGTTTGTTAATTTAATAGGATACAGCATTTTCCCTTAACACCGCACATGCAAATCAGGGTGGTGAATCAGGTCAGCACATCTCCCCTGCGCTGGGACTCCGCTCTCACATGGCATCTCCTGCAGGATGCTCGGCTGCCCCAGCCCCCCCAAAGCACTTGGCAGGATCAGGCTGCGGGAGAGATGCTGGACTCCAAAATGTCTAGTGGGAAATGAGAAACAGTATTTCTGTGGTGTGAAAGCCAGCCTGAGAAACGTGGTGGTATGCAAGGCAATACCAGCTCTGCTGGCTCGAAGAGAAGAGATCGATGTGCACATCGACAGGAGTATTAAAAAATGCAAGTTTCCTGTGATTCCCTGGGGACTTCATCAATGATTGCTTCTAGATGGTTAAGGAAAATACATGCCAGATTTATTTGGGACTAACAAACTTACTGTAGCATTTTCAAATCAAGCTACTGAATGCCACAGTCAGGACATGACTCTCCTAAAGCTCACAAGGTGCTTCTTCAAATCTCACAGAATATCAACCTCTAATAAACTGTATATACAATTTTAGATTTTTTTCAATAAAACTGAAGTATTTTGATCCCCATCCATATTTCCAAAAGAAGGATGGTGAATCTTGCACAAATACTGTGTGTGAGTGCACACACACGTGTGTGTTTGTGTGGATCCCAAAACTCAATGGACAGGTCCTGCCTCACCCACCACTAGAGGTGAGTCCAGTATTTCCATTGAGCTGAACAACTAAACCTTCGTTTTGAGAAGGGTTCAATCTTGTCACAGACACAGACTTTTCAGGAGGTAGACATAATCCAAAATTAATTGAATTCAGTGGAACTCTGCTCATTTAAACCAGTCAGAGACATTTGAACTCGATGGCTTACCCCATCCCTTCTCCTCACTGTAGCCAAGAGAGGATCCCAGCTGCAGTTTTGCTCCAAGATACCCAGGAAATCTGGAATTGCAGGTCTCCATCAAGTATCACTTCATACTTCCTGAAGCTTATGCAGCTGTCCTGTAAAGCTGCTGTGTGACACCAGGCATGGGCTTCATGTCATCAACCTTGCTGTGTGGTGGTGGGGACCGCAATGCTGCCACTGATGTGCTTTGGCTGCATTTTGGGGAAGTCATCTAACAGATCCCAGTTTGGCACATCCCTCACCTGCTGTGGTGCCATGAATGTCCCCCACATGTGGGTGGCTGGGTTGGCTCCACTCCAGCCACTGTGGTTTCATTCTCTGCTGCCTGCTGGCTTTGTGTTCATATTCCTCTCCGTATCTTGTGCATTCCCAGAGCACATATCTGGTTTTCAGGCTCTTTCCCCCACACTGGAGCTCTGCTGCTCCACCAGCCAGTGAAAAAAAAACATGGTGGGACATTCCCATCAAGCTGCAGAGGTAAGATCTTGTGATGCTTTGATTTTTATTTTTTTCTTAGTTGGGAAGGGAAATTACTAATTTCTATTGAGAACTTGCTGTTATATGGGAAACTCTCTCTTTGAACTCAAGAGTTTTGTTCTCAACCATGCAGACCTTGAGAATCCTGGAAAAGTGGTTTTGTGCTGTGAGAGGAACTCCACCAACCTTCCCCATGTCACCCCAGCTGCTCCCAGTGTGAGCCAGAAGGATAAACACACAGTGAGAACCCTTTCTAGAGAAAAGATGAAAAAAAAAAGGAACAACTGTCATAAAAATCTGACTGAAGCTCATTCCCAAACAATTCAGTGCCAGCTGCACAGCAGGAAAGCGGATCCAAAGGGACAGTTGCAGCAGTCGTGTTTGATCTCTTACATGGAGGAGGCCAGAGGCTGCATCAGTGCCAAGTCCTGCTTTGCTACCAATAGCTGGAGGCTGACTGGGACTCTGCTCCGGGCAGGCCAACTGATCCTAATTTAATGACTAGGTGGTGAAGAATGTGCCACGCCCCTTTCTAATCAGCGATTAAGTCTTTTCTTCGGTGCTGCATTTACTTCATCTGACTCCCATCGTGTGCTTCCCTGTGGCTACATCTGTATTATGGTGGGTAGCTGGGGGCTTGAGTTAGCAGAGCTGAGTGTCTCTGTCATTTCTGGGGCACTTCCAAGCCAGCTAAAACAAGGATGTGTAAGAGCCCAGCTGACTGCAAGTGCACATCCAGGCCACACAACACCCACTCAGATTTGAACCAAGTGCCTGAACCTTTTGGAATTTCTCCAGCAGTTGTTCTGCTCATGGGTGTCATTTTAGATAGACACACTATACAATAATCTGCTTAGGGACATAGTTTTAGATGGATAGGGACTGCCTACTCTGGAATAGAGGGTGGATATAGCTGAAAAAATTTCAAATAATCCAGATGGCCGCTTTTCCATGATACCAAGATGTGTCCTATAGATTGCAAACCCTGCCTAAACCCAAGAGAAATTAGCCCAATACTTTGTTTCATCCACTCTTCCCTTGACCAGAGAATTTTTTTAGTCTGTTTGCACTATGTTCTCATGCACCAAGCGGAGAGGGAAGTGCAAATGTATCAAAGGAGATGTTACAAGAGGTTTTTCAGCAGCATAACTGCGACAAGATTGTTCTGTGGCTCCGTAGCACACTATCTGTGGGATGCTTCGGTACAGCCGTGGAGACAGATGGCCAGTGCAAAGTGAAAAATCGAGTTGAATCAAACAAACTATCCAGCAACCACTCGTCAGGATCCTATGCAAAGCACGGCTAATCTGCACCTGCAAGCCCATATGCACTTGCCCCATCAAGCATTCTCATCCATGCCCCTAGAGTGACAGCAAATCCACTTTAGCTTTTTTTCCCATCACCAGTTCTACTCCAGACGTTTTGAGAGGATGTACAGCATCCTGTAACTACCAATTCCCAACATGTGCCCAGTTTAGCAACCTCTCCAATATGTGACACTGACCTTGCTGTGTGATGGATACCAGACAAAGAGAATTAACCATTCCTCTGTTCTTATTTAGTTAGGAAGCAGTAACCTTTCAGTGCTCCCTGATGTACCAGATATGTCAGAGCATCCCACTCTGACTTCAAAGGAATGTCACAGGAATAGGAAGCACAGAACTAGCAGCAAAGCAATTAGCAATATGATCTAGTAGAGCAGTTCCCCTGCTCCACTTCCTAATGACACTTAATGTGCTTCCATTAATGTTAAAACATGTGTTAAAAGAGATTGGACACTGAGAAACGGAGTCCCTTCTAGAAAGAACTGGACACCCCTTTTCTGTGAATTCACAGTGAAAAACCGGAATTTCCACAGCTGTGAATTCACACCAAAGTGAGGCAGAAGAAAAGAAACGAACATAGGCAGTGGATTTAAAACCTGCACTGGGGAACAGTTTTCTCTTGCATGGATATTTCCCTTGTAAGTCAGTTTATCTGAGTTTAAATACAAGAGATTCAGACTCTCTGCCTGAAATCCTTCTCTCACTGAACAGTGGGACACAGGCAATTAGCAGTAGAAAGGTAAGTAGTCCCCAAAGCACTAGGAAAAGTAAAGTCTGGTTTCCCTTAACTTTATCCTACTACAATAACTGTAGTTCCTCCATGGGATGAGATAGTCTCTGCACCCATTTATTATTGGCATTGATGGACTAGCCAGTTCTGTATGTGAAATGGCCAGCTGACCACCAACAAATGTTTCTGCTTGCTTTTCCCTTGTTTGCTCATTATTCATTGCTCTCTACTAGCCTGGATCTGTGTAACCAACACCTGAATCTGGAACACTCTGCTGATAGGGAAAATACAGAGAAGATTTATGCTGCAGAGTCCTGTTTCTAAACCCTTCTAATATCCCAGGCCTGCTCCTGCAAAGCTGGGATCCTGCTTTACACCAAGTGCAGGTTCCCCTTTCACAATGTGTAGGAGCATTTCAGGACAACTTTCTCTAAGAGGAGATATCACCTGACACCTCTACAGGTTAAAGAGGGACAAAGAAGAAGGCAGGTACCCAGCTCAGCTGTCTTGCTTCTATCCAATTGATTTGGCATTGCAGAAAGCCAAGTATATGACAACAGCATCAAGAGTCCAAGAATGCCCAAGGAGTGGTAGTCCTGCCTGGTCCTTGAAATCTGTCCCTTACTCATGATTTTGGGATTTGTTTTGATATTGGTGCACATGCCTCTGGGGAAACTACTCCCTCCTAATATGGGAGGAAGAAGGAGTAATAAGTGGTGGGTTTGTTATGAACAGCAGGTTCACCCTTGTGTGGCTGCACCTGCCCAAAAGAAGGGTGTTCTCCTGCTGCCTTATGAGGAATGAGACATACTGACAACAGCCAGATCCAGCAGCTTTAGTCCATAAAGATCCAAACTCAAATCTACATTAGTAGCTTCTAAAAGCTGGAATTATGCTTGCACTGTCCACTGCTCTTCGTTATTTACTGCCTTGGTGTTTAAAGGCTCCACAGGCTTAAAGCAGACATAGAAAAAAAATAATCTGTCAAACTACTGCAGGGGATGACTGTAATCAGCCCAATAAACCACATTCATGCTACCCATGGGCAGAGGGCTGGATGCTGATCCCCTCTAAGGGAGCCCTCAGATTTCTGTGCAACAAAACTGCCTATAGCCTGTGTTTGGAGAAACAAGAAGAAAAGGATTACTGCCCTCCCTCCTTTGGCTTTTTAGGCTGGTAGTGCTCCGGGGCAGGACCTGCTTGGTTGTTTGTACAGCAGCTCAAAGGGCGCTGGAGCTTTTCTGTTCCTTGCAGGGGCAGCACCGTGACTGCTGGGTTAGCATGCACTGGTTTATGTTTTTCTTTGTCCTTTCCATGCCCTGATTTCAACATCGAACAGCGATCAACCCTGTAGCAAGCACAGGGATGTTTTCTTATTATTGCCCTGGGTGATGAGCAGATCCTACAGCCTGCACAGCAGGTCGTGGTGGTTCACCCTGTCCTTGGAGGGTGCAGAGAGTACTCAGCACTGTGCCAGGATCAGGGTTTGCCCCAGCGTGGGGCCAGCCTGACCCAATTCACCTCTGTGCTTCAGTGAGGAAGATGTTCCTGGTGCTGAGAGGGAGCAGAGTCAGTGGGGAAAACCATGAGATGGAGGGAAAACATGCGCACCAGCATCCCTGCAAATGAGGGCAGCCAGGGACAGTGCATACTTGTAAGCAGGAAAAAGGAAGAGAAGCTGGAGCAAGGGAAGAAACAGAAGATTTCTTCAAGGAACAAATTCTGTAAATGAGAAAGGTGTGTTTTCCCCAAAGCCATTTTTTTTGCCAGCATGTGGGAGGCACAAGCTCTCTCCTTCTTGTGCAGGTGTTTAGTGTGTCTTGCAGCTCACACAACAGTTTTATGCTTGTGGCTCTTCGAGCTTCCCTCCTTTCTCTCCCTAAAGTGCCCTCCATGCTCAGCTTTTCATTCTTTATGTCTCCAACTCTAATTAGCTTTTCTCTCCTGCTGTTTCTGATGAATTGCTCTGGTTTTTTTCATATCTTTGGGGCCCTGCTGCTTCTTGGGGAGCTAGGCTAGAGAGTTATATTTCTCATCCCTCTCAGTCATTATGAAAGAGAATCCTCTCAGATGAGGACATTCATTAAACTGATTTGGAATGCCTGGTCTATCTTCACTGTGTGTGTAGTTGCATTAGTGTAGGGAAAATAATTAAAATGCACAGGAAGTGTAGGCTGGAATGTTCAGAAAGGCTAGCCAAACACGAGGAAATTTGGGGGCAGGGTACCCACTTACTTTTTAGTAGATGTCTTCACTTTAATTTTAAGACATATTCGAGTATTTTCTTCTCTTTAGTCCAGTGTCTTTGCATATAAGGGTGTGTGGAAGACAGAGGTGATGAAACCCTACACTCAGAACTGTGCATCCCCAAGTCCTGAGGTCACCATAGGACCTTGATATTTAATAAATCTTAATGCAGATATGGTGGAGGGAGAAAGAATGATTATTCACCCTATGAATTTAGACCTCTTTACAGTTCCCAGACCCCAACTTCTCTCCACAGTGGGACAAACTCAAAAACTATTTCCAGCATAAAAACTGAGGTGAACTTATTTCCAGAAGACAGGGATTTAGGGGAGAAAAGTATAGAAAATATGAAACACATGGAGATGAGGTTGACAGGAGTGGCTCTTTATTCTGCTGATGGAGTAGTCAAGCAATTCCTGAGCTACACCCTGCAGTGGATGAGAATGAGGAATGGGTGGTTTCAGTGGGGATGTCAGCAGAGATATGGGAGCCACAAAACCTCACCTTTGCCACAGTATCTCTAAGTCTGGATCAGACCTCTCTATATTGTTTATACCAGCCTGGTAACACTTTTCCTTTTTTTTTTTCTACTTTGTGTATTGGTTTTAAAGTGCCTTAGGGCAGGGGTGGTTTTGGGAGACATGGCACCTGATGCTCGGCAGCCCCACAGGAGAGTTGAATGGTGCTGGTGATGCTACCACACTGTGGGAGAAGCTGGTTCGACCAGATGCCACTAAGGGCTCTTCTTGACCTTGGAAATGAAATGGTCACAGCTTGCATGAGCCAAAGGGAGGCTTACAGGGCCCAGGAGAAGACCAGCACAATTAGTCTGGCCTGACTCCATGCTAATGTGTCTAATTGGCTCTGTGCTGGGGTCTGCGGGTGAGCAGCTCCGCGGGCATGTGTCTAGCAGGATAATCAGGTTCACTTCAAGGCTTTGCACATAAATGGGCTGCCTTAGGCTGAGTTACACTGAAATACCAAGCCAGGGCAATCTCAGATACCGTTTAGAGTCACAGCTGACCAAAGACCAACCATAAAAAAGGACTGTACTGGCCAGGACCTCACCAGCTCCTACAGCCTCCCTCCTGCCATGGTGTCTGGAGGGGTTTTCCACCAGCCAAGCACTGCTGCTTTTGTGCCTGTGCAGAATCCTTGCACCAGCTACCAGATGGGCTCAAAGAGCATGATCTCACAGTGGAGAAGTGGAGCCTTCAGGTACCACAGAAGAGTGGTGTGAAACAGAAAGTTCCATGCTGTGTGTGACCCAGTGCACTTTGTGTGAGCCATCTGGCTGGGTGGCCCTTGCTGAGGACATCACAGTGGTGTAATACCCCTGTGTGCATGTGCTCCACATGTGTCTCAAATAACACCAATGGATTTTGAGAGTAAGATTCAGCTGCTTCTAGGGACGTGTGAGACACTTGGTCAGTGGTGTCCAGGGCTCAGGTCATCCTAAAGGAGGTACTTCCAGTAAGGCAAATGGATAACACACTAAAAGTGGTTCTCACCTTGCATTGCCTATCAAGGGAGCAGGAACAGCAGGCTCAGGTGGAGACATCCAAGCTGCAGGTATCTAAAATTAAGCTGCCTGTCATGACAGGCAACACACTGAGGTCAGAAACTGTAAGGCTGGGGGTGCAGAGCATCTGTTTTGGGATACCCCAGTATCAGGAACTCATCAGCAGGTAGGCAGGAGGGTTTTTATTTGAAAACAGTGCAACATGCACAAATAGTCTGTTCCACCTCCCTGCACTGAGGGACAAAACGTGTGAGTGTGTGTGTGTCCACAATAGTGTGGGTGTGAGATAGGCAGAGTTACCCAGGGAGAGGGACTGTGGGAAGCAGAAAGAGATGATTTAGCATTGCTCACAAGGTATGTCCTGTTCTTTCCTCCTGTCCAAGGTCTTGGCACCAGCACATTTCTATGCAGAGAAGCCAGAGGTGCGTTCCTCCAAAGTGATACTCTGTCAAACAGGAAAGCCATTTACTTTCTGCTGGCTCTGCAGATTTTCAGTGCCTGCAACTGCAGACCTAAAAGTTTATCTTACCAGAGGAATTTATATGGGGCTGTGAGATGGGATGGTGTTATATGGCTCTAAGTAGTTACACGAAGCCTCTGTGGGCTAATAAAACAGTATTAATTGTATTGCTAAGGTTGCATTTTAAACATTAAATTATGGATGACTTGATAGTATCGTGAAAGCCAGCATCTTGACATGACCTAACCATTATCTATGGAAATGGCTAAAATGCCTTTTTGCAATGTGCTCTGGTTGATTTAATTCTTTGAGGTGACACTTAACATTAAATTATTTCCTCAGGCAGAGGGAGAGCAGTGAAAGCATCTCCTCTTTCTTCAGCATCCCTACTCTCTTCCTGAGCTGTTTCTGAACTACTCTTAACCTCCCCAGCTTACTTTAGCCTAGAAATAGCAAATGGGGGGCAGGAAAAGCCTGGATCACACCCCATTCCCCACTTTGTTCAGCGCAGCTCTGATGGTGCTTAAGAGAAAACCCTGACAGACACAGGGAACAGAGGCAGCAGGAGATGTGGGATTGCAGGGAAAAGCTCAGAGGAAGCCACGACAGAGTGGAAGTGGGCCCTGGAGGGGTCCCTGCCCAACTCTGCCCCCAGCACAAAGCAGAAATGAGAGAGGGAATGCACCAGCCCCTGTTAATCTAATTAAAGGGGTGAACCCTAAAGGCCAATTATAACACAGCCAGTGTCAACAGCAATTCTTCCCTCACTGGCTGGTTTAAGGGCAGGGGGCCCAGCTGCAGCAGAGCCTTTTGGGGCTGGGAACAGCATCTGCTGAAAAGGAAAAAGACCAGGCAAATAGGAATTTAGTGGTTTTGCTATTATTTTATAACTTATTTTAAGAGATTGATGGGTTTGTCACTGGAGGTGACTAGCTTAGGAGCAGACAGACATCCCCACCATGTCAGGTGAGTGGAATCTGCAGTGCCCCTCTCCCCTGTGTTACCCATCCCGGTGTTTTTCCCTGTGTCTCCCACAGCAGGTGAGACACACTGTCCCTGAGGGCTCTGTAGTGAGAGCCTGGCTGGTGTCACACTCCCATGGCCACAGTGAGGGTCCCCAGCTGGCACCCCCGGCTGTGTGAGGTACAGCTGGGCGGTGGGGCGGCTGCGTGGGACTCTGCTGTGCCCGGCATCCCACGGCTGACGTGTCAGACTTGGCAGCTCAGTGTTTGCAAAGCTGCAGCTCTGACGTGTCCCTGCTGACCCCGGCAGAGCAGCCGGCACGCTGCTCCCACTCCCGGCACCTGAGCTGCTCTGAGCCCCAGCTGGAGGCCAGACCCCATGGAGGTTTTAGGAGAAGCCCTTGGCTCATCCCGGGGCTGATGCACACAAGCTGAGGGAGACATTAAACATGCAGGAGAGGAGAATTAATACCTTCTGACACCGTCCCTCTGATCCTTGCGCAATGCTGTCCTGGGTGTAGTGGGATTCCTGCTTGGGTGGAGACCCCCTTACCCACCTGGATTCATCCCACAAGCCCTGCAGCCTCCTGCCCCATTTTGTTTCCACTCAGGAAAACATCCATGCACTGGCAGACAGGGAAATGAAATGCAAATCTCTGCTGCCCACGGATCATGTACCACACCTGTGCACCACTGCAGCATGAAACCCCCCGTTATTGCCTCTAGGAATCAGAGAAAATAGGTAAAGGGCTAAAGCTCATGCTCTGGTGACCTTGAATTTTTATACTAATAAAGCTACTTGATGGGGGTTTTACCATAAGGAAAAAATCCTTTGATAGGTTGCTGTCCCCTGACAACATTTTGACATGAGAGACCCATCATGCCTCTTGTATTATGGAGTGCTCATTTGTCTTAGAAGCCAGTAGCAGCTGCTCATGTTACAAGTGGGAATTTCTTCCCTTTGTTTTCCTCAATGTTGGTCTCCAAACTTTGGTTCAAGGGTTGATTTAAGTGGATCTGCATTACAGACTGATGAGATATTTCCAGTACGTGAAACAACTAAACGTGGCATGTTTAATGTCTTTGGTGGATTAAACTTGCCACTCATTTCTGGCTACTTCAATGAGCCTTGCTTTGTAGAGTTCATAATCTGAGAGCTGGGTTTATGTGGTACCAAGTGCACCCAAGGGAGTTACACTGGTGAAGAATATACATGTAAGAATCTTATCATTCCCCACAGCCCCCACATATCCCCTGTTACAAAACAGCTGCCCTGGGAAGCCAAAAAGCTACACAAATCAGTCCCAAAAAGAAAAGCCCAGAACAAGAGCCTGACTGCCCAACAAAACCAATAATAACTGGAATATGAAGACAAAATAAGGAAACCCTGACACAAAAGCCCAGAGGATGATTTACAGGAAGTGTTTGGTTACAATGTTTAAATTTGATTTCTAAGTTTTAGAGCTGAGACTTCCTAGAAGCCATCTCTTCTTGGAACCCAGAGGAGCCATCCAGATGCTGGTAGGACAGGAGATGAATATATGTACCAAACTTTTGCCCTATCCCTGGAATTGCTCAAGACTGGGTTGGATGGAGCTGGAAGCAAGCTGGTCTAATGGAAGTGATCCTGCCCATGGCAGGGGGGTTGGAACAAGATGATCTTTAAGGTCTCTTCCAACCCAAATCCTTCTGTGATCCTGATTCTATGAAAGCTCTGGTGTGTCCCTAAGGCAGCTCAGCTCTCTTGCATGTCTTATAAAACAGTTTGTCAAGGTCAGAGCTGTTCCCTTTCCTCAGGAAAAACCACCAATCCTTCATTCAACCTGAAATCTTCTGCTGAGTGCCTGAGACTGGCAGCCCCATGGTGAACAGCTTGAGAGCTGTAGCTGTTGGGGGTCTGGGGGGGGGGTCTAGTTCGACTCAGGGAGGATATCCCATCCAGGACGATGCTTCTGAGGGGTCAGAGCTGGTGACAGCAGTACTGCAAGTCCATCATGTGGTCTATGCAGACGCTGCCTGGCTAGGCTGGGACAAGCCAGCCAGCCCTTCTGTCAGGCAAGCAGTGCATGGCTGGAGGCTGGTCCATGCCCAGGATCTGCTGGTCCTGGCAGTCTGGATACAGAGAAGCCAGCCAGCTGGCTCCAGGAACACCACTGTGGGCTGAAGCACAGCTCCTAAAGAGACAGAAATGCAATCCAAAGAGACTGAATGTCTCCTTGACCTGCGTGTTGTTTGGGAGCAAGGGTCAATTCCTCCAGAGGTAGTGGGAGCTTCTTGCCCTGTTCCCGCTGCTGCATCCCGAAGAGATGAAAGGCAGATCTCTGGCAAAAATTATGGCAGAGCGTGGCCTGAGATTTTCCAGGAAGTTTTAGAGTCTGTTCCTTGCTGAGACAGGGTTGCTGCAATCCTACGTGAACCGTAACACCAAGGCAATCTGCACAAAGCGCTGAGAAGTGAAACCAGCACTGCCCACCCAGCTCTCTTCCCCAGTTCCCAGGCTGACGGAGACGGCTTGGCTCATCTTTACAGCTGCAGCCTCCTTCTGTTCCCAAGGTCTGCTCGGCCTCCTGGCTTGCTCTTTGTTCTTCAGACCACCAGGACAGAGACACATGCAGACTCAGCCCTGCCCTGGCTCTGCAGTGGTGGTCTCCATCTCCCTTCAACACAGACTTATGAATTTACAAGCAATCATGAATTCCTGCTGCTTGCTTTTACTGCACAGGCTCTCTGTGATTTGCTTAGGAACCCCAGCAGATGTCCGTCGTGGATATGCCCTTTCCAGCTGGCACTTAGTGGCTGCCTCTGCTGGTTGCTGTTCCCAACAGATTCTCAGAGAGATGATTTGCTTCTTGGCTCTTTCTATGACCACTTCCCTCAACATCTACTCTTCAGTTGATGGCTTGTACTACCTTTAGGGAAGGTTGGTATTGATGAGCACCCATGTGACTGTACATGTTGTGCCTGTGTGTCTTAGTCCACCACTGCAGATACACTGCTAGAGACAAAAAGAGGACATCACTCCCTTCGATGGGTGACCATCGAAAGATTTAGGAGGTGGGTCTGGAGCAGCATCTGAGAGTTCAGATGCTTCTCTGAAGCTTAGCCAAACCCCTTTGGCCTGGAAACTGAGCTGGGAAATATAACGAGATTAGGCTGTCAAGTGAGATTTATGGCTCATCCTTCTTCCAGCTGGGTCAAAAATACCACAAGTGCAGCCTCTTTGAGAGTGCACCGGTGCTTCTGCTCTCATACAAAGCCAGAAAGGGGTGGACAGGTGGGGTTTCCTTTCAAGTCAGTGGTTGATTATTACTCTGGAGGAAGCTCAGCTTGTGCTCCAGGCCCATCTGTAGCTGGGGACATCTGCATCTTGATCAGGCACTCTGGGGATGGGATGCACCCTGACCCTGATAATGAAGGTGACAGTTTGGGAGGGGGGGAAGCAGATCTTGGGGACACTGCCCTAGTCCTGCTGCTTGTCCTGGTTCACAAGCTCCTTACAGACATCAGATTTTGCCTCCAGCCTCCAAACAGTTTCCTTGCTGCTTTGTCCACTGTGCTTCCAGCTCGAATAAAGAGGTGATACAACATGCAGGTCCTCCAATGCTGCTGCTGCTGGCAACTTCCACCCTCTTTCTGTTACTGCTTAAAAATATGGGTTAGCAAAGAGCTGATGTTTTAAGAGTGTTTAATCCAACTCCCAGCTCCTTCAGACTGACTTGAGCTAGGGCTGCATTGCGTGAGCAGCACAACTACCAGAGAGATGAAGGCAGTCAGTGACAAGAGACTGGGAAAAGTCATCTAAGCAAGTCCAGCTGGTGCTAGAAAAGGGCACATATCCATGCCCTAAGCCTTCTCAGGACACACTATGGGGCACCTTTCAGGACATTTGCATCAAGCCACAATTTCTGTCACTCTGAATCAAATCAGACTCTGTGAATTGTGAAGAAGTGGAGAACAAAGGAGAAAATGTCATTATGCTGCTTGCAAATGTCTCTGGTGCATCCACATTGACTCACTGGATGATTCAAGTTCTAAGAGACCTCAGGATGTTTCTGTCAGTAGTATTTTGGACCCACAACACCCAAGGGAAATAGGATGTTTGGGACAAATGCATGGAAAGTAACAAGGTTGGCTGAAGGTCTGGAAGGAGACACACTCCAATTTGAGAAAGAAATGGCCAAGCAGAGATACAAGAGAAGGCTAGAGAATTCCTCAGGGATGACTGGCAGCTCACTGTCTTATGTAACAGAAGAATTAGGAGCAATGGACAAAGTTAGAAACTGGCAGGTTCAACAGCTACATCCTCCCACTGCCCCGCTATGGGGTGTGGGTGCAGCTGAACCCCCCTGAGTGTGATATGACTGGCTGTGAAGTTCACATGGTGGCACCAAAGTGACCTTCAAACTCAGCTGGAATGAATGACATGGGCTCACCATGGCTTTCACACATGGCTTTATTTTAACCCCTCTGTTGAAATCTTTTGGATACTGTTAAACAATTGTAACAGTGAAATTACTATTTATTCACAAAACAAGTTAATAACCACTGAAACCAGCAAATGCTGATAGCTGCTGTGTATCAAAAGCATCAGTCCATGAGTACACCCAGGAAATTCACCCACATCCCTTCTCAGTGGGATCCCAGTCCTCATTGCTCTCCTTTTTTTTTTTTTTTTTTTCTTTAAGTTCACAGTGCCTTCAGAAATAGTGACTCTGAAAACTACTTTTCTGCCACTGTCTGTCCTGTAGGGTGAATTTGCTGATGTCCAATGAGGTGTAGACTCCAAAAACAGCTTCTCCTGGTGGGTGGTGCTGATTTCCTTACCAGCTAGTAAGAGATGAACTCAATATTGACACCTTTATCCACCTGCTTATTCTTAGTGTTGATGGGGGCTGGATGGACTCAGACTTGGTTTAGAGACAGACACAGAGAGAGGTCTCAAGTTACATTTTGTGAAAAAAGCAGTGGAGAAACCTTTCACTTTGCACAAATTCTCCTTTTGGTCTTTGCAAGCATTTTCTCTTCCCCCATTAGCTGTTTGGAACAAGCTGCTCATCACCTGCTCTCCTTGTCAGGGCTGGCACTACCATGACTTACAGTGCAATGCTTTATCACCACAACAGCGCCTGAATTATTGATCGTTCACTTTCATAGTGTACTGTGAGAAGAGGAAGCTCTTCTCCTTAAAAACAATCGTTTTTCTTAATAAGTGTACCCTGCAGGAGCCTGAGGGAGTGGAGCCCACACATCCTTCCTGGTGTGGGACAAGCTCATGCCAGTGTCATCCCAGTTTTGGTGTCCGGGACACAAATCACAGAATTGTAGAATCACAGAATCACAGAATGGTTTGGGTTGGAAGGGGCCTTAAAGATTATCTCGTTCCAACTCCCTGCCATGGGCAGGAACACCTTCCACTAGACCAGGTTGTTCAAACCCCCATCCAACCTTGCCTTGAACGTTTCCAAGGATGGAGTGTCCACCACCTCTACAGAATTTTTACTAATTTTTTTTTTACAATTCTGCTTCACAGTGGGCTTGCACAGTTTCTCCTTTCAACCTTCAGCAGGGAGACAAAGATATGAGGCAAAAATGATCTTTTCTTAACCAGTCTGGATTCTGTGCATGTTTTGTCCAATCCCTTTTATTTTGCATTTCTAGGCTTTTCCCCCCTTTCTTTCTATTTTATTTTTTTTTTAATTTTTTATTATTACTTACTAAAGCAAAGCAGTCAAACTGCTATGGATTTACACTTTTTTCCCTTTAAGGAGCATCCCACAAACTCTAACCAGCCCAATTCTAACTGTTTTCAAAGACACATTTTTAGTATTTCAGCTCGGCGCAGCTTTCCACTTCCACAATATATTTTTCTTCCTGATTTCTCTATGGGATTTTTTCCAAACAACACTTAGAATCAAAAGCTCTTCTTTTGTCTCCAAACAACATTTTTAAAATTCTCAATTCATGGAAAATCTCCCAACTTTTGGCTTTCACGGCACAATGAAAAGAAGCATTTGAAGCTTTGACTTTGCTGTCGGCTGACAAAGCCGGGTGTGTGAGCAGCTGCAGCCACCGAGAGCCTCTTCAGCAGCTGTGTGAGCTGCTCTGTGTCAGCTCTGTCCACATCTGCCATCACACAGGAGTATTTTTTGCCACTTAAAGGAAGTTTTAATATTCTTTTTTTTGCCCTGCAGATTGTCCTCATCTGGGTGCAGCAATTCTCGTGGCCTTTTGCAGGTGAACAGGAGCTACCCGACCTCACCTGAGCCTCTTCCCCTGGGTGCAAGGGGACACTGGTGACCCCACAAATGTCCCTCAGGCCAAAGGATCTGTTCATGGGGCAGATGGTCTCCATGCACCTGGGGCTCTCCATGTGCCATGCAGGGCTGCAGCCCAGCAGGAGGGAGATGGGAAGGACAGCTGTGGAGGAGCAGCAGTGCTGTATCTGAGCAGCTGGAAGCATCCATGGCCCTTTGCTGTTTCTTTCCCTCCCTCTTTCTCTCAATTTGCTTCCTTTTTCTCCCTTTCTTTCTCTTTCTCTCTTTCTTTGCTTCTTTCAATGTATCTTTTTAATTTATTCTCTTTATGAATTTATTCAATTCATATTTATGTTAATTATTATTTTAGTAAAAAAATCATTTAATTAAATATATTTAATTATATCAATTTTAGTTCATTATATTTAATTTAGCCCTTATTAATGTATCTCTTTTTCTCATTCTCTTTCTCTTTTTATCTTACTTTCTCTTTTAATCTTTCTTTTCATATCTTTAATTTTCTTTCTATCTTTCTTCCTCTTTCTCTTTTCCTTTATGTTTCTCTTTCCTTTTTCTTTCATTATCTTTCTCTCTGTATTTTCCTTTTCCTCTTTATTCTTTTTAAACTTTTCTTCCTCTGTTCCTCTTGTTTTTTCTTTCCTTCTTTCTATCTTACTTTCCTCCTCTTTTTTGTGTGCCACTCTCTCCTGTTTTCCCTCTCTTTCCCACTTTTTTTTTCTTTTTAATTTCTCTTCCTCTCCCTTTCTTTCTCTCCTCCCCCAGCCCCCTTTGGCTGTATTCCCAAGCCCTCTCCCCGGGATGCCGCTGCCTTTGCAGCCATCCCCGAGGCATCGCGGAGCTGCGGACAGACCCCTGGGCCAGCAGTGCCTCGGAGCTCATTTGCGAGCAGCAGGGTGCTTTAATCGAGGATTTCCCAGCGCCAGCACGACTTCCATCCTTGCGGGAGCACAGGCAGAGCGCTGACATGAGAAGGAGGAAATTACCCTGGGGGCTGAACCACTTCTCTGTTTGTCACCTTCCTGCAAGACTGACCTTGTCCCAGTGCAAATCCCCTTTTTGCGCCCCTCTGGATGTGGGTGGGGATTGTCTCAGGACCCTCCCTAGCAGGTCCACTCCACCATCAGCTCTCGCTCTGGCTGGATGTGCTTTGGACTGGTGAGGTGCACACAGGCATCTGCATCCTTCCACGATGGCTCGGAAGGTGGCTGGCAGACTAATTTAATATAGCTTGGTCTCAGTTCTTTTAATTATGTCTTTATGGTCTTTTAATTAGCCAGAATCCTACTAATTTAAACCACTCTTGTTGGGAGAGACTTCTGCTGAGCAGCTGTTCTCACTCAGAGCTTTCTCTGGGTTAGGAAGAGGATCCTGGGACCTTTGCTTCTCCCCTTCAGGCTGTTTTTCTTGTTTTGCTGCATCAGCAAAAGGTTGCAGAATAGAAATGGTTCCTCTGAGATGGAGGAACGTGACTTACAAACCATTATTTGTGTCTGGAACCTGTTTACAAGGTTCAGACAATAAAGAAAACCAAAGCCATGGTGTTTCCTTTTCCATACGATACCACTCCAGTTTTCCTTCAAACAAGGCAGGAATTAGAAACTTCAAGGACTAGGATGACAAACTGATCTGAAAGGCAGGGATCATCCAAAATGAGAAAGGTCCTGGCAGCCCGGCTAGCTTCCAGGGAAAGCAATTGGAAAGAGGTCTCTAGGAATTGCTATTTTATTCCTGTTGCATGCCAGACTGCTCGCTGCAAACCAGGCCTGTCCTAGGGGCTGCACAGTCCTGAGAAAAAAAAACAAACCAGGGGGTTCCCTGGTCCACAACACAAATTAAAATCCCAGCCCAGAGGTTCACAGGGTATGCACAACTTTCCTCAGCTCCCTCTCCCAAGAGAGCTTGAGTTCAGATGTCCTCTGGATGTGGCACTTGAATCCTCTTTGTCACCGTGCTGCAGGGGAAAAGAAAAAGGATTTGCAAAAAAACCTGCAGCTTTCTACATCACCATCAGCTGGTGCTCCAAGCAGTATTGGGAAGTGCAGAGCTTGGGACCTCAGGGGTATTCCTTGGCTTTTGGCAGCACCCGTCACCCTCCTAGGGCTCTTGAAAAGCATGGAGTGTTGTCCAGCTTCAGATTTTAATAGGAAAAAAAAGGAAAGAAAGAAAAGGCTGTGCAACAGCTGTGAGGGATTATCAGTGTGTATCATGCTGCCCTGTTCTGCAAGAATAAAGTATGCTTTAAAGTTCAGGATAGGCATTATTGACTGTGTTTAATTGCTTATGTCCTATCCTAGGCAAGGGCTGCAGCGTGCCAGGAGTAATGCAAACACTCACAGAGGACAATCCCTGCTAAGAAATCAAAGTGCAAGGCAAGAGGAGGCAAGTGGGAACCAGCCTGTTTTCCTTCTTTAATAATTCCTCCAAAACATTAGTCTTCCAAAAACAAATACTGTGGATGGTCCAGGGAATTGAAATCCATCACAGCAAGGCAAGCAGACAGTCTTGCTATTGCTGCAAGTCAGGAGGGAGGTGGGAAGAAAAGGGAGAGCCAAGGGGAAAAATTGTCACCATCGTGTGGCTCATTATCGTGCCCGTTCTGGTTGTTGTCTGAGTTTATAATCCAGGCTCCGTGGTACCACAAGAGCTCATTAATTTGTAGTCTGCTTTGGTGAGTCAAACGCAATTAAGAACAATCAGAGAAATGTCATCGTAAAATACACTTCATGGATTTCTTTTCGAAGTTATAATATCACTGTAATTATTTGTGGTATGAATTCACAGCGCTTCTCTAAACAGGCTGTAGTCACTGTTGCAGAAAGAGGAGCCCTTTGTAGTAGGAGCGCTGGCTCCAAGCGCCGCCGCCAGCGCTCGGCTGCTGCCGCCGGGGTTTTACGATTAGTAGGAGGTTTAGCAAAGTGCAGATAAGGACCAGGCTGCGTTTTGCACACAAGAAAAATAACTGACCTGTGCAACTCGGTGCCAGCTGTCGTGGGAGTTACACAGTACAGCTGGACCTACATAGAGGTAAAATTTATGGGTGATAAGAGTGCAGCAGTGGCTCGTGAACATACTGGCCTGGACACAGAGCTGGCGTATGACATCTTTAAACTGGTCTTTGTTGGTTGTTAACTCGATGGATGAGACACTTTTATGTCTTACACCTTTCCCTAAGCAGCCCCTACCTGCCACAGAAGCGATGGGGTGTTTATCTACGAAAAATGAGGATCCAGACCCAGGTCTGAAGGAGGAGGGGGAGCCAAGCAGCTGGTGCTTTGCTGTGTGGCTTACAGCATACACACCAGGAGGGGTGGTGGGAACGGGGACAGACCTCCCCTCCCTCAACCTCCCCTTGGGCCCACTGTTGTGTACACCAGGATGCAGCCCAGATCATAAAGCGGAGGGACAGAGAGGTGGAAAACAGTACTCAAAAAATTTCCACTGACCCTCTTTTTCAAGGGATGATTACTTCTTTGACTAAGTGTCTGTTCCCTTGCCAAAACAGCTGGGAAACCAGATACTTCATGCTGCAGTACAACTAATTCCTGTTTGCTGGTGCTGAGATGCTTTTGGGGAGATTTTTTTAATTTTAGTTTTCAACTGCTTTCAGACAAAGCATTATTGAATCTGATTTTCCATTGAAGGATGAGAAAGAATCTATTTCTGATTATCCTAAGGACTTTTAAAGCTGTATAAGAGTTGTCACCCTGAGAAATACATGCTCTGTGAGAGGAGCTCCACTGAAGTTTGCTGAGCACTGGGCTGAAGGAAGGGTGTCCCTTGTCTTGTAACATATCTTGGAGTAAAATACATACAAATCTATGGCTGGGTGTTTTAAAATGGGTGAAACACAAACTTCTCTGTTCATCCAGGATAAAGTTTGGTGGAAGCAGGTGCTACAACAGCAGCCTGGGCTGTTTGGTGTCCACCAGGGCTAGGATTTTCAGTGGGGCCAAGGAGAGTGAGATGCCCACAGAGAGGGAGATGCCTGCCTTGTATTGACCTCTTTCCTTGCAAAGGTGCTTCTGTTTTCTTGGGTGGGCTGAATTTTGCCAGCTGCTGCCACCAGTCGGGTTTACAGCCTTTGCTGAAGCTTGAGGTGGCTGGGGAGGTGGCAGCACAAGCACTCTGCCAAGCACATCGTGGAAAGATTCACACCTCCATGATGGTGTTGTGTTTTCTCAGGTCTTTTGCCCGTGCATCCTTGAAATTCCTCGCAAAAGTGTGAGTCTGCCTGCAGGAGGGAAATATGTGAAAAGGAATTTAACTGGCTGCCACCCATTAATTGTCCCACAGTGGTGGCCAAAAGCCTCAGAGGAGATTCCTGTTATTATTATTCCTATTATTAATTATAATTAAGGATTTTCTATATCATGGTAGCATCTGAGGTGTGAGACCACCAGCATCCAGTGTGATGGATAAAGAATCAGGGATATTGCAATCTTAAAACCGAAACTAAAGCCAACCTGAAAAACAGCTGAGCAAACCTCCTCCCAGCCAGAATCAAAGCCCCTTCCTCAGCTGGCCACTAACTTTTTATTGCCTTTATTTGCATTTCTTTCCCACATCAGTCATCCCCAGGGTGCCCAGTGTTTCTTGCTGCGACCTGTAGAGGGAACTGTGCAATACAGCAAAACGGTCCAAAATGGTCTAGTGTGTCCCTTTCCAGGAAAGGGTGTTCCTCACCCATCCCCTCCATCCTTAAGCAGACCTCACATTTTCCACTCACATCATTTCATCTCAGGTGGGCTGGCATCGGACCGGCTTTCTCAGGCAAGGCAAGGTGAACACAGGCCAGCTGTGGGCAGCAGCCAGAAGATGCAAAACACCATGAGATTTGTTTTCCTTTTAAATGTTTCCCACCTCCCTTTTTCCTTTTTTTTTTTTTTTTAATTAAAAGCAGCTAATTGGTGGAATTTGTCCATTATTGTGACTCATGGTGTCTCCGTTTTTGGGGGCTGCCAGTAACAAGTCAGGAAAGGACTGTTTCAACTCAGGACAGAAAGGTCCAGACTTTCCGGGCCCCCAGCCAAGGCTGGGCAGAGCCCAGTGATTCTGGAGAAAGCACTGGGCTCAGTGCTACAGCTGTGGTTTGGGTCCTGTTTTATTATCAGTCATGATTCTGAAATAAAATGACTCATGAGACTGCGGAGCCAGACAAGCTTTCCTTGCCCCATGGCAAGGCAAGCCCACTCCCAGTCACCTCCACCCCGTGCTGTGGTGCTCCTTTGTGGAGGTGACAGCTGACGACCACTCAGCAAAAGCCTGGGGAAATAAAAAGCCACCCTGTCCATGCAAATGCGCCCATGTGTGCCCAGCAGAGAACTCAGGGTGTCTTGCTCTTGCCCATCAAGGCAAGGGGCCAGGCAGACCTCCTTAGTCATCACCAGCTCTGCAGATATTTTCTGATTGCGTGAGGTGTTGATTCTGACAAACTTCAGTTTTGCTGATGTGGCAAAGCACAGCCTGACTCAAAACTTCTTGAGAGCAGCAGAAAGATCTGGCTGAGGCTGGACAAGCCAGTGGTTTGGATCTTCTTTTCTACTGATACTGATGATATGGAGGAAATGAGACCCAAGTTGGCAGTTACTGATGCTGAGGTCTGCAGATGCCCAAATCCTCCCCTGGGATTTCTCCCCTGGAGAAGTTCCTGTGTGTCCATAAAATGCAAATCTACTTGGAATGGAATAATATGATTTTATGATGGCTGTATATCCCCTAGCCTGAATTTCTCTTCATTCCCCTGGGAAAAAAAATAAATAAAACAACAACAAAAAAACAAACAAAGGAAAGAAAAAAAACCCCTCTAAATATTTATTTGGTGGCACCTATGAGATTAAAAAGAATTCAACTGGGTTTTAAGACCTGCATGTTTTAACATTTCTTGGAGGACCACAGCCTTGAACACCCTGGGCTCTCACTCTGCCCTACAAGACAGAGCAATGCAGAGCTCCCCTCATTTTAGAATTTTTTTCCTAAACCAATCAAGCTGTAAAGGTAAGGAACAAATCACCATGGCTCTGCTGAGATTTTTAATTTTATTCACCAGCCCTGTCCCTGTCTGTGCAGTGGAGAGAAAAGCCCATTCCATGCTGTGATGGCACCACTCTCTGTCACAAGGACCTTCTCCAGATCTCCACCCCATCCCATGGGCAGTGATGGTTCTCTGACCAGTTGGATGGGGCTTGGCGCAGCCTGGTCTAGTGGAAGGTGTCCCTGCCCATGGCAGGGGGATGGAACTAAATGATCTTTAAAGTCCCTCCCAACCCAAACCATTCTGTGATTCCGTTATTCTTACACATTTCACGTGGGACCCTCGTGGTGGTGGGACACAGTTTGACTTTGGCAAGTGAATCACATCCAACCACACACTAATAAGACTTAACAGACTGTGGTGATGGCTTTTATCTGGCCCATTTTCAGGGCAGAATCAGGGGTGAAGTGCCAATATTTCCTCCTGCTCTTTACCTCTCCGAAGGGAGTAACAGCCCTCGTTGGCATTAAAGAAGACTGAGCGAAAGGGCACAAATATAGGCCAGAGTTTATATAATTATATAGGGAGGAAAACTGGGATGTCTCTTTGTAGAGGCTGGGAATGTTCCACTGGAAAACTAGGTTAGACTGAAAAAAAGAAAGAGCCTCTGTAACCCAGAAATAGCTGGGAGGTTTAAGTATAATTTTCCAGCTCTGTGTTATTATGGTGCTAATTCAGGTCTGAGAAATAAAGGTAGGTAAAGGTCTCCCAAGGTCACGAGGAGAAACAAATTACACTTAGAGATTCCTTTTCATAAAAAAAAAAAATCCTTCTTCTGATTGAACAATTTCCATTTACTGGGGCTGGTCACCCTCACTGTGTGGGGGGGTATTATTTGTGTCTAATTGATAGATTCATTAATTAATAAATTTAGAAATAAGGGTATTTTTGAGTTGCATTGAACACATCCTTTTACCTGGAGGGTGAGTTTTGGGAGGAAGCAGAGTCTGGAGGTCTCTCACGTGCCCCAGGAGCTGAGATGGAGGCAGTGCCTCTGCCAGCAGAGAGCTGGGAGGAGGGATGGGTGGGTGATGTACTGCCAGAGAAGAGCTGTGATTTCTGCCTTCATCCCTGAAGCCTTTCCTTAGGCACAGCTAAGGCCAAACCAACTGCCTCAGGAAACCCAGAACAAGTTCACTGCAATAGTTATTGCTCCTTGAATTTACATTTATCTTTTATTTGCATGAGGCTAATGAAGATTAGCTCCCTTCTTGGACCGCCCTCATGCAAGATGCTGCACTAGAAGGTGTCACTAAGAGAAAACCTCAAAACCACATCAGCTCTCATCCTTCCACAAAACCTTGCTTTTTGCTGAGGGCAAAGTGACTGGAAGCACCAACATCCCTTCCTTGTCATGGAGGGAGATTGCTGAGAAACGTCAGTGATGCAAGGAAGGAGGAGGAAGTGACTGCAACCATTTTTCCTGGAAGGCAAGACATTTCCCTTCCCCATCTGAAATGACTGTATTTAAACAAGTGCTAGGAAGATGAGGAAAACAAAATGATCTGGTTATGCTTACAGCAGAACCAAGAATCAAAAGCCTTGTTACTTTAGAATATTCCAACCCTTGACTTCATGTCAGCTCTGAAGCAGAGAGTGCATCTGTGGTGAATGATCACCAGCAACTGGTCTTGTTTCAAATGAATCACCACTTGTTATCCCAGGACAGTGGTTGGATATCTGGTAGCACCTTCATCATACAGACACCCAGAAACCCAAAAACTGATGTCCAGGTCTGAAACAAGAAAGAAACTTCATGGCTCTGAAGTTCAGAGCAGAAAAATGCAATGATAGAAATGTCTGGAACAAACTGGAGGAACTGCAATTTTTGACCAGTTTAATCTCGACTTTCTTCTTTCTTAAACGTCAGGCTTGCACTGAGGCTTGAGTAGTTTTTAACTTGGTTTCTTTAGAACATGTAGCCCGTGCAATCATCAGCCCTCCAAGGGGCAGACAGAGGGGCTGGGGTGATGATGTTGATGAGGATTTGGGAGAGATCCAAGGGCAGGAGGGAGGGCACTGGTGTTACAGCTCAGTCATGGTGCACGGAGTCGGAGGGGAGCAGCCTCCAGCAACCATGCACAGGACCGCTTGCGTTTTAATTGCTTTTCTTCTTGGACTCTTCCTCCCGAGTGTGGTTTGAGCAGCCTTGCCAAGGCTGCAGGCTGAAAAAGGGTAAATAGTCCTGAGCAGCACTTCTCACTTGCAGTTGCTTCTGGAAGCCAAAACTCTGTCCCTTCTGGTTTTTATCCCCAAAGAGATGACAGGTGGTAACTCTCTTTTTCTGCTGTGTTTTTCTGAGATGAGTTTAAATCCAAGCCCTGTGGATTTTTAAATAAGAGAGATCACACCTTGCTCTTTACAACTGATCACCTCTAAATACATCAAAATGACATTTCTTTGGCAAACCTGAGCAGGGTTTGGGCTAGAAATGGGGTGGGTAAGAAACTAAATTCTTAGGCATCCAACACCAGGTTGGATGGGACTTTGAGCAACCTGGTCTAGCAGAAGGTGTCCCTGCACATGGCAGGGGGATTGGAAATAGAGGATTTTTAAGGTCTCATCCAGCCCAAACTACTCTCCATGATCTACAAAATCTCAGCTTTTGAAGAAAAGACCTTAAAGCTCCAGAACTCACAACATGATTTTCATTCTGCCATTTACACTGCAGGTCTTTAAAGGCCAAAAGTGATTTAAAGGCCAAACAAGATTTGCCCTGGCTGGTGCAGAACGCATCAGGTAGCACGATGTGAGACGTGAAACAAAATGAAATCAGAAATACCAGCAAGGTCAGCTGTCACTGTGGGGCAAAAGTCACCAGTCTTGGAGAATTTCCTTCTGTTTTGCTCTCCTGCATCATCCCACCCTGGGACAGGAGACAGGGATGGTGTATGGACTGTTTAGTGAACAGCTTTGCTTGAGTTGGAAGAAGGTGAGTCGCTTAGTTTAAGCAAACACAGAGGACCTTGAAGTCATGGCTATTTTATCATCTGGGAGCAATACAGCTGCAACCTCAGGCCAGCAGCTGTGCTCTTGTGAGTTTTGGAGCCCAAAGAAAATGGAAGATAAAAGTTGCCTTTGATCTGACTGGACTGGGGTTTTATTGCAAAGTCCCTCCATTTATAAATTACTGCAGTTTTAAGTCAGACAAGGGTGGGAATTGGGGGGAAAGGACCAACACAGCTAGTGGGAGGGGCTGGTCATTTTGAAAGCTGTGTCTGAGAGCTGATATGACTGTCTGCTAGGTCAGACAAGGAAGAAAGACTATTACTCTCCCCCCACCCTACTCCTTCACAAGATAGCCATGCCTGAAATTGCTCAGTATCAGGGACCCGTCCAGAAACCCTTCCTTATCTCCTGGCTAATCATGCCTGGATGAGGCCAAACTGCAGCTTGCTTCATCTCACAAAGGACTAAACAAACATTCTGGCTCCCGGTGATGCAACTCCAAGTTGATTTTTCCAGTTACTCAACTTCTCTCTCCCTACGTATAATGTGCTGAACTTTGAAATAAATGCCTCTCTCAGCGATTTCAGCAATTTATGTCAAGAAAATCTGGATGCATCAAAGTGAGACATAATATTTTCTGACACAGCACAGGAATAAAGCTGCAGCAGTACATGTAGCTCCTGAGCCTGTGTCTCAGCTCTGTCACTAACAAGGTCTATGGCCAAGGGCAAGGTAGTAGAACTGCCTGTCCCTCAGTTTCCCCCGTTGCTGAAAAGGAGAGTGTAGCATTTATCCCAAGCAAAGGAAGTGGGATGATATCATACAGTATACCTGCAACAGTGGTGGAAGCTGTCTGTGAAGGAAAGGAAATGTGGACTGTGCTGTCTCAGCAGAGAGGATGTTTTATTCTCAATTTGTGCTAAAAAGTACAGCATGTAAAGAGGTGTTGCTGATTATTCCTAAGAACCAGCAATACACATTGCATTCAAAGGGCCTTTTCCGTATGCTATTTCTGTTCTCTTGGCTCCTTCCCAACATGGGTCACAACCTCCTGTCTCTTACAACTGCATCAGTGCTCCTTTCCAATACAGGCTCCCCCTTCCCCACCCAAAATGTCTGTACAGAGTTCCGGGGAGCTTGGAGGGCTCAACCCCCCAAGAGATGGAGTGCCCCAGTGGGAGCTGAGGGCATTCAGATATTCATGAGAGCAGCTCCCAGCTTGAGGAATCAGACCCAAAGCTCCTATTTTTATGCAAACAGCCTTGCTAATGAGAGACAGCTATCCCTTCAAACCCCTTGATGAGAATCCTAGAAGCCTACAGGGTCTGAAATAATACTGAGCATCCCTGTGATTTATCTAAAGAGAGGGAAATGCAGGAACTTAACAGTGCCTTGAAGTACCTTTTTCTCATCCCATGAAGGCTGGGGTTGATGAGCAGGTCTTTTAGGGTTGTATAACCTGCCCATGACTCCGCTTACAGCAGGGCACAAAAATACCCAGCTTTGGCCATGAGATTCCCAATGGCAAAAGTGATAGTTTCTCTCACTGCTATTCCCAGTCTGGGAGGCACCTTGAGAACCGTGGGGTTGCCACCCTCTCTGTCCACTGAACACCACCTTGGAGGGGCTCAGCCCTGGGCTGAGGACCTGCCACCAATAGGAGCCTGAGTCGCCACCACCCTCAAGAGAGACAAGTTCAGTCTGAGACACCCCAGGTGGAAAACTAAGTCTTTGATGAGGTCCAGGAAGAAGAATTAATTCTCTTTGCATTTTTCCACAGCACTTTACAAAGCCTTCTTTAAGACTATATGCCTTTTAACCCTTTTACCTCCACAACAACCTGACAGCATAGGGATGTGATATTTCTTTTCTGATGTACAGATGGGAAGACTGAAGTGTAAACCCCCTAAATAATTACCTCCGTTGCATTCACACAGATGGTCTGTGTCAGGGCAGACACCTCACACAGCCCCCACCAAATCTTTGGTTACTGTTCAGTGGATAACATTCTGTTCTAGATGGCAAAATAGAGTGAAATTTGGCTTCCTATGCTCTCTGTCACTATTTGGATGACATGTTCCAAGTGGGTGAGGCCTCTTTTGGTCCTTGGCCCAAAGCAAGTTTCTTGTGGTGTCCTCCAGCCTGGGGTGTTTTGCTTTCTCCTTTCTTTTCAGAACCACAAGGAAAATGCTCACATCGAGGTTTTCCCCCCCGGGTCCAGCTCCAACTGAGACATCTCTCCCAAGAACTGCCAGGAGAGTGGCACTTGTGCCTTTGGCTTCTGGAGCTCAGCTGCAAGTCAGAGGCGCTGATCAGAGCTGAAGTGACCTCAACCAACCCGAGCCAGCACATCCACAGCCTCAGCCAGCATTTGTGGATGCACGGACATGCTCCCCCCCACAGCCCAGATACCTCCATCCTGGCTGATCTGAAAGGCTTTTTCTCCTCTGCCTGCTCCTGTAACCATCAAAGGAAATTTTGAACCTTTGTCCTAACTCACAGAAATATTATTTTATAGTGCTGCACTGAGCATGAAGGCAATACTTAACATGAAAGGTTTAGTGAGGGGTGCAATGAAAAAGTAAGGTTTGGACAGGCTTGTTCTTTGCCTCTGATTTTCCTGGGTATTCCAGGGTTTGACTAGATTTTTTCCACTTCTAGACCTAAGTTTCCCCTCTCTCCCCCTCCGAATGCACCTTAAGTAAATAGATATATATGTGTATTAATATTTAGACTATATAGCAGTATGTGTGGCATGCAGTCTCTTGCTACCAACATCAGTACACTTATCAGAATGTTGATAAATAGTATGTATATATTTATGAAATGTGTATATACATAAAGTATAAGCACACCTGAGTTGGTGTGATGACACTCAACCTGAGGTGGACAAGCACCAAAACCCAGGGATGGAGATGACATGGCCAAGGACCAACATGTGGATCTCAGCTTTCCTTCAATAACAGAAAAGGATGGAAGGACACCTTGGGCTGGTGGTTTATCCATCTTTTGTTTTGAAAGGAAACTCCCTGCAAATGTGCCTGGTACAGAACTATGGTGCCTGCCTGGGATATCACTGGCCAGTCAGTAAGAGACTTCAGGGAAAACACCATCAAACAAAATCTCCCCTTACCAAAAATCCTTTAAGAGTGAATCCTGGAGCCAGAGATGATTTAAAATCACAGTGAGGCTTGCTGGTGGATGCCAGGAATAATATGCACCAGTGTCAAGGTCTGCCTATGAGTCACCCCAGGGATAACATCATCCAAAAAAGTCTTCAAGCCTCAGGGTTAAAGTGACTTGTCTACCAGGAATAATCAAAGGGAATTTGGTGAGGATTTTTGTTCCTGAAGGCATTCTGTGGGTATTTCCCTGGATCCTGGTCTGCATTCCCTGGCTGGGATACCTTCCTACTACTGCTCAGATCCTGTCTTGCAGCCAGGGTGCAAATAGCAGCTCGCAGTATGGAGACAACCCTGTGTGCTCTCATGGGCCCAGGCGAGGGCTGTTCACAGGGATCCCTAGTGGCAGGTGACATCCCAACCTGGCCTTAGCCAAAAGCTGGTGGGTGCCAGAGTCTCTGGGGTTTAAGTGAGGTAGGGATCTAACCTCCTGTTGTCACTTCTGCCTTGGTGTCAGAGCATCCAGGATCCCCTCAGCACTGCCTTGCCCTCCATATTCCCCATGGTAGGGAGCATCAGTGCCAGAAGGACCAGAGGGTCACCAAGGGGAGAATTAAGATGCAAGGAAAGGAAGGAGAGGATTTGGGATGTGGCACATATATGGGTTTGGATAATTCCTTCCTTCCTCACCTTGCAGGAAAGAGGTGTCACATGGAGTGTGAGAAGCGCTGCCCAAACCCAGCAGCATATGAGCCCTGCATCACCCCTGCCCAGCAGCCTGAGGTTCAAGCCAGGACTCCTGTGAAGTACCCAGGAACTAGCGGGGCATGATGAGGTTTCCTAGAGCAGCAGGACACCAACAGGACACATCCTCAGTCAGTTTAGCCTTGTCAAACTCTCTAAGGCTTAAGCTGTTGAGCTGATTCTTCTCCACTGAGTTTCAGGCTTTCCATGAGATTAAACAACCCCTGAGCAACTCTACTCCTCTCTTCTTGTCCCCAGCACTGGTTTTGGGCTTCCCAAGTCCCATATTATAAATTAATCCAGATAGAGAGAGTTTTCAGAGGCAAAGTGCAGCTGTAGACCTGAAGTGACCCACAACTGTGAGTACTTGGATGAGCCCCATCAAAAATAGAAAGGATCTGCTCGTAAAGACAAAACCCAACCTGTAGCAGCAACACAGAACAAGAATTTCTCCAGAGGTCAAGAGGAGCTGACTGTTATGATTTTTACCTCTTCATCTGTCAGTATCATATACTTAGCAGGATTTTTATTGAACACGAGTTTTTTAAATACAGAGCTGGAGTGAAGTGGTGATTTTCAGCAAACTCTTCCCATCACAGCTTCAGAGAAATCCTTGATCCCCCAGGTCAGATCTGGCTGGCCACTACAGTGTCCTCTTGATATGGATGTCACGGTCTGGCAGTGCCCACTCCAAGATGCCTCTACTTTCAGAGGGAGCAGACATGGCCAGGACAGAGGAGGGACCTGGAGGGCAAATGCAGGAGTTCCCCTGGCCTCCTCCTAATTCAGGTATCACATCAGCACATCACTCTAGGGCTTGTTCAGACCTTAAAAACTGGAACTCTGTTCATTTTAAATGTGAGAAGGAAAACTCTAGAGGACAAGTGTGCAATGTGGTTCACACACACAAGCACTTCCACACAACCTGCTTAATTCAAATCCAGATTGATAGTGAATCAAAGAAGAAAATCCAGGTAAAAGAATACCTGTAATTTCCCTCTCTGCACCCAGACCTTCTATGACACCTTGGTTGTCCTCAGACAGTCTCAGCCGGGCTTCACCTCCACCTCTTGGTGCCAACACTTTGGGCTCTGCTCCTCTGAGCAGGCAGTGGTTCCCATGCAAAGCAGCACCCTATTGTCTCTATGGACACTATCAAAATATACAGCCCAGCTAATAGATTCCATGACACACAAGCAGAATCACAATGCCCTGTAGCAGTTGGAAGTGCTTGGCAGACAGCGCTGCTCTGGACCAGAGCCCTGAGCAGAAAGCTCAGCAAGGAAGGGGGGCATTTCAACAGGAGCATTTCAGGGAGCGCTTCCCTTCGGCTTCCTCTCTGCAGAAACTGGATCTGGTTCATCTGAGGCACCCCAGCCACACGTGTTGGCTGCTTTACAGCAGCCAGGGAGATTAAATCCAGCTAGAAGTGCAGACCCTTTATTATCCACATGAATCCTGACTTCCTTCAGCGGACACACTGCAGGGCTTGTGCCACACAGACGAGTCATCTGGAGTCCGTCCAGGTTGTGACTGGTTTTTGCACACACAAATACACTGGCTACAAATCACCAAAATCTTCCCACCATCCACTTCCCACTGCTCTCTTCCCTGGATTTCAGCATTCCCAATGGGACTCCTGTGAGTCCTGTTATGAGCAAACTTTACATAAAGAGCTGTTGCCTAATCCAAAACACTGTTGGGTTAAAAAAGTGACTTCCAATTAGACCAAGCAGTATTAATCAGCCTGAGTGTGGCAGCACCTTTAGCAGTGCTGCCACTGCCACTTCTCTTTATGAAGTTGTCTGAGTGGGATTTTATTCTGTGTGCCTTTTCAATGTCAGTGCATGTGTTTTGAAACCACAACAGTTTGTTCCTGAGAACAGATGGCGACTGGGGGCTCTTTCAAGTCAGCTGTGAGAGGCACCTGGCCAGGGCCTTAACTGCTGGGGCAGAGTATTCCATCTGCAGGGTCTGTATCCTTTTGCTCATCAGCTGGTGAAGAAGACCCATGTCTGCAAGAAAATAAAGCTAAGGACCTGCCCTGCAAAGCTCCCACCGGTCTAGTGAGAGTTGTCCTTGCCCATGGCAGGAGGGATTGGAGCTAGATGAACTTTAAAGAACTCCCCCAACCCAGACCATCCTGTGATTCTATGGTGTCAAGGAGAACACTGTGTGGCAGAAGATTAAAGGCATGGGAAATGCCAGGTTTCTGCATGTCATGGAGCATGAAAGTTCACAGCAGAAAATGCCCCCCATGCACACAAATAAACTGTCCTCCTCATCAGGGCCTCAAACCAACACCAAACCACTGTTATTTGGGCTTTTATCAGCCTGGCATCAGACTTTCCTTAAATACAGAGCAAACTCCTGGGCCATGATGTTCAGATGCCAAAGTGCAACCAAAGGTTGGAGTGGAGTCTTGTGTGCTTGAATCCTAGCTGGAGAATGACAAGTAGATCTCATGTCGGATGTGAGAGAAGAAGGAAAGTCCATTGGACAAGAGGAACCAGCTCATCACAGCCCAGAGCACCACCTGGTACTAACAGCATGACCTTGATTGGTATCCTTGCCTCCTCACACCCTAGTCCTCTCACATGCTGGTGCCACAGTTCCTCTCTGCCGGAATCCATCACTGCTGTGAGCATCTCCATAAGGAGTCCAGCATCCCAGTCAATATTGATGGCTGTAGGAAGAGACAAGTCCCTGCAGACAGCATTTCACAGCCTTGACAGAAGCTTCCTGCAGAGATGTTTCTTGCCTGGCATGGGTTACAAGAATAGCACATGGTGACTATGCTTACAATTGTTTCCCTCAGTTAAGTGCTCATATTGCATGGCTAAAGCAGGATCTGTGGCCTGTAATTCAGATTTTAACTTATCTCCTAAAACTTGCCTTTAGGGGAGCAATGGGACCTCAAGAGCAGGACAGTAGCAACAAACTACCTATTTGAACCCATGCACAAAGGTCTTGCCTCCATCAAACTTCTCCCCCTTAAAGAAGTTTCAAGCAAGCAAAACTTCATCCCAGACAGCCCTGGGGAGGTCAGGAAGTTCTGCCAATACAATGTGTTGGGATTAACAACCATGTTCATCAATAACAGGTAATGTGACCTGACAGGTATTGATTCAGCGGTGCGTTGTCACATTTGGTCTCTATGTGGGTCACTCAAGCACAGGCACTTCAAATAAGTGTGCAGAGTGCCCCATCTGAGCACCCCAAGTACCAGGCATCCTTCTGCCAGCAGCAGGGGTCATTCCTTCTGCCTCCCCAGCCAGCCTTCCTCTGAGGCAGGGGATCCCCTTCATTAGTGTCCTCTGCTAATGATACTTCTGTTGATGTCTGGGGTAGAGGACTCTGCATTTTCCAAAGTAGAAGCATAAGGCCATGTGTCTGTTTTTAGCCTAACCCCATGTCTTCCCCTCCCCTCTTGCCTGGGGGCATTTTACATATATTCTTGTTGTGGGGAAAATGGGAAACGAACCAGTGAGGAAGGGGGGCTACAACAACTGAGGTGAGTGGGCTTGGATGGGACAGACCTGAACTGGGGAAGATATGGGAAAGGTTTTAGGGCAGGAGAGCTGAAAAATATGAATTTTAGGGTTAGAATGGTGTCAAGGGAGGGCCATGGGACAGGACACTATGGGACATGGGTGCTCTGCCAGGATGTACTTCAAGAGCATGGCTATGTATCTCCCTTCTTCCCTTCACCTCTCCACCCCTCCATCCCTCCATCCCTCCACATGCATACAGAGGAATGACCTCCCACTGCCCTACAATGATCAGTGAGACATCCATGCCCCACTGTTTGTAACCTCCAACAAGAAAACATTATGAAATACATTCCATGCTGTGGTTTCACTGTGGGGTGAAGGATCTGCCTGTGCACCAACTCCCACTGCTGGTGCAGATGACAGGAATGAGCTCTCAGTTTGATATTTCTATTAAACTACCTTGCTGTATCACTTTTTCTCCTTTTTCACTCCCCCTTCTCCAACCACAACAACCTTCAAGCCTTCAAGCCTTTTTCTTTTTTTCTTTCTCTTGTGGTTCCTCAAATGATTAATGGAGAATGTGGGGCTTGTGCACTTCTTACTTAAGGAAAACTGAAATAAGGCTACAGGGAAATTCTCTGGGCTCTATCTTGCAAACTTTTAACCAGATCATCCCATAAATGCAAAGTCCTGGAGCTGCCTCCTGACTAAAGAAAACTGGATGTTCTCTTCCATTTGAAGAGGCTGTCAGAAGGCAGCTGTGCTTCATATAGCAATAGCAATCACACCAATTTTACTCTGGTGGTTTTACAGGCAGCCAGAAAACAGAAAGAATTTTTCAAGACAAGTTTGAAAAAGAAATGTAGCAGTCTAAGGTTTGCTTTTCCACTGGCACAAAGCAGGGGGAGATGGTGGAAATTAGTAATTTGAAATATTTCAAACCACTCAGACATTGTTTAGCTCATATCTAACCTTCCTGAAGCACTGCAGACACCCATGGAAAAGAGAGGAAAATCCAGGGTGGGCTGCTACACAGAAAAACCATGTGTTTTACAGACTAGTTTCAAAAGGTTTTCAGTTCCATGTCTCCAGGGTGTGAGCTCCAGAAGTGGGAATCGGTGCTGCTGGAGCTGCTGGGCTCTGGGGCCATCAGAAGTCATCATTAGTGCTTAGCAGCACCAGGCCATATTCTCAATACCTGTTATTTATGTTATGCCTGATCAAAACTCTGTGTCAAAACATAGAATCCAGGGCATCAAAAAGTCACTTCTCCTGACATTTCCGTAGCTTAAGTGATGCAGATGAGAGCTGCTATCAGCTTTCCTTAAGGTTTTTTGTGGTATCATTGTTTGGTGGACTTGGCAGTGCCGGCTTAACAGTTGGACTTGATAATCTTAGTGGTCTTTTCCAACCTAAATGATTCTGTGTTTCTATAATCATAAGGCTGAAGGAAAGATCCATTATGGTTGTGATTTGTGGATTGCAGACAGTGAGCAGCTCATTAGCACCCTCATTAAACTTGTTGGATGGTGATATTAATATGAATGATTAACAACATTATGGATATTTTAATATTGGAAATTCAAAAATGAATCATTGGTCTTTCCCAGATCGACAGGTTTGGCTTAAAGCTTAGAAAACTTGTATGTTAAGGCTTATAAGCTCTTTCTGCCCAAATGTGAGTGCTCAAAACCTGCTTTTAAAAAATTGAAAGCAAATACTCCAGGATCTGGGCAACAGAAAAAAAAAAGCCTGAGAGATGATGGCCTGGGAGACTTGAATCCTGCCACAAAAAAGATCAAAACACTGGATTCCTGTAATGCAGTCTTAATTATGGGATGTTCCAGGGGTTTATTTTGTCTTGCAGACTGTTTATTGAATGGAGGAGAGTTTGTCATGGATGTGTCCCAGCGCTCTGTGTGTGCGTGGTGCATGTTGGAGAAGCTGCTCAGTGTTTTCACCCCCTGTGTTTGGCTTGTTTGAAAACAAAGGGGAATCAGCAGCACCATGTAAGGCTCAGGAGCAAATGGTAAAACTGAAATGCAATGGCTTGACCTGGGACAAGGCTGCGGGACTGAGCTGAAATCTGCTACACATGCTGCTCTGGTCTTAAATTTTTGTAATTCTGGAGGGGATCAGAAAGCAAAGCTGTTGACTTTACTAAGTGTTTGCAGGTCAGGCTGTGAGGAAAACTCCCTTCCATGCTCCAGCTTTCTTATGCCAAAGAAAAAGATAGCAGCATCCCACACTGTGCAGGGGGAGCTTTCCCTGTTCTGACCTGTGGGAGAGGACATTTCCCTCCAATGAGTCTCTGAGCACAGAGATGGGGTAAGGATGGTGGCCTGAGCAGGGTGAGAACCTGTACGTATGTGCTGGGATGTGGGGTGTCATGGGTGGCCCAGAAGCACCACCACAGCTGATGGGAACTGCTGAGCTCCTTGCATCTGAGACCCTGCTTGGCATCTCAGTCTCAGCAAGAGGCAAAACTGCCATTGACAAATAACCCTTGCAGAATATGATGAGTGAAGAGGAATAAGAAAACCTGAAACAGCACTTCAGAGGTGTGTGCAGCCCTGCTCAGAGCACTGCAGAGTCTGCTGCCCCTCATCCTGGCATGGCCTGCTTCACACCCCAGGGCTCCCAGCCTCAAAATCCAAAATGTGCAGCACATTGAAAGCAGAAAATAAGGGGGAAGAAGGGGACATGTCTTTATACCAAACTTAGCATCAGTACCAAGGATAAAAGATGCTGGCACTGGCCAAAGGAAGAGATGAATGGATGGATGGATGGATGGATGGATGGATGGATGGATGGATGGATGGATGGATGGATGGATGAGTAGGATAGATTCAAGAGATACAGCCTTTGAACTGAATCAAATTTTGGTACACATTATGTATGGGGAAGTCCCCAGTTAAATTAAACTTTATCTTTTCTGTCAGGGCTTTGGAAACATTCTGATCTTTCTAATTGTACACACACACACACACACATATATATATACAAAACCCGAATATTTTTAGGGAAAAAGTTTCTCTAAGGCTGTATTACCCCAAAGACACCATAGCAGGGTCTGATGATTGGTCTTTCAGGTTTGCATCTGGAAGAGCCTGAGGACTGGAGCAAGCCTTAGCACTTCCTTTGGTGACCTTGGGGTTCTGGGCTCTGCATAAGCATCATTTGTCTGAGAGCCTCACTGTCCTTTATATAAAGAAAAATTGTACTAACCCAGTTTTTATAGGGAAAGTAAAAGAACAAGATAATTTTTACTGTTAATGTCCTTTTCTTTGTTGCAAGAGCACCTGCAAGCAACAGGGTCTCCCGGCGCTTTTATGTTTCATAAAATACATTGAAGAAAGGGTGTCAGCCTTATGTGACCTACTGGAGCTGGGAGCCCGAGCCAGAGTTAGGACTCCAGTTCTCAGCTCCCAGTCCTGGATTCTCCTTATTAAATGACACCTCAACATTACAATAATGAGATCATCCGTTATTTAATTACACTCTCCTTGTTGCTACAAATCCTCCGTGTGGCAATCCAAGCACTTGCTTTCTAAGGTTAGCAGGAACACAGAGATATGTTTCCTGCCTTGCTCTTAAGATGTATATCACTTGCATCTGGCCTGACATCAGCTTTTTCCTTCTGTGGCCCTGGAAAAGCTGAACTCATAAGCATGCCCATGCTCTGAGCAGTAAGACTGCCAGCACTCACCTCCCCATTCAAGCATTCAGATGTGAGTTTAATTTTTCAAACCGTGGGATTTCTTAAAGGCTTCTCACACCAGGGAGGTGAAGCATCTACAGGATCGAGGCTTCTGGGACTACAACCCACCTGTTTGCTGCAAAGGTGTGGCTCTTTAGGGTGCAAGCCAGGAGGAGGTTCCCTGCTCCAAGGGGATCCAGACATGATAGGATCTGACTCTGCCCAGCTCTCCTTGGCTCTGTGCAAGAGACACTCTTGCCTTCATCATATTAAATCACAGACTCTGAGAGTGAGGAGATGCTGCCTCTGGGAAGACCTGTTGCTTTGTGTGTTAGTAGTGCTATGGCAGAGTCAGGTCAGCTTTTTAGTGCTCTTCCTTAACTCCTGATACAAGGGGGTAAACAAGGATTCAGGGAAGAGCATTTATTAGCAAAAATCTAGATGAGCTTGTTTGCAGGGCTGGACCCCACCACAACTTTGTTTGGGCACCAGGCACAGGGGTGGCAGCAGCAGCACCATGAAAGGATCACGTGTTATCTACCACCATTAGAAGTTATTCCATGAAATGAAGAGCATTGGAGGAGAAAAGCCAGGGATGACTTCTTGAGACATCGCTCCAGTCTGCTTCCAGATCTGCTTGCAACTCCCCAGATCCCAGGGATGGCTGGGGTTGCGTTTTTGGCAGCCTCTGTAGCCCTGGGCGAGACTGGAGATCATTGAGTTTCTGGGTGTGAGGAGAAGGCAGGCGGTGCGAGTCATGGCACAGCTGTGGAATGCTGGCTGCCATGGCTCCTGCCAGCCCTGGCTACCAGGGCTACCAGCACTTCCCAGCATGACTCCTGTTTGTCTTGGCACTGAACCCTTGGGTATGTTGGCATTCCCAGTTAGGCACTCCAGGTACTGAGGAATGTATGTGATTTACCCATGGTCATGCTGAAGATTTTGGCCAAGTAAGAATTTAATCCTATTAAGGCGAAGATCTGCAAGTTTATGTCTTAACCACACAAACATTCTTCTATAACTTCTTTCACTTCTCATATCTCAGGAAATCGAGCCCCATGTCTTTTTCACATTCATTTTCAAGATGTCTTTAGCTAAGTTGCCTGAGAGAACAAACAAGTAAAGGTTCCTCCTCATTCTGGGTGTTATTTTTCCATCTCTTTGCCATGCCAGGCTGGACGAGGATGGTTTCTAAGCCTGAGCAGATGCCTCAACTTCTCTCTCTCCCAACCTTTCACCACTTCATCACAACTTTGGTTCATGATGTCAGAACCGAGCCAGCAACTCCCCAGGGCAAGGCTGCATACCTGGGCAGACCGGGAGGGTCTAGCATACTTCTCAGTGCTGAAATAATTAACAATTAAGTCATTAATTAACAGCTACCATGGATTTCCACCGGCACGTGATGCCTTTTCAATGGCTGGGTGAGTAAAGGATCCTCTCATATTTAAGTCTAGAGTAACAATGCTAGAAGAGAAAAACAAAAAAATGAGAGGCAATCCCTCCTACATCCCTGAGAGATGCAGAGACTTCCCGTCAGACACACAGATGCTGTCTTTCCTCCAGACATCTGGAGAAGGGCGCTTTGATGCCGATGGTGGGAAATGTTCCTGGCTTGCTCCAGCTGGATGAGAAACCACTGCTATCTGAGACAGCGAGTTTGCCATGTCTGTCCTCCCACCAGTAAATGGGACTGGAAGAAATCATGCACTGGGACAGAAATGCCACTCAGTAACTGTGTCAGGGGTGTGGAGAAGAGTATCCCATTAGTATTCCCAGTAAATCTGCAATTCATCTAATTGTTCAGCTCCTTTGCTTTCTCTCATCAGCACCTGAATCTGAGCCCTTTGATGGGTTCAAGCAGTGATGCTAAACACCTATAAAACAAGCAGTATGCTGGAAAAGGATAAATAAAATATCTTGCTTCTATTTATTACAATGCAATCCCTGCAGTATTTTATTTTAAATCCCCCCTCCCCGTTTCCCAGAAGAGGGAAAAGGGGAGAGTGAGTTTTACACACAAGCAAACACAAATCCTACCTTCCAGCCAAGTGGGGTGCTCAGTTTGTGTGCAAAAATCCCTGCTTTGCCCAAAACATCACGTCCCACTAGAAATCAAAGACAAAAAAATTTGGTAGAAATTGTCCAGCCAGTTCAAGTGTCAGTTCCCAACCCTAAGTTTAGCCCATCACACACTCTGATCCTGAGACAATATGACCATGTACTGCCTCAGACAAACAGGTTGACCCAAAGTCCAGAGTTTAAAATATGTTTGGCTTTAGTGCAATAAAAAAAAAGGGAACAAGAAACCTGAAGCAGCACTGCCATCGTTAACCCGTGCTGCTGCTGCGATGAATGTCGTGTTTGTGTGCCTGAGTGCAACTAAACTCCTCGGGGTGGTCTTTTATGTACCTGTAAAGCAGTGTCTACATGTACAGCACTCTGTAAATAAATAATGCACAGCAATAACGGTTAATAAAGTAGGCTGGATGGTGGGGCAATTCGGCTGTTCAGCTGGGTTGTTGCTGACAATTCAGAGGGCTGATTTATGGCTTTGAGGTCATCCTGGGAAATATTATACCATAGTTTTGTCATCCTGTTGCCATGTTTTTCTGATTATTTGTGTATTTTTCAGTTGAGCAAAGCAAGCACTATTCCATTATGCCAGAGACTTGAAGTCAGAAGAGAGCGTCACAGTCTTCTTTGTGCTCTCATAGTTTCTTGCCAAACCCGTGGTTTTCCATTTGTGGTCTGTGAGTAATGGTGGGTGTAAAGGCTATTTCAAAAGGGTCTGTAAAGAACAGCAAAAGGATTTTTTTTTTCCCAGAGATCTCCACAAGCTTCTGGTTTAGACAGTATCTCAGAAAATATTGCAACCTGTTTTAAAGATGTCAAGGAATAGGGCCCTCCTCGTGTTCACCACCATCTGTTTGCATCTTGCTTTCCCTTTGGATCTCTCTCTCTCTCCAGACCTCTGTGTTTCATTTTGGCTTTGTCTTCAACAGCAGAGCACTGTGCTGTGAGAGCTGCTCTGGTGAGGGGTCTTGTACCCTACAGTGCTGGGATGCCTGATGGCATAGTGATTACTCCTGAGCTTTTCACTGTATTTTCATTATATGTTCCAGTATCAAGAGGAAAGTTAAAGGAGATTCCTTGAAGATATTGGGGTGAAGTCTGGGCTTAAGAGCCAAACAGTCCCTGCCAATGTGGTTCCCTTCCCTATTCCCACATTTAATTACTTATTTTATAGAACAGTTTGAGTAGGAAGAGACTTTTGTGGAACATTAGTCCAACCCCTCTGCAGTGAGCAGGGACATCTTCAACTAGACCAGGTTGTTCAGAGCACTGTCCAAAATTGCACTGAATGTTTTCAGGGATGGTATACCCACCATCTCTCTGGGCAACCTGTGCCAGTGTTTTACCACCCTCCTTCTCAAGACCATTACTCCTTATTCTACCACTGCAAACCCTACTAAAGAGTTTCCCCCCATATCCTTCCATGCCTCTTTTAAGTCCTAAAAGGCCTCAGTAGGGTCTCTGTAGAGTCTTTCCTTCTCCACAGGTCGTGAGCAAGACATGCCAACCAGGCACCTGAGATACTGTAGTATCATTGTAATCATCAGCATTTCTGATCACACCTATCTTTAGTGGTTCAACTTTATTAGATAATGCTCTGCCATAGCTCTGAAGGGTGAAGCATTTAATCTGACTTCTGCACAGGGACAACAGCAGGGCTGTCTGTCACAGTGGGGTAGAAGAGAGATGGGTTAAGAGGCAGGTCCAAAATCTGGCTGAATCACTAGAGGCCAATTTAGACAACATTAGCAGAAGGCTCAGTACCCTCTGCTCAGGTTGCTGTTAGTGGACAACAAACTGATCAATACAGTCAATGGGCTGTAGGGATTGATTCACTGTGGCCTGAAGAAGACATCTGCAACAGCTGAGATGGATCATGCCCTACACGTGTCTGCTTCTGCCCAATGACTATGAAGGGGACCTTGAGGGATAATTAATCTCAGGACATGTCTGAAGTTAGATGGACTGAATATCATCCTCACTGATGGTTCTAACCCCAGGTTCATCCTTGTCCTATCAGCTGGTCCCCTCCAGGAACCCCATCCTCAGAGCCCAAAGATCTCTTGCCTCCACTCCTCTGCTTGAAAGGCTCTGAGAGCCAGCCAAATCTTCATTCTTGTGACAATTAGAAAGCCTATTTCCATCTATGTCTCACTTTTGTTCAGCTGGGCAGAGCAAACCAAACAACTTTAGGCTCCTGTCACCAGACACTGCAGTCAGCTTTCCGCTGCACCTGCTCTGGTATAAAGTTGCATAGTGACAATTCCCCATCAGCAGTGATGTTTGGAGATCTCTATCAAGGCAGGTGTTCAGCAAATGGCCTCTTTGTAGTGGGACTACCCCACTCTACTTATTGCCAGCACAAGAGCTGTACAGCACTGTGACACCAGGCTTTGCAGCTTAAGGCTCTTCCTGGGGAGACTGTGATCTTCTTCTGCACCTGTAAGTGTGTTTTTAAAATGTTATCAGGCATCTACACAAACTAGTGTGTGAGAACAGGTTACAATACAAAATATTTCTGCTCACCACACGAAATGTGTGGGGGCACCTTGGGTTGCCTTTTAGAGGCATGGCTGAGCAAAACCATTACAAGATGACAGCAAACACCAGACACACCAGTGCTCCTGCAAACTGCTATTTCAGCAAGTATGGAGCTGGAAAATGGAGCTGGACAACAGGCAGAGACTCTGATTTGTGAAGGAGATGGAGGTTTGGTGTGTTTGGCCTTCCTACTGCAGCTTCTTTTAAACAAAGATGGTACTCTCACTGTATTTTTTCCCTGCCATTGCCCTGAGACTCCATTTGGCTAAAGTTTGCCTTTATAATATGAGTTGTAGAGATGTGCAAGTGTCAGCTCACAAAGATTATAAACGGTCTTCTAGAAATTAGCTTGATCCCATCTCTACTTCTCTGCTGCATTTAACCATTAGAAAGGATCATCATAACAAGCATTAACAAAATGACAGACAGGCAGAAATCCGCACCCTTAGCTAGAATGACTTCCCCCTTCCCACCTCCCCTCCCAGACTATTCAGCTACATTAAAAAACCCTAGATCAGAGCTTTGCAGCTTGACTTTCATGTTCGCTCACAGCCGAAGAGCCGAAAGGCCTTGGTTTTGAGAAAGCGAGTATGAAAAAGCACCTCCTTGGGCAAAAGGAGATTTGCAGTCTTTGTCATCTCGCAGGCCACATTTATTTGCTACTGATGGGAAAAAGCAGGTACTTTGTTCGCCCTCTGGATGACTGTGGTGCGGAGACAGATGATCCCCAGACAGCTTCCGCCGTATTGCTGCTGCCGCGCGGCATCTCCTGCATCCTGCAGGCACAGGGGCTGGCTTTTTGTTGGAGGCCAAATGGGTGCCAAAGATAAGCTTTCTCCAAGCAATGTCCCTCTCAGATCCTGCTCTTCCACGGGTGGCATGCTAATAAAATAAACTTGGCTGTGCATGGGGCCATGTGCCTGGAGCCCAGCTCCCGGACATGGAATTCCTGGTCCTCGCCAACTTTCCCCTAAAGCTTCGTTATTCCAATAAATCACGGAGCTGAGTTATGGGGCTCTGTTTGGTGGGGGCTGCTTTTAATTGCAGTTTTAGGAACTGTGGGAAAGCAGAATTAATGCCATATGTTTTTTAGGCTTTCGGACCAGTCGCGGGGTCTCGCTTTCAGTTTTGGCTGGGATTCAAACATCACAGCGAATTTTCAGGTTCCTCTGTGTCAAGCCACAGTGAGAGGGGGAAGGGGAGGAGGAGAGATGGTGGCAGGGTGAGGGAGGGTGCTGCTGTGTGGTGCTGGGTTGCTGGGGGGGAGAGGCAGAGAGAAAGGAGGGAGTGCTTCCAGAGGTGAGGAGAAGCCTCCAGGTAAAATCTATCTGCTTTCTGGCCCTCAGCATGGACAAATGAGGCTGAAACTTGTGACAAAGGGGAACATACTGGGAAGGAGAATGGAAGATAGGGCACTGGGTTTTTTTCCCTGGATGCTGTCTTCCCTCACTGCTTCTTTCACTGATTTGCCTTCCTGCAATGCTCTCGCTGCTGAGGCATGTGCTATGAATATGCATTTATAAAGGACGAGGTTGGAGGAAGTTCAAGGTAAAGCTTACATACCATAGGACTGACTTTTGTGAACACAGGTCAGCCCCTGAAATGACGGGACAAATGTCAGCAGAGAGCCAGGCTCTCTTTAGCTGTTTGAAGCCTTCTGGTCCCAGCCACTGTGCCCACTGTCTCTGGGTATTGGTTCCTGGCAGTTCCTGTGTGAGTCCAATCCCTCTCTGTCCAGAGAGGACATAACCATGGCCACCACATCAGGTGAGCACCAGGCATCTGGGAACCATCAAAGTCTCAATCTGAAAAGATTTTGCAGACCCATCACCCTTAGCCACAGGCATTTTCAGATCCTCATGACACTCTCTGAGGCTGTAAAGGGGTAATTTTGCCTTTTCTAATGCAGATCAGGACGCAGCTGATCCTGCTGCAGGTGACAGAAGCAATGAATCTTTACACCCTGAAAGGCTGGCCCAGGAGTGTGTAAAAACACTTTTCCCCTCCAAATTTCAGCAGTGGTACCCAAAGCGCAGTTACTTTGACAAACACAGAAAGAAGACCAGCTCTGAGCAACAAAAGATACGGTGTTTTGTAAGCTCTGGACATCATGGGAACTGAAGCAGGTGAGAGGCTGAATGATGAGCAAGGTCTCAGCAGAGCACAAAGCTCCAATGCATAGAGGCAACTTCTCTATTTCCCTCCTGTTGCTGGGATCTGCAAAAAGATTGTAGCTTTGTGATGGTAGAATACCATCATGAACACACTTTCCCCTCAACTCTTCTATTCTGATTTGATTTTCTTTCGGGTTTAAAACATCCTGAAAGCAGGATGGGATGTCCTAGTCAGCACTGGTGAGAGGAGAGACAACTCTTATCCAGGTGGGAACCCATCCAGCACGTGCGGCATGGCTAGCTGTGACAATTAGTCACCAATGGCGAATAACAAAAGAATGACTTCAGCCAAGCCAGAGGTAATAATTAGTTACCTCATTTGTTCATATGGTATGAGGAAGGAGGGATCTGTCAGATGACTCAGCTCTGATGGGGAGGGAAAAAAAAGCATAACGTCACAGTGGTTCGAAGGATCTTCCAGGTCTGAGGGTGATGTTGCCCAATATAGATAGATATTGCCATCAGTGTTACCAAAGACAGCTCACTCTGAAATGTATCCAGTAGCCAAAAAGCACCTGCATGGAATAAGAGGATTGTGATGGGCATTTAGAAGGGTCTGAGGAATTGTTTCTACCAGACCCGAGTAAGTGTAAATATCTGATGACTTCTAGGTCTTGCCAATTACTGTAAGTGACTTAATCTTGCAGAAAAATAGAGGCCTCATCAGAGATGCTTAGCATTGCTTTTTGAAAAAATCACTGTATATCTTAAAATATATTCACGTGACTACAAAAATTTTAATGAAAAGCTTTCAGTGAAATATTTTAGCAGACTACATGACCTCAGTTTCACTTCAGCAATGTTAAAATGTTTTGGTGACATGTAAGAATCTTGTTTCAACTTGGTTTGAATAATTTTGTTTTGTATTGTATTTCAATATTATTTGAAATATTTTCAACGTAAGCTATATTTTGTGGTGCTAGGATTTATGTTGCATGTGTCTTTTCTATGTTTAGTTTTGATATTATCAAAGTGAAATGTTTCAGTGGTGTCAGACCAAATGGCTTTTACATTCTTGCTCCATCAAACATTTTAAAATTTTATGGTTCTGTTCAGATTTGAAATGATAAACTGGAAGCAAATTTGTATGTTTCCTGGAGGACAAAAGTTCTAATATCCAGCCAGCTCTGCCTCTGTGTTTAGAAGTAAACCATGTCTTCTGGGCATTTTATCTGCAGCTTTGGATACCTGGACTGTCTCCCAGCTCCACCACTGCCCTGGCCAAGTCATCTAGGGCTTGACAACATGAGGAAAGAGACTGGAACGGGTATCTGTGGTCACCCAGAACACATTACTCCATATGAAGGGTGAATCCATCTCTACACCAGTTCTGCAGCCTGAGTCACTCACCCTAAACTCGATGTTTCACCCTATGTGACATGTCAGTTGAGGTCAGATGAATCCTCTTTTGTGCTGACTGCAAAAGAGACCAAGGTGAGTGCCCAGCTGAAGATATTCAGCTTTCCTGTGATGAATTCCCCTGCTAGTACCTGGTGTAATGAATTTTGGCCAAGCCTCAAAACAGCTTCCACTTGTGCACAAAGGCTTTGTCTCCACTGCTGCCCTCACGTCTGCATCTCAGGATGGCAGGCTCTGTGGGGAGAAGAAGGGCTGCAGCCTGGACCCCACACAACAACAAGAGCTTAAAGTGCAGGATCATATCCATCATTTGGTCTGGAATTGGTTTCAAGATCTACAAGTGCCATGGAGTTCTACATTCACACCAAAATTTAATTTTCCAGTTATCTCCTTAAACAAAATCCCTTAATCTACCAACTCATCTAATTTGTCAGTTGGAAAATGAGCATTATGCTAATGCTTTTTGTCTCAGCCTGATCTATGTAGGTATATCAGGAGCATCTCTTTCCTTGTATATATTCAGGGATGACTACATGGGAACTTTGATCTTGTTTAGACCTCACTACAACACAATATTACCCAACTATTATAATAGTTGTCCTTTGGGTTTCCTGCATCATGGAAACATATTTTTTTTAATGTGATCAAACACAGCACCATTTACCTTTTCTCTGACAATTTGCCTAATCATGCTATGCATCCAGTTTGTGGTTCTACACTGACAGCAGCAAGCTACTCAATACTTTCGGACAGTATTGGACACATCTCATGAATACTTGATCCCAAATCTCCCACCTGACTTGCTGGAAACAAGGTCCTCACCAGCTGATAAGCAAATCCTCATTGTGTCTCCTGAAGGGTGTCCCATCCCTCATTTAGCAGGTTGGGAAACAGAGGATGAGTGGTCAGGGCAAGGAGGGACAACCAGCAGATGGTTTCCCACCCCAACCGTCTGGTCTGAGCGACGGCCCAGCTGCCTCTCTGGAGACGGTGAAATGAGGAAGAGCTGTCAAAGACAGACAGCACAGTGGTTTCAGTTATGCATTTCAGTTCACCTCAAAGACCTCACTGCTGTGTTTTTGCAGAGCCTTTGTCTTATTTTCCTTCACACACAAGTATTCTGAAGCACCTGCTCATCTGGGGAACTCCTCCGGAGGGCTGCAGACCTGAGGGTCAATTCCTTTCTCCCTTCCACATCCAGGATGGATTTGCAAATCACTTTACTGGGATAAAAAGTGTGATGGGCTATTTGCACTCCCCTTTCTAGCTGCTCACCTTGCTATAAGACAGTCAAACCAGGCCAATATGGGAGACAAACCTCAAATTTCTTCTACATCTTCTGACTTGTTTTTGAAGGCTGTGCATTTATTTGCACTTTTTTTTTTTTTCCCCCTCAGCTTCCTGGGCTTGTTAAATAACAAAACAAAAGATAAAAGCTCAAATAACCTTGCAACTGCTTGGCACCAGCCCAGCTCTTTAACACCAAAGGGGTGTGCAGGCAGAGAGGGGCAGTATGGGTTCTCTCCTGTGACTCAACAAGGGAAGAAAAGCATCAGAAGGGGCTGATTTTGAAGTTAGCATGAAAAATTGTTTGACACCTTGTGGTCTTTGTCTTTCAGAGTGATCTGGGCAGCTACTCCCCTTCCCTGCCCTTCTGTGTCAGAAAACAGCCCTCAATGGGAGGTGTTTTCTGCTACTTGCAAAAATATCTGCTCCATTTCTGGGATTTCTCCTCTTCATAGGGCTCCCTTCATAGGTGGTATAACAGAACATTGGAGCTGCTGTTCTGGGTCAGGTTAGAGGCAAAAAAGACAAGTAAATGGTATTTCCCAGCAGCCTGATGATCACCAGGCTCCCTCCCTTCCACATGCTGGGTCCTGGATGAGGCTTGAGCTGCGTCAACAGCTCAACAGAGGTTTTGCTTCCCCCAAAAGGTGCAATGCTGTGCAAAAAGCGTAAATGGACTTTACAGAGAAACTGGAGTATGACCATGCTTGTACACACTGGTGTTCACCGGGTTGGGCCTGAATCCCTTGACAGCTGGATGCCACAGGTTAAAAGAAACAAAGAAGTCACACAAAGGCAACAGACCAGCACGGGCTGCGGTTACATGAGACAGCAGCACTTTTAAGCAGGTTTTTGGCCTCTTTTTAAACCAAGCCCAAGCGCTGAGCTTGCAGAGCAAAAGTTCATGGCAAAAAGCACCTTTGGGCTGACCAGACCCACAGAATCACGATGTGAAGCAAGACAAAGTGTATATCTCCTCCTCCCTCATCACTCAGGACCAGAGGCAGATAATTGTAAAATCAATCCAGAGGAGCTGAGTAGGGGATAACCACTCTTGGAGCAAAATTTACACAGCAGCCAGTCTGGCCAAGAAAGAAATTGAGAAATTTGTCACCAAATTACCTCCAAGCCTATTCCATACCTTCACGTTTAGCATGTGTTTGATTCTGAGTGCCCTCTCCACGCTTCAACCACCCAGAAAAACTTTACAAACAGCCTAAGGGACATTAACATTAACTTTAGTACCTTGGTTATCTGTGGAGGAACTTACATGGACAATGCACAGAGTCTCCCCTTTCTGCAGAATGAGCTGTGTTCAGCTTTACTCCAAAATGAACCCATCTGTTTAAGGACCAATCTGTGTGTGGACCCTCATTTTGAAATTAAAATTACTGAATTTTATCAAAGATTGACTTTCACCAGCAGATGAAACTCATCTTTTCAGACCAATGTGCAGCACTTGGACTGATGGGACAAACAGTGGAAAAACCAAATGTCTTCATTTCTGTGCAAAAAAAAAGTCTTTCTTTTTGTGCAAAATTTACATATAGAAACATCTTCAGAGCATTTACTGTATGACTTAGAGAAAGCAGATTAATTTTGGGCTTCCATTTCCTCTTCTTTAAAGTGAGGGGATGCTATTTATGCATTTTTCAGTTTAAATAGCGCTGAGCAGGTGCACCAAGCCCAGATGTACTGCACTCCTGGGATTTATTCAATGGTCATCAGTGGGAAGGGAACTGGTATCTTTGTAGAGGACATCAAGCTCTCCATCACTTCGGATGGCTGTGGAAGGACACAGAAGTTTGCCAATTAAACTACACTAATAGACTATGGGAAGAAACAGGCACCTACCTAAACCACATTACTTTAGGACAAAATGAAGCAGGACCCATTTAATACCTGCTGCTCACCCTCATATTTACCATGTGGGGGATTTAAGCATGATTAAAATCCTGACATTGATCCATCAGCCCTGAATCCTAGCATATCACTAGACTTTTAGACCGCTAGTGCCCCAGCCATAAAAGTAGCTTATTGGGTTGTCTGCCACCCTCATAAGATAAGCTAAATTATTAATGGCAAGTGAGCAATTAAAAGCAGGGTGAACAGTGGCTAGGTTTTGGATCTGTAGTGCTGTGAGCAGAGAGGCAATTTCAGAGGGGAAAACTAAAATAGCACAGCACAAACTGAGAGGAAACCACCTTCCCTGGCTATCAGGAAACCAAAACCAAACAAGGGTTAACTGGGCAGATCCAGCACTGACTGTAAGTGGGAGGTTTGGGCTTTCTTTTATTGTTGTCATTAATTTCCTTCCTTTTACTTTCAGTAGAGGAGCACAGAGTTATTTACATTAGTCACAGCTGTGCCCCACTGAGGTACACCATAAGAAACTTAAGGAGTGATAGAAAAAAAGCAGAAGAAGGGACGTGGATGATTTCTTGTACTAACATCAAGGGCTTATTTTTGCCTTTGGAGCACACAGTGACGATGCCAATCCCCCAGATCTTTGCTGGTCCCTCTGTAGGGTGTCAGAAGGAGGGATGAGCCACACTCACGTTATGGGACATGAGAGATCCGTGACATGCCACATTGTTTTCTTTAATCATGTTGTATTGTAGAAATTAATAAGAGAGACTTGGTTTGAGCAGTTATCAGTAGGTTCCAGAGTTAATGAACTGGAGCAGATCATGCCCCTTGCTGCACACCTCTGCTGAGAAGAAGGCTCTGTGCCCATTCTCCTTTTTACATGTTGAAGGGTGGGTTCCTTTCACTCAGAGCAGGGGGACACAGGCAGCAAAGCCTGCGTGACTCTGCCTGAACCACTCCCTTTCTTTATACATTTCCCTTGCTCCTACTATTTGACTGTCTCAGCTAATTAGATTATTAAAACATGTGCCTTTCGTGAAGCTCCAGGGATGGTGAGGATCTGACCTCAGCCAGCGGCTCCACACACAAACGCTCGGTCAAAGGAAAGGACGAGCTCCCCACATCCACCTCCACCCTGCTCCCCCCTCTGCTCCCTGGGACCTTGTTTATCTTAACGCCAGCTGAGTTTCCCAGGGAAACCCAGCACAAGGCATTTGCCAGACTCTCATTCCTTTGTGCAGCTGAGCCGAATATATCTCTGCCAGATCTTTTTTTGCCTAAACTCCAGCAAATTCACTGGGGCTCATCAGTCTCCTCCTAAGGCTGTTCCTCTGGGGCAGCGGGGCATCTCTGCGTGGACACAGGCTAGCAGAAAGGCTGGGAGGCTCAGCAGGAACCAGAGCGTTTCAGACTCCTGGCACATCCAAAAGTCAACGCCTCATTGCTGCACAGCTTCCCTCCCACCCAGGTTTCTGCACAGCCAGCCAGAGGCTTTATTTATGGGCTGGGATGCTCAGCAGCGAAATGGTTAGAGCTCTTGGCACCGGGGGTCAGAATCACCCTTCCAAGTTAACACCCATTGAGATGAATGGGAGCACACCCTTTTCTGCGGGTGTTATTGTTGCAGTCTGCCTGGCTGCGGACTCAAAGGCAAGAGTTTACCTTGGTTTGCAACCAGAAAGGCTGGAAACTGCCTCTCTCTCTCTCTCTCTCTCTCCCCACCCCACCCCCCCCCTCTCTCTTTTTAATAAAAGGAAAATGAAAGTTTGCTTTTGCAGATTTGTGGGGTGTGGAGCACAGAGGAATGGTGAAGCAATATAATTTGGGTCTGATGGTGCTGAGCACCTACGAAGTCGCCTGGCTTTGGAGAGCAGATGGCTGGATGCTCTGGAAACTGAGCTCCTGGGTTCAGCATGGTTCCTGTTGGCAGCCAGGGAAAGTGGCTGTGTTATCTTTTAATCATATCTGAGTAAAGGCTGAACCTAATAAGGAGCTGGAGCTGTCTAACCCCAGAAACTGATGGATTTTCCCACACTTGGCTGCTGCAGACACACCCTGGGGTACAGACAGTGTCCCAGCAGCAGCTCCACTGCCATGTCCCTCTGAAAGATGTATCTGGGCTATGCACAGGGCTGCACCATGGTGTAGACATCCCTCCAGGGGCATCTCAGTGCACTGCCTGCCTTTCCCTCCAAAGAATTCTGGAAGGTGCAAACCATGAGAGATGGAAAAAGGATGAGCCCCGACCTGGACAGAGGCACATCCAGCCCATGGACTCTCAGTCATCAGGTGTTCACATGGATACCACAGAGGAGCTGTCTACCCCACAGTGGAGGAGATGCTTACCCCACCTGTCTACCAGAAGTTGCTTTCCTCCCACACCAAGAAGGAGTTGGCTAGGAAGACATGTCTGCTCTTTAATCCCCAGTTCCCATCCTGGCATGCCTTACCCATTTCAGCACCCATTACCATTCCCTGGGAATCCACAATCAGAGCAGCTAAAACCAGCTGGGACCACAAACCGGTGCCTGGGGGCCATGTTTGCAGGAGGAGATGTTTACTGAGCAGCCCAGAGGGACTCCACTGCACTAGCTGGTGTTTTGTGTCGGGATAACAAACTCACCTCAAGGGCTCGTGTGCACTTGAAAGGGTTCAGTAGGAGAAGCAGCAAAACACCTGTCCTCCAGGGAAGATGCAGACTTTGCCATCAGAGGGGAGCTTTGGCACAGATAGTCTGGAGCACTTCCTAGAATAAAATAAACTACCCTGGTGCAAAGTTTTTTCCCCTCGATTAACAAGAATTATACATTTAGCAGTGGGAATAAGAACCTGTAATGCTGTCCACCCTGCTCACAGCACCACTAGCATGCATGTAACCCAGGGTACATAACAAAACGTAAGCAAAAATACCTTTATCACTCCACTGTACCCCCTTGCAGCTGCTTTCCCCTCTGAGGTGTAAATGAGAGTTGAAAATACCCATGTGCCAGGGGTTGTTTGCAGGAAAAATTATGCGGGCTGTGGGATTGAGGGTGTTTTCATCCACACTTTCAAGCGTAGTAAAACAAGGCTGAGGCACAGGCTGCCTGGTGTGCAGCAGGAGCAGCCCTAAGGCCTCAGGTGCTTGGGATTTACATCCCTTCAGAGCTCTCCTTTATTTGCTTATGTAGCCAAGGCCCCATGGGGATAACGGTAGGATGCTCTGTGTGTGTGTGTGACTCTCTGTGCATGTGATGCAGACACACACCTGTATGCACAAACACAACTGTGGCTGAAGGGATAACCCCAAGGCAAACCATTTCCTATAACCTTCTGTCTCAGCTCCCAAAGGCACCAGAGCCAGGGTGGTGAGGGGATCTGGGCATCCCATGGGATGGCAGCAGCCATTCCTGGGGTTTGTGCTCCTCCTGACCCCTCTGCTCTAATCACCTGGTCACAGCCAAGCTCTGCACCCTGCAAAAATCACACTTCAAGCACAGCTGCCAGCACATGCAGGTCCAATTAGTAAAAAATCAGGAGGCAAGTCCCCAGATTCCTGAGGTGAGAAGGAAAACCATCTACAACAGCCTCGTTTGCTTTTTTAATGGTTACCCTTAACCAAAAAGGCTTCAAACACGCTGAAAATAAATGCCAGTTAATAAAATACTGAAAGGCTGTGGACTTTGAAGAGGTTTGGTTTAAAAAAAATAAAATTGGCAAGGACAGGATTGTCCAAGGAATTGGAGGAAACTGGACGGCATTTCTTCAGAAACGAAACTGCTCCTGCACCGGGTGCAGCCTGTAAACACCTGAGTGGCCCCAAGAGCAAGGGAGTTAAGTGAAATCACATGATCTTCTATAAAAACTTTAGGAATCGGATATGAACTGGTTCTGTGAGCTGAGGATAATGCAGGCACATAATAAATAAAGGAAGAGTAACGTGGTTGCAAAGAAATCCACTCCCAAGTAAATCCTTATCTAAACACACTGCTTAGGAACACTCAGCCTGTGCTGCTGTGACTGCGCTCTCCATTACTTTTCAGACAAAATATGATTAAAAATGCTCTTCCTGCCCAGTTACACCAAATAAAGAGAAATTTGCCAGCCTGAGAAATTTGTGTGTTTGCAACCAGAAATGCAAATCATGGTCCTCCTGGCAAAACTCTGACTGGCTGTTCTGAGTTTTGCACAGCGATGACTTTGCTCTGTGCTGTTTGTTTTTCCTGGTTCAGCTGGGAGTCAGGCGGTTTATGTAAAAGCAAAAGGTGATGCTTCACTCAAAAATAAACTGCTGCTTGAGTGATCACGGGCTGCTTTATAAACATACTGAAAACAAGAAGAATCCAAGAACTCCTGCAAAATATCCATGTGCAAAACCACATTAGAGCCACAGAACCATAGAACGGCCTGGGCTGGAAGGCACTTGAAAGACCATCTCATTCCACCACCTTGCCATGGGCAGAGACACCTTCCACTTGATCAGGTTGCTCCAAGCTCCATCCAGCCCAGCCTTGAACACTTCCAGGAATGGGGCATCCACAGCCAATTCCAATGCCTCACCACCCTCACAGGAAAAAATTTCCCCCTGACATTTAATCTATATTTCCCCTCTAGTTTAAAACCAATCCTCCTTGCCCCATCACTGTCTGCCCATGCAGAAATTACTGTGGACATACGCTGATGAGAGCTCCGTGATCATCACTCTTCAAGTTGTTGTAACAAGCTTGTGTGTCTGTTGTTTTCAGAGCAGTGACAGTGGAAAATGCTCAGAGCAGGACAACCCAGCCCACAGGCATCCACAGCAGCTTGGCACCAGCAACTTCTCCTCCTTTTCCTACAGCTCCAGATCCCACAAGCGAGGCTGGAGACATCTCAGGTATTTCTAAACTGTGCTGCAGTGAAGGGACAAATTGCAGGGGATGAAGCCTTGGTGAGACCCAGCTGGTGGCTCAGCTCTGGTGGGCCAGGGTGAGCACACTGCCTGTGCACGGCTGAGCCAGGTTAGATGATGGGTAAAGTCACTGTGGTTTCGTGGTTGGAGCCCAGGCCAGCACAGCAGAAGAGCCGAGCTCTTGCTCCATCTGTCACCAGCTTCCTATGCGAGCGGAGTGTTTATTCACACACCCGAGACTTGGAAAAGAGCTCAGAAAGCTGTTTTCTTTCCAACCCAACTGACTGTGTGTTGGATTAAAATGATACCGGCGAGGGTGCAGAGCAACCTCCCCCTGCATGGCCATGCCTGTGTAACGGAGATGCTCTCTGCTCTGCTAATATTTACAGGCAATAGATTTGGTCAGACTCTAATGATCACCTTTCTTGCTTCACAGGACTTCCTTCTCGTGCCCATCTGCGGGACTCAGACCCTTGGCTGTCAGCTGTGTCAGTTTGCTGAAAAGCAGAACTGCACAAATAACTGATAGGGGTGAGGGGTGGCCAGACTGGAAAAAATAAACATATTTGCTGTGGGGTAACCAGAAAGGGACATTTTCCAGCTAGGAAGGGGGAAATTGGCATTTTAATAAAATAACTGTGTTTTGGGCCAAACAAGCACTTTGTCTGACCACAGTGATCTCTTAAGTGTTTTTATAAATTGTTCGGATAATTTGTTAATGTGAGAGAAGCTTCAAAGAGAAATGAAATATTTCTACTAAAAAATAAGGTCTTTTTTTTTTTTTTTTCACCGGGGAACAATTTCCTGAAATTGCTCTCAGTCAGTGAAACATTGCAGTCAAGCCCATCTGCATATTTTGGAAGAGAAAAAATTGCTTTCTTCCACCTCGCTTCTTCTCTGGCTGTTAACTCAACTGTATCCTCACCCATTTCATCCCCTTTATTTGCTTCCTCCTTTTCTCCTGTAACAAATGTGAATTTCCTGTCTTTTTTTTTTTTCACCCTGTCTAACCCGTTATCTGATCCGTTCTCTCTCACTCCTGACCTCTCCTTCCTCCAGCTGACCTCCTGATATCCATTTATCTCCTACTCCCAAAAACCACCTCTTCCCGTTTTCTTTCCCATAGTGGAGCATTCCCAGGGAGGCAGCTCCTGGGCGTTACAGGAATAAGAGCTGGGAAAAGGGAATAAATCCAAACCCAAGCAGTACAGGGCTGGGAACAGAGCCCTGTGGCAGTATTCCCTGGGTGACATTTATACTTTGATAACCCGAAGTAAAACTCTGATTCCACATCCTTAGATTGTGGGTGTGAAGTCAGCATTGTTCTGCATTAATCCCCAAGGATGTGGCCTTAAATTAACGAGGTCCCCTCATGACACTCATCACCCCTGCTCAGTGTTAGGTGTCATGCATTGGGCAGTGGGACTCTGCCCTCCAGGTCTCCCTCCACCCCATTGGGATGAGATAAGGACTTTGCCAGGCTCTGCAGGCTTCCCAGCTGCTCTGCACAACAAACATCTAAAGATGGCTGGGAGCCAGCACTGGGCTGTAATGGAGATGTGGTGCTCAGATGGCCAGTATCTGATCACGTGTGGCAGGCAGGCAGGGATCACTCAGAAAAGCCAGGGCTCTTTGGAGGGCAACTTTGCAAGCAAGCAGGACACAGAAAGGGAGCTAAACATTCCCTTTCCCTCCACAAGTCTTCTGTTCACAGCTTGCTGCCACCCTCCTCACTGTAAAAGAGCAAAGCAGTGGGACATCTGAGCTCTTCTCCCTGGGATCCAGTGACAGGACGCATGGAAATGATTCAAAGCTGTACAAGGGGAGGCTCGGATAGGACATTAGGAAACATTTATTTACTGAAAGGGTGGTCAAACAGTGGAAAAATCTTCCTAGAGAGGTGGTAGATGCCCCAAGCTTACCAGCATTTAAGAGGCATTTTGGAAATGCTTTAATTTTGGTCAGTCCTGAATTGGTCAGGGAGTTGGACCAGATGACCATTCAAGGTCACTTCCAACTGAAGTATCCTATCCTATCCTATCCTATCTTATCCTATCCTATCCTATCCTATCCTATCCTATCCTATCCTATCCTATCCTATCCTATCCTATCCTATCCTACTCCATTCTGTTACACTCCATTTCACCTCTAAAATGGAGGTAGGGATTTGAACCTTCACTCCTTAATAACCATATTTGGAGAGGGCTGAATTTTCGAAGGTACAGTTTTTGCTCTGGTGTTTCCCAATCCAAATTCATGATAAACCCAGAAATACCCCCATGGCACCTGGCTGCTCAAAGGACACAGCTCCTGACCCTCCTCAAGCCATGAGCAGAACCTCAGAACCCACCAGTGATATAACCCTTTGACTTGGATTTTCCTGGAGGGGTTGTCCCAAATTGCGAGCACCAGCCCTGCAGACATGGAGCAGCACACGAGGTTTTTTTGGGGGCGGGGGGGTGTCTGTGGTGCTGGAGTTCCCCAGGGCATGGGGCATCCTCAGGGTGGGGAAAGGGCAGAGTTGTGTGTGTTGCCACCCTCTTGGGCAGCAAAGGTCTGTTCCACACTGTGACACCAAACAGGAACCAACAGGCGTCCTGGGGGAAATGGTAGTCACCGAGAAGAGTTTCAGTTTTGTCTAAACCTCCTGTGGAAAAATTCCCCCTTTTCAGAGAAAAGCTACATGCCCACTTGTTATGGAGAAATATATCTATGTACATATACACACAGTATTATTCAGAATGTAAACACATTTCTGTGTGTATATACACACACATATATGTAAACATCTACGTAGACATGCTTTGATTTGAGGCATTCAGTGTCTGTTCTCCAGTAACAAGTGTTTCCAAATTACAGTGAATTTATTTGCAGAAAAAGGACAATTTTACTATCCCTTTAATGAAAACCAAACCCTTAAAAGAAATTGATTTTAAAATAAAAGTTCCAGCCACTGCTGCTGGTCAGCATTGACTAATCATCCACAGAGGAGTGTTTGCTGGTAGGGATAGGGCACAAGAGCTATCAACAAACTCTTGCAAGGGTACCAGAGGTTTTGATGCTCATTCTCAAACCACTTGCCAAAATGGAATAAATGGGCCAGAAAAAGGACTTCATTTTGGCATGAGAGTGTCTGTGCTGGGGCCTTTACTTATGGTGGGACTGGGTCTAAGTTTTGTGGCTTTATATGACTGTAAATCACCACCTGGCACAGCTCCAGTGAGAGTTTCCACTGAATCACCCATCGACAGGTGACTCTGGTATGTCCTGGCCTGAACTCTTCACTTAAGGAGGTTGTATTTCTCCTTGTTTTCTGGAGTTCCCCAGCCTGTCTGGATGTGTTTCACGCTCCTGTGCCCCAGAAATGTGATGCAGTGGTCAGCCTTTGTGGACACTGTGAGTTCGTTGTTCCTTTCTCCTGAGGTGATCCTGCAGTGGGATTGTGCAAGTGCATGAACTTTGCAGGGGCTCAAAGCACAATCACTCTCCACCACAGCACAAAGAATGAACAGCTGCAGAGACAAATCAGTGCAACATCTGCAGCACTCCCCTGTCTGAGTTGGGATTTTTTCTTACACTCTGATGGTTTTATTCACATACCCCAAAAATGTCCTATATCTTTGTCCTCTTACACAGGGATTCTCTTCTAAACCATTCAATGCTCCCACCTCCTCTAAGGAAAATTTCTTTCCCCTATGCAGGTTCTTCAATTCAAAGGATGTCTGTGTTACAAAAAAAAAATAAATAATTCTGCCTCTTTGTTCTTCCTTCTACACAAGTTTCCTTTTAAGTGGCTGGAGAGACCTTGATTTCTCTAAGTGCCAGAACCCTTTGTCAGGTTGGCTCTCTGATCAGGCTCCTCGGTGGAGCTAAATCCCTTGCCAAGCTTTCCCACATTTAGCCAACAGCCCCTTTGAGTTGAGTCTTGAAAAACTGGCTTGTCCTCAGCAGCAGCTCTTTGTCCAGCAGAGCTCCATTTGAATGTGTAATCATCAAAGTTTAATGAGGCTCTTTTGTGAGCCTTATTCCAGGTGGAAGCATTTTTAGATTTTTTTTTTTCTTTCTTCTTGGTTTTGGCTCAAAAATATGTAGGCAAGAAGAGAACAGAGCAAAGAGCTCCATACCCAAAGCAGAGTTTGCTGCTTGATACTTGCCTAAGCCTTTCCACATAAATTCCATCAATAATTCAGACAAGTTGCAAGGAAAGACAGGGAGGATAGGTCAGCACTACCACCTGGTAGCTGCTTTGTGCTTGACCAGGAGACACAGAGAGAGACAGCAGCAAACTGTTGAACTGGGGACTGAGGAAGTCCTTGGCTTGTTTGGAGCTTGAAAGTTTCCAGCTATACTTTCTGAGAGGTGGCTGAGGGAGTTTAGCCTGGAGGAAAGGAAGCTCGGGGGACCTTCCTTTACTCTCCACAACTACTTGAAAGGAGATTGTAGCAAGGTCTTGGTCTCTTCTCCCAAGTAACAACTGACAGGACCAGACAAAATGGCCTCATGTTGTGCCAGGGGAGGCTTGAGTTGGCTATCAAGGAAAATTTCTCCACCAAAAGGTCTCAAAAACTTTGAAACAGGCTACCCAGGGCAGTGGTGGAGTCACCATCCCTGGAAGCATTTGAAAGGTGTGTGCATGGGGCATTTGGGGACATGGATCTGTGTTAACAGTTGGACTCGATGATCCTAGAGGCCTTTTCCAACCTTAGTGATTCTATAATTCACCTTTGCGCACTTTGCCTCCAGCCCACTTCTCAGGGGCTGCATTTTAGCCCTATTTCTGACCCTTCCAGGAGCAGAAAAATCTTAACCATGAGCCCATGACCAGAGAGAAGGACTTTATCAACTTGGTGTTTACCTGCCTTGGAATAAGCTCAACCAACCCTCTCCTGGAGGTCCATAAATGTAAAAAAATAATTACTTCAATGAAACACTGCCTGCCTTTTCAGCTAGCTGGTGGCTCTGGTATGTCTGCTCTGATAATTAGATCACAAGTTAATCACAAATTCTCCATTGCTTCAGGGTTGACCTCTGTGGGTGGAGCCTGGCCAGCTTCTCCACTTGAGCCTCTAGTCCAAGCATTGGTGTAGGGGCTGGACATTGATAACTGTGCTGTGAAGGCAAGTTATCTGCCAGAAAGTCAGGTCAGCTTTTTTTTTTTTTTTTTGGTTGTTCTTTCTTTCTTTCTTGGATAAGAAATGCTGCTAAAACAGCTCAAATAAATCACTGGCAGTGGCTGCAGAAGATTCAGAGCTGGGACATGCTCATGTCATTCTATAAAGCTCTGACAGGCACAGGGGAGACCACTACATGTGCAATTAAATTAAAATTAATAAATAGCCAAAGGGGCTGCATTATCAGTGTAAAATAGATGCTAATTACTGTGGTGAGGTCACAGGTTCTTCTGAAGCCTGTTGGAAAGGGTTGTAAGAGTCTGTGTGGATTCCCTTGGCCAAAGCCTAGTGATAGCTTTGAGCAGCAGGGGAAAGAGCCCACCTGGTGTTTAGGTGGCAAATCAAACCCATTAGGAGTAAGGCAGCTAAATGTTGCTAAGGGATATGCAAGCCACAAACCATGGGCTTGGCACAGCTCAGAAAAGGTGAGTTCTGGGCTGACAAATGATGCAGGGACACGTTTCATCTGGGGAGGGGCTTTCCTGCAGATTTTTAAAGATCTCTCCATCTGCATCCCCTCTCGACCTCACCAGCCCTTAAAGTGGAGCAAGCAGGTTTCTGGTGGGTTGAACCTCCCAAACAGACCCACTCTCACCACGAATGCCAGAGGAGTGATGAAGCATCCAAGAAGAGCTCAGGTTGAGGTGGGTCTCCAGCAGCTGAGTGGTTAGCACGTATCTGGTGGGTGGAGCTGCAAAAAGCACAGGCTGGCTGTGTCACTGTCTTGAAGGACACCATGGACTGTTCAGGACCCAAAGAGACATCCTGGCTTTAACTCAGCTCAGTGCCTTGAAGACTGAGACAGAGTGGGAGGAAAATTAACCAGAAAGGAGACAGGAGAGCCACAGCAGAACATGCTGAATTCTTGGAAATCAGACCCTAAAACCAGGTATCAATTCCTTGTTTCAGTTTTTGTGAGAAATGAGAAGAAAATAACAAAGCCAGGCCCTGTTTCAGCAAATGATTTGGGCTGGTTTGCAGGCTGGGAAAGGTTATCTTCAGCAGAGCTACAGTAGCTTGTGGCTGTGGTTTAACAAAAGCCTCACAAAGTATGTCTGGAGGAAAAAAAGAAAGATAATCTGTTTCATTTGCAGAGCCCGTTTACATTTGCCTGGTTAAAATGCTCCGACAGATCATTCTGGTGGGAGGAATGGCTGTGGAGACTGACTCCTCCACCTACAAATTCTGCTGCCTGTAGCCTTCAGGTGTTCAGTTTCAAAGTAATGAGGTCTGGGGCTCAGGCTGTCCCTTGGGTGGGACCACAATCCATTTTCATGCTCCTGGTGAGCACACCTTGAGTGGGGTTGATGTGTGACAATTGCCAAGGACATAAATGTGAGTCAGAGACTCCTGCACTGGCTTCCCACACATCCATCCCCTGTGTCACCTCAGTGGGGCCAAACTTCTATCACTCTTTCTGCACTGCTCTGCCTGGGCTTCCCAGCTGGTTTAGGAATCCCCATGCCATGAGACATAAAGCAGGGTCCACATCCAAGACTATAATACAGGCATAAATATGGCTGCTTGGAGACTCAGACCAAGGGATGGTGTCTTGGTGATCTATCTATGACCTGAGATGACAGCTTGGCCCCTGTAATACGTCTCTCCATGATTCTCCATTCAAGTGGAGGCTCATCTAAATTTAACAAACCCTCACTGTGAGCATTATGCCAGGCCTAAGGGTGACCCTGTCCCTCTTTAAGGGATGAAGGCAGGAATCAGATAAAGGAAATGGCCTCATAGCCAAAGCAGTTTTCTCTGTGATACCAATATTGCAACACCCCACCACTGTAAGTGCCACTAAGGGACAAATTACCATCTTACTCCCCAAAGGAAGAGGGGAATCTATAGATGAGAGTCACCATCTCACCCTCCTCCATGCTCCCCAGATGACTCCCAGTCACATTAGATCAATTTAAAAGGACCTCTGTGCAGCTTTTGGAGGTGTCAGGAAGAAAAACCTGGATGCTATTTTTATCTGATTATCATCCAAACAAAGCCAACATGACAAGCCTCAGAATTAAACACGGCATTAAAACCAGTTTGGCTGCTTTATTGCCACCACCTGAGTGAGTGAAGCACCTGGATGGAGAAGGCAGGTCCCAACAGACCAGAGTCAGACATTTGGCAGAGATATTGAGGGCATCTCTCAGCAGTGGGGTAGTTAACACTCAGGGGCATTTCCAGAGAAAGCATTTTAATTGCCGAACGCCAGTCAGCAGCGCCTGCTCCGATGGGTGCACTGATGTCTCTACTTTCTCTCAGCGCTGCTATTTCCAGCTTTCAGGCAAACAGCACTTCACATTTAGCTAATTAGTCTGAGAGAGCAGCAGGGTTTCTGGGGCTGCAGATCTCACATAGTTTCTATTAATATCCCCCAGGGCTTTCAGGTTTGTGTTTCCTTGGGATAACACTGATCTCTCTTTGCCAGGACCACTCAGGTCTTTGCATCCACTCACTCCCAACCACTTAACATGGCAGCTAGCTAATAATTTCCCTTATCACATAACCCTCCTGATAAAGCTGCTCTGCAACAGCAGTGAGGACTGGTGCCTGGTTCCCTTAGATTTGCCCCTGGCTCCAGTGGATACTAGAGGCTCACAGAAAAGAGGAGCCTTGGGCTGGACTTGTGCAAGGTTTGGTGCTGTCTTGTCCCTCACCCTGACTCTTACCTTGCTGTTCCCGAAAACCCATTGCCTTGAGCAGGTGCCTAAAACCAGCTCCCACAAAATGCAGCAAGCTCAGAGGGGAGACATGGGATGTGACTGACAGTAGATGCTGAGGAAAGGGATGCAGCGTTGGCATCTTCAGGACTGAGTATCTCATCCTGGGCTGTAGGGTCCCTGCCTGGCCACTTCTACCAGTGTGGGTGCCCAGTCAGACTTTCCCATGGGAAAGGCAGCAACAAGAACACCTCCTTTTCCCCAGACAGTGGAAGGATACAAGCAATGACATAGGAGAGCCCAAGATACAGCACTTTAGAAACCTAAGGCAGCTTTAAACCCCCTCGTGCATTTGCAGCCCCCTCCTCTTGCCTGCGCTGAGCCGTGGCTGGAGGTGAGGATTCAGACAGGGCACAGGAGTCCTGGTTTAAATAGCTCATCTGGCTTTGCCTTAAATTTGTGGGGATTACACTGAATCAAAGAGTGTTCGGCTGGGAGTTTAAGAAGTTTTTTGTTCCTCTGAATTGCATGAATCCTAAAAGATCTCTGGCATCAAAAGCACCCATTAACCCCAGCAACTTTGTTATTGTCATAAGGGAATTGTTTTTACTCTCTGTTGCACGATCCAAAGCTTAAAGTCAACAGAGACAGGTCTGTTGACTCCGCTGCACTTTATTAGCCTGATAGTAGAACCCGTGACCATCCTCTTTAGAGTGATTACAGAAAACTTGAGATAAAGGAAATTTAAAACAGGACAAGTACAAGTAAGTACATGTAAAAAAGAGGGAAAATTCACATATTTCCATTTATCCTCTCGGGAGTCCTTGTGCTCTTGCAGTTTCTTTTTGGTAAAGAAGTTTTCTTTCCCACTTTCTTGAGTGATTAACAGGAATAACTCACTAGTAAGAGCCAGGGAAACAAGTTGCATTAGCAAAAAAGTACTGTCCTATCCCATGCAAAGAGAGAAAGGAAAAAGCAATAGCCATAATCCCCTAGTTACTTATAGCCAGAGTCTCTGCCTGTCCAGCATCTTCTTTACACCAGTGACAATTCTGAAACTCAGTTCAAGACTTCATTGTTCTTCCAGAAAAAAATTGTGTTAGTGTAAACTAAAGAGTTGCAGGCAATAAAAGGCTGTTTTGGGGGTGGTTGGCGTGGAGGTTACAGGCGACAGCTGGTGGGTGTCTGATGGGGCTGCCCTTTCTAGCTACCATCTGGACTTTGCATAGGACATGAGAGAATAAGCTACTTATACCTTAATAAGGAAAAAGCCTGTAAAAATGGAATGGGGGTGGTGATTTGGCTATGAGATCACTTTGTAAATAAACAGGAATGCGAGCTTGGACTTTGCTGTTCTCCTTGGGCTAAGACAGGGACAGCAGCTGGAGACTGAAAGCACCTAGAAGTTGCAGGGATATATAAACATTCTGACCCTGATGTATTAGTGTGTGTGAAATCTGTTTAACACATTAATTTGGTTATTATTATTATTACCATTTAATCACAGCGGAGACAGGAATACCAATGCACCAAGGAGACTGACTCTTCCACTCAGACAAAACAAAAGGCAAAACTCTTGCAGTCCATTGAGAAAAGGGTGGATGAGGCCAGGGTTGCAAAGTGAGATGGAATTGATGCAGGAGAGAAACACAGGAGTAACTTGCACTCGATCTGAGTGTGGTCTGCTGTTGGTACACAGAGATATCTATTTACTCTCCTTTGGCAGGTGAGCTGCATTTGGGCGGACCAAATTTACCCCGTAACTTTAGGAAAGGTAGTTATACTGGGCCTGGCATTTCCCCACAGCCAGTTGACACACCACAAGTAATGTAAATATGACATAAATAGACATTAAAGTCACTTAATACGTTTCCTTGCTGGAAGGGTTCAAAAGGCCTACAGGGGCCATTGACTCCAACTCTTGGTTCACCTTGGCTTGAAGGTGACCGGGGTGAAGTTACCACAGCAGCAGTGCTGAGAGCTGTCAGCCTAAAATAAAAGGTTTTGGCAGATCAGCTCTGCCCGGGCTGCCTGCAGATGTTTTGCTTTGCCCCTCTGTCCCACGCGCCCCGGGGCACTTGGCCCTGGCATTGGTGCCCAGACTGGTGGTGGGTTGGGTTCAACCCCAAGCAGCTGAGCTGCGGGGGCAGTCGCTTTTCTGACAGCAGAAATGGAAGCTGCCACGGCTCTTCCTGCCAAAGCTCATCTGTCATAACCTTAATTTGCTCCTCTGCATCCCAGCTCTGTCTCTTCCCCTCCCTGCAGCTGGCCCACAGTGGGTAAAGCTCATCCCTGTGCTGCACTGGCACAGCCACTGCCTGTGGCAACCACTTCCCGTGGGAATCCCCGGCTGAGGAACTGCAGGTGGTTTCCAGTCCTTGGAGCGTGGCCTCACCAGGAGACTGGGGGCATGTGATGCCTCTCCTTCCACCCCCTTCATCCCATCCTGTCAGATTTGCGCTGGGGAGCAATACCACATGAGACACAATTCCCCCTTTTACGCTGACGCAACCCTTTGTCTTCTCAATTTTTGGCATTTTTGCCCCCAAAACCTTTCCCCGTATTTGAGTGCACCTGCTGCTCTGTTGGAATTAACTCACAGGATCATTAAGGTGTGGGAAAAGCAACACCGGCAAAACTTTTGCTCCCTACGGCAGTGCTTAAGCCACATTTCCACCCGTCTCAAGCAACCTGCCTTGGTGTCAGCACCTAAACCTGACCCATTATCTAAATGTGCCAGGCCATAAACTGGAGGAGCAGCAAGCAGATAACCAGTAACATCAGATGCTACTTAGAAAGCATTTTGTTCCCGATTAAAGCCAAAACATGCTCTAAGAGCTATTGAGGGAAAGAGCAGAGCACTTGATTTCCCTCTTTTGCTAACACACTCGGAGGAAGAGGTGACAAGCTTGTGGAAATGGCTGCAATTTGCAGTCGTGGTGCATACATGAATAGGAATTGGAAACGAGGAGACAAACAAGCAATATACTGCAGGATTTCCTCCAGTGAAGCTTATACAAACCAATTAGCCCCTCATCAAAGAGGAACTGTATCCCCATCACAATACTTTTTATTTCCTAAGAGCTGGGTGGTTGTTTTTTTAGTAATCGTCTTTTTTTTTTTTTCTTTTTTTTTTTCTTTCTCTTTTCTTCAGTTTTCCTGGGGAAAAATATACTTGAAGATCCAGGCAAGTACTTCTTCATGCTCTCATGTGGTTTTACCATGAGGTAAATTTATGGGTGTCAAATGAGTTGCTCCTTATGCCAATGTCACAGAAAAATGAGTGTGTGGGAGGGATGGTGGCTTCTGCTCAGTGGAGTTGTCAAAGATTGTGCTAATTAGCAATTGGAAAGACTTATATTTTGGAGGTGTGGAGTGATCCAGGGAGGCAAGTCTAGGCTTGTCTTGAAACTTGTAAAGGTTGTTCTCAGTGGACCAGCTGCAAAGGGACATTTGGGCTGGGTCATTGAAGCATGTGGCTAAAATGGGATTTTTGAGAGACCTCCAAAAATTGTTTCTGGCTCAAGTTCAGGCATATGCATCACTTTACTCTGGAATGAGTGAACTGAGCTTGTATGGGCTTTGACAGCATCTCCAGCTGCTACCCCAGCTCAGGAGCAGTGGTGGAAGTTGATGGAAGCTGCTGTATATTGTGCTTCCTTCACAGCTCCAGGCAGCTGCTGACACCAGTGGCTGGTGGCCACCTCCTCAGGGCTGGGCTGTCCATCATTTCACTTCCTGTGGTTATTTACACCGGTGAAAAGCAAAAGCAAATCACAGGTGAATGCAGCAGTTACAGAAAGAGGCTGAGATGGACCTTGGGTGATCAGAGGGAAGTTTGGCACCAGTTGGTCTGTGCCAGTGGCCAGTTGAAGTGGACACGGTGTGTTTGAGCTGGAGCTTTACCTGCAGCCTGAGCTGTCTCATCCTTTCCTACGCCTCAGACTTAACCAAGAAGGAACTGCTTTGCCATGCTTTAGCCCCAACAACACCCCATGGGAGTCTCTAAGATGGGAGCATGTTGGGGAACCTTCTCCTTCATAAAGACTGGAAATGGCAGAAGGATATGCTTTTTGCCTTCATCACCATGGCATTATTCCCTGCCAGATGTCCAGAGCTGGCATTGTTGGGCTGCAGTGGCTCCACACCTGCTTGACATCTCGGTAAACTCATTTCAGTACCCACAGCATCACCAGTGCTGTGTAAGTTTTTTCTCATTAGGGAGATCAGCTAATGTGGAGTCCAGAAGCTCAAGCACGAGGAAAACCTCCAGCCATCCACGTTTTCTGATGAGCAGTGCCTCATGTTGGAGGGAAAGCTGGTGACCAGCTGAAAGGATAGTGCCTGAAGGAACGCAAGTGTGTCATCCAGCAAGCACCCAGCTGCCAAACCTATGGGAACAGCCCTTTTCCAAGGGACCAGCATGCTCATGATCTTAGCTCAGGGAGCTCTTTTGAACTGGAATGGGCTGGGGTCTGGCCTCCAGGGCAAACCAGCAGCTGATTTGGGTGAGAGGGTCTGGATGGAAGGTAATGGGGGCAGAAAAAGCAGGTTGGGAACATCTTCATCATCACAACTGAATCCAGAAGGAGATGCATGTTGACAGCCTCGGTGTCTAGCTTTCGACAACTGATTTGGCAAATTTGGGCCTGTGCAAATAACTAAGAGCAGATGTGTCAAATGTTTTTTATTTCCTAAAATTAACACTAGATACGAGAACACTAAAGAAAGTTGCCTGAATATCCCCACCATGGGAGTCCCCTGACCCTCTCATCCTTTCTCTTTACCATTCCCAGAGCAGATACAGATTTCACTTGCACTAGAATAAATTGCTTTGACTGGAGCCACGGAAGATATTAACCAGCACACAGGAGAGCTGAGGAGGACTAGCTCTTTCACACCATTTGCTGTGTACACGCAGATAATGACTTTGCCTGTTACTTGCTTTCAGCCTCCTGTCGCAAGTCCTTTCGACGCGGGGGGCTCACCCTGCGACACAACATCTCTCCTGATTTCCGCTGGAACAGAAATGCTTTCAAGATCCCATTTATAACTCTGTTCACACAAAATGTGACAGTTTTAGCTATATTGGAAGACCAGCCTGACCCTGGCAGCCGCTCGCACTGTGATCAGCATAGTTATCAGTCAAACCACGGTATGTGATGTCTGGTGGCGATGCTGTGGCAGTGGAGGATGGATCTGTTCTTGCAATAATGTGATCCATGCAGCAACAGCAGTGATAAGCACTGAAGCACAGACCCGAAAAAACAGACAGGTGGAGGAAGAATTGCCTCAAAGTCAGGCACACAAGTCTGAACTAGCCATCCTGGACTCCCCTTATGGTCCATGGGGAAAAACAGGTTCTTTCAGGGAGTGACTCATCTCATACTAAAATAGGTCAGAGGAACTGCTCTCCAGCAGCATCTGACTCCTCTCCACAGGCTGTAAAGGGAACCTGAGGTGGACTAGTTCAGATATAAGCAACTTACTTTCCAATGTTCATTGGTATGAGTCGCAGTCAGGCTGTACAAACTTTTCCGGAGTCAGTGGGAGTCGTGTCAAAGGGCTTTGGACCCGACAATTCAAGGTCTGAGTCAGACTCTGCATTTCCCAGAAAATCCCTGAATTTAGAGATGGGCAGGGCTGAGCCAGAAGAAAAACGTGCACCATAACCCTGTTTTCTAGAAAATAATGATAGACAACACATCCAAACAGGGAAATTCTGTCATTTATTTTCAAAACTTGAGCAGTGTAAAACACTGCAGTTCAGCAAGGCTTTTTTTCCTCCTGTTATCTTTCCAATGAAAATGAGGTCACACTTCTCACTGTCACAATTCCTGGGACTCTCATCATCTTTCAGCCCAGTGCATTCTTCTTCCTCTGGATTTTCCCCTTGATCTAAAATACGTTGAAGTTGATGAAAATCAACGATGCTCGGTAAGATGTGCCAGTGCTTCACAAGAATCCTTTGCTGGGAGAAGGGCACCAGATTCCTTGCTAACTCCTCCCTTCACCCACTCTCAGCAGAAGCCGATGACAGGATTATTTTTTATCAAGATGCAGATACTACACAAAACCAGCACAAAAGATCAGTGATTAACTTTTGGATAAGCAGCCAAGGTTGCTTTTTCCTGACCTTATCAATCTGGTATTTGAATTTCTAGGGAGCATTAGTGAGTCAGTTTTCTCAGGAAGCTGAAATCCTACCTTTTAACCCTCATGCAAAGTTTCTAACTTCACTGGAATTAGTTTCTCATTCAGGATAAAACCAGATAGCTGTCCATGACTTGTCTGAGATCAGGAAGGCCTTCAGGTTGCCAGGGATTTCCTTTTCCTTCCTTTGCCCCACATTTCAACACAGCCCATAAAAAGAGAACGAGTTGTTTCCTGTGTAGTAGAACAGGAACAAAAATATCCAAATGCATGTGGCTGTCTACCTACAAACTACAAGTCTGAGCTTCCATGGAAGATTCAGAGTGTAATTCTGCTGCTTAAAGGCAGACATCTGGTCCTGTCTGAGATGCCTGAGGGCATCTCAAATGTGTGCACAGGGCTGGCAGGTACTACACAGGAACTGCAGGAAATTCTTCTTGAAATCCCCACCATTTAGTAATCAAGCTCCAGAGCCCAAATAGCCCATTTTATATTCAGCCTCAGCAAATGATGTACCACTTAGGCACCCAAAAATGCTGTTTGACTAGGCATCTCCTGATAGGTTCTTAGTACCTGGTGATCCTGCAAAACTGTAGGTCTGTGCGAGAAACAGGAGATCTGGCTTCCTTTTACACTCACCTTAAAAGAAATTTTCAAATTCAGCACTGAACTAGTCAGACAACAGTTTTTCATACCTTCAGGGGAAAGGGGATTTTTTTCCTCTCCCTCTGTCCCTCCAGTGCCATTTCATGGACTGAGCATAATGCTTGTAACAACATCTCCTGGGGACTGAGAAGCCAAAAGCCCACAAACTGCTTGGGATGCACACACCTCAGATACTCCTTGCAGTTCCAGTGCCCTTTCCAACATTAAAGCCCATGGAGTCCACATCTGTCAACCTGCAGGGGTTTGGGGGAAGAGCACAGGGCAGCTTGGAAAGGCAGATCCTTGTAATGTGTTGTGTTGAAAACCAAACCCATCCCTGTCCTTGTGACTGAAGCAGTGCTGAAAGGCTGAGCCAAGGGGCCAGTAAATAGGTAAATAGGAGCAGTGAAGCTCATGAAAACTGGCCAGGTGGCTTCACATTGTGGTGCAGACATGGGAGACATTTTGGCACAGAGAACAGCCCCCCACGTTCACCACTCTGCTTTCCAATTTCTGACCAGCAATGCTCCTGAAAGCATCTTTCCCAAGCCTGTCACTTCTGCAAGGCTGCAGATCTTTTCTCTGGCAGAAACAGCTGCAGGAACTGGAGTCGGGATGAGCAATTTTAACAGCATTTGGTGGTTTTCTTATATACCTTAGCCCTAACTCTGTGAGGCAACAGGAGCACCACATTAATTCCGGCCAAGCTTTGCAACAAAATCCCTTGGTCACTTGGGCAATCCAAGTGCTCTGGAGAAGACAGCAAAAGCATGATGGGAACCCCAGGGAGGAAATCCCACCAGGTCTTGGTGAAGCACATTAATCCCAACCCCTGCTTGCAGGCAGAGGTGAAGCTGAGCAGTGTCAGATCTTTTTGAGGGAGAAGCATGGAAGCAGCTGCAGCTGCAGGAGCAGGGTAGCAAAGCCCTGGCACATCGTACGAAGGAGAACAGGCTGAGTAAGCATCAAGAAGTCATGTTGTGGATATAGGAAACAGCCAGGGGAGGGTTTGCTTTGCCAGTCAACAGGTCTTATCTGCACACTCTGTTTTGTTTCAGTGTGGAGGAGCTTCCCAGTGAGCCCCTGCAGCCTGTCTCCTGTGCGCAGGCAGTTCAGTGGAAAGCAGTGCGTTTATTTTTAGCTTTGTGCAGCAGTTAGGCAATGGTGGGGGTGATGTTCTTGGGAAGAAAATTTTTGACAGCTTCCTTAGAAAGATAAGACCTGTCCCATTCCAGCAGGGGAAGATAGTTAGCACAGAAAACCACTGGGGAATTTTCGTTACGTGCCTTGTTCTTGTGAAAGTCACCTACTGACACCCTTGGATTTAGGCCAAGCTCTATCTGAACAACACGAACCTTCTCCCAAACTGCCTATCCACCCCCAGCAGGTATGTTCCCTCCAGTCCCCAGGGACATCACAGACAGGTATTTCCTGGGCCTGGCTGTGATTCCCCCAGTTCCACTGCCTGCCACCTGGAATTCACCACTCCACCCCTCCAGATGCTGATGGGATCCTGTGACCTCCTTGAGCAGCTTCAGACAAAACCCAAGCCCTTGTCACGGCCGGGAGGTCTTGCACAAAGCCCGTGAGTGCTCAGCAGACCCATCCACTCTGTGACCTTGGGGAGGGACTGGTAACACCAGGGAAGGGAGGAAGGCAATTGTCTTGCACTGGCACAGCTGCTCACTCAGGGAACATCTATTCAGACTTAGGAGCAAACAGATGGTTTTCTCCCAGTGGCCAATCCATTCTTGCTTTTTCTTCTGACACTGCCAAAAGGGGTCACAGCAAGAATGGTGATTCTCTGTGTCTCTAATATAGACACATTGCCCTCTCTGTCCCGTGGAATTGACGCAAAAGCACAAGTGACCAAACTCAGATGGGTAACAAAGTTTTGTGACCTGTTCAATGAGCAAAAAGTGCAGCTTTCCCTGCCAGCCTCAGGTCTGCTCGTGTCACGACCATTCATGGCTGTTCCCCTGCAAGGCCATGCACAGGGGGAAATAGGAAGCTGGTGACAGAGCCAGGGGCTGAATCGTGTTTCAGGAGCTTGGGCACATCCGTGTGCTCTAAGCCAAGAGGCATGCAAACCACTCAGCGAAGAACAACTGCTCCAGCAGCCCACAGCCCATGTGAAACACACTCGGGCATGTCAGGCACTGACCCAGCCCACCGTGGAGGGAACTGTCAGATTGTGTTATCACAGGGTCAAAGCTGCACCTTCCTCTTGGGAAATAGATGTCGCTGCTTTGGCGTGGTGGCTCTGTAGAGGCAAGAGAGCATTATCCAAGCAATTATGCTCTATCTCACTGACGTTATCTCTTAATTGCACGTTTGCAAGTGCTTCTGCTTGCAGGGTGGGTGCAAGGAGGAAGGTGAAGTGGGGTTGCCTGGCTGGGAGATATGGAGTACCTAAGGAACCTACACCATTGCTAATTATTGAGATACAAAAGTACGGTTGCACTTCTGCACCAGTCAAGAGTTTATCCCTGTTTTTTCCCAGGAATTAACTCAAATGGTACAAGTAGTGCAGACCTCAACATCCAACACTTTATTAGAACCCTTAGAGTGCCAAGGATGATCAGATATACCCTGAAAAGCTGACTTGGAGAAGCACAACAGCAATCATTCAATACAGACCTTTTCTATCTCCTCCCTTCTCTCTAGAGTTTCGTACCACTCCATAGCCATCCAGGAACATCTGGTCCATCATTACATTGCACAACATGACCACTCGCAGCTAGACATTGCCTGCAGAAGCAGAACTCAGAACCACCCATCCTAAAAGGCATCTGACACCACAGCAGAGGAATTGTCACTGGTGGCTGCCAGAACAAGGCATATGACACATTTTTCAGGGCTGCCTCTTTCCAATGTACGGCAGCAACACTCATAAACATCTGCCCGTGTGTTACAGCATGGCTGACTTTTAAAGACTGGGCCCTGGATCTTGAAAGACAGTTTGGCACATAAACCTGAGGAAATCATTCAGGAATTAGGTTGGTAAGTACTTCAGCTGACGTGTATGTCTGTTTCTTAATTCCAAGATCTGTGGTCTCTCTACTAGATTTTTCTGCCTCTCCAGTCCTCTAGATTTGGAGGTATTTTAAGCCTGGAGCCACAGTTCTTCTTTAGGACATTGTCACACCCTTCAAAGGAATTAATTGTATTATTTCCAAGTATTGCAATTAGCTGGGTGCCTTCAGCTTTGGTTAACTCCAAATTCTGATGGTAGTTTCTGTTGCACATTGAGTTTTCTGTCATTGATGAAGCCACAGTGATACAGACTCTTAATGTAGGTGTCTGACTAAAGGTGGATCTTTTTCACATGGACCATCTTTCCAACCAGCCCAAGCTTGAGGCCAGGCCTCATATAGCAGTTTTGTTGGGGTGACAGAGGAAAACCCCAGAAATACCAGTCTTTATAATGGGAAAAGATGCCCTTTGAGCACCAATCACAGAACTGAAAAAGTGCGTTTGACTGTCCTTGGCTCTCATGAGGCTGAGCCACAAGATGACCTTGGCTCTGGGACCTGAGATACCTCTGCTAACAGACTTTCCTGGTATTGGAGCCGTCTAGAGATGGGGACATCTCACACCTTGGGGATGGGGTTGATGGAAAATGCCATCGATGTGGCAAAACCCGAGGACTACAAAATGGGTTGTCATCTATCAATGCTATTTGCTTTTTATGGCAGAGATGTTATTTTAATTAAATCTTTGGTGGCTTAGAAGGTTGGTGATCTTTTCAACTGCCTTTGGAATTGAAAACTAAACTGAGCGCTACATACAGGCTCAGAGGGAATAATCTGCCTTCAGCTCCCTGGTGGGACATTGCCTTATGCTTCTGACCTGATGAATGACTGGTGTGACCACATGGCTTCCCATGTTTCACTGCTGCTTAAAACCTCTGTGAGATGGTAATAAGCCTTTTTAGCTCAATTCTTTTTTTTTTTTTCCCTTCACATGTAATTATGCTCAGCACTTATTCCGCCGTGATGCTATTGGAAATCTGGTCGCTTCAGAGTCCCTGGGCACACGTCAGTGCCTCCTCACAACCTGGAATGCTTTCTGCCAGGAATGATGAGATGCGACAGTTCCCATTGAAGGGTATTCCTCCCAGATAATTCCAGTTTCCAAGGTCCCGGCCTTTGAAGATAAACTTGTTGCTTGTTTGGTTTCCTAGCAACTTCTGCTCCGTGGCAGAAATGCATTCCTGGGACCCCGAGCTTGCTGGTGCTTGGAGCTGAGATCTGCTCTGTTCCAGTGAAAACTGCTTGAAAATACAGGACTGGAGTGAAAAAGCTAGGGCTGGATCAAAGCCCCTGATTAGAGCCACTTGTCTCCCCCAGACTTTCTTGTTCAATAGAATTCTCATTTTAAGTTAAAACAACACATCTAGCCAGCTCTGAAGGTGGAGGTAGTTTGGACTTGGCTGGCTGTCCAGGTTCTTGCTGGGGAATTTGGCACTGATCCCATAATATGGCTAAACTGATACTCCTGAGTCAAACATCACAGCCTTCACTGGAGCTTTAATCTAGGCTGAGCTCCGATGAGAAGCCCAAGAATCCAAACTGTTATGAAACATGATGGGGCAAATCATCACCACCAGTGAGACTGCTCAGGTGTGACTCTAGAGAAAAGAGCAGATTTGGCCACTTCTAAGGCACAGGAGTCTTAGCTTTGGTATTTTCAATAAGATGTTGAAAAGAACAAGGGACAAGCTCACCTTAATCTGGACATTGCCTAGTTATTGATATTTATTTCATGATTTCTTCTGGTTATTAGAAGTTCAGCCCCACCTCAACTTTTAATTTAGGTGTTTCAGCTCCAGTGTCCCAAGGGAACCCTGCAAGCTCAGGTTCCATTTTACAGAGCTGCACAAAGGGCAGACCTAAAAGATACTGAATTGATTCTGCTTTATATCTCAGCTGATCAGAGGGTTTAGGAGGCATTGCTCATTAGGTACCTGATGGGGAAAGATCTCACTTCCACTTGTGTCCCAGCTAAGAAAGTAAAAGACAATCAGTTCTCCAGCTCAACAGAGTAGAAGCAAAAAAGAACAATATGTTGATATCAAAGAGGCTTCTAAAAGACTCTGAAAGTCTTAGGGTTTCAGTGTGTGAAGTGCTGTGTCAAGAAAAAGGAACAGGACAATCCTGTGGCTTTCACCTAAGTAACTGCACCATGGAAAGGAGTTTCTTGCTTTTTAGACAGGGAAGGCATTGCTATTATGGTTTATGCTCACAAGAAGAAATGAGGTCTTGATCTTGGGGATGAACACTGTCTTCTGAACTCCAGTATTACACTTTTATATAGCCACTTTTTATGAATTTGTCTAATAAATTTAATCAGAGTTCTCAGTGATCATGAGAAGATTTTTGTCCTATTTCAGCTAACTCAGGACATTCTTTCCTGAGGATAATCTTTAGTGAACATAGCACTGCATTGTTACAGCACTGTATTATGGTCCAGGGAACAAACTGAATGTATTGTTCTGTTTGAGTTATATCGTATTACTGTCAAGGATATTCCTTCTAAAATCTGACACCTTTTAATTACCTCTGTGAGATCTGGAAAAAATGGTATCCTGGGGAAAAAGTTGCTTGGCACCCACTTTGTTAGTTTTAGCCTGATGTTCATTTCTAGCCATTCATATAGGGCTGAGTCATACAAGAGAAGCTGTAAGAGAATCACAAACAAGCTGTCTGGCTTGAGGAAATCAGGAGCCATTTAAAATGAGCATTGCCTCATCTCATGGTTAGTGGCAGGGGCTGTTAGAGGCTCTGGAGAGCCTGAAACTAGAGAGGGTATTTTTCTACCTGAATAGTTCTGCAGATAGACTGAAGAAGGGACAAAAACAAGCTGTGCGAGAGAAAGACCTTCCCAGGCAGAGCTAGAATCAGATGTACCATCAGAATCGGATGCAATCATCCCTCACCTGCCCAGGGCATTTCTAAATCTCACTTGACAATCTTTTCCTTCTGTCTTAAGGCAACATTTTTCACCTCCCCTGAGCTAGTTTGAAACCTTTAATTCCATTCTGCCTGTTCTTTCAAGAATGTGGTGCGGCAAGTGAAAACTCATCTCCACATGGGAGAAGAAGGGGGTGGAGGTGGTGGGGGGGAGCATTGTGTGAATATTAAAACATTTGCAGTGTAAAATGTTGGGTCATGAACAACAGCAGCACACCTCGGGCAAACAGCATGGAGCCAGAGCTGTGCTGGCATGTGGGGTGTCCCAGGAGGGTTGGTAGCACTGTTCCAGGGGGATGCACGCAGTACCACAGGGATAGGCTTGCGAGGGCAGGGCTCTGGGCTGAGCAGGAGGTGGTCCAGGACTGAGATGCTTTGGAGGAAGACGCACAAAACTCCTGCATGATGTAAACCTGCTGGTGCAGGAAGCTGGTTCTCTCCTTACAGGTGAGGCTGGTGGATGCCCGGAGGCAGCATGATGATCCCTTGTAAACATTCATCCACTTCATATGCACGCTCTGATTTAACCATCTTTTCTGAGGGACCCTCTTCCTCCCTGGCCCATACCACCTGCCCACCACTTGGTGGAGGAGATTGTTCTGCTGATGCCATTTGGCAGTGGATATGCAAAGCTTTGGTCCTGCTCTGGTGGCAGAGTGTGACCCAGGACACCCGTCCCCCTTGGCTGAAAAGTGGAAGAGGAGATGTCAGGTCTGAGCAAAGCACCTTGTTCCTGCTCTTCCTGCTGATAACGTACCAGAAAGGTTGTGCAAGCCCTATCAGAAGATGAGAATGTGCCTGAGGCCGTACACTTAGTAAGCTCAGAGGAAAATGGTTACTCACTGATGAGTAGAACATGGGATACTTTAAGTTTTGGAGGTTTCTAAGGGGTTTGGGGCCATCAGAGCTTGAAGGGGTGAAATGCAGTACATGTCAAAGTGAGGGACCATTGCTGCTGCGTTAGTATTGAGTGAAAATAGGACACAGAATATATCCAGGGAACAGGAATGGGGAAAAGTGACGCTGGCAAGTGCTGTTGTTTCATGGGACCTGGATCTCTGCTTCTCACACTGCTGCACTTCATAAGGTCTTCTGCTAATACACAGGAGAGTGGCTTGCTCCAGTGTCTGGAGTAACAGACTTCACTAGGAATCCTGTTTCTGGAGACCTTGCAACTCTAACCCTGAATCTATTGCCCTAAGCCCAGACAAATGAGCCTAAAGTTTGTGTTATGAGAAACCTGATGTGGTGTAGGGAAGCAAGATGAATCCAGTGACCTGGCAAACTTGGGATGCTTCATCTTCAGAGGAGTTATGAAGTGAAACAGGAAAACCAGGAACATGCTCAGAAAGCTCCAGCCAGGAGAGAGGCCGTTGCTGTTGTAAAGCATTTGCTACAGAGATGTCTTTGCCAAATGTGAGATTTTGGGAAGGAGCTGCTGGTGACTCAGAAAAGCACATTTGCTACTGCATGCAGGCACCACCTGCATGCCTCCCTGTCCAGGAGTTCCTCCAGCATCATTGCAAATACCTGCTAAGGGGTGTCTAAAGGGACAACCAGAGCAGGGTGCCTCAGTTTCCCAACAGTGCTCATGCTCTTCGCAAGGGGTTTGATCCCTACTCACAGACAGTGCCAGGTCAGAGCAGACAATAACTCTCATTCCCTTGGTGGATTTGCTGCATTAGTTCACTTCCTGGCCCAATTTCTTATGCAGTGTCTGGCTGAGAAGACACAATATCCCTGGAGAGTGCAGTGGCTGGGAACTTAGTTTCAGCTTCCCCTTGGCTGGCACAGCAGTCTCTACTGATGGCTGCATTGGTTCTGCCCTACCATGGAGCTGTGTTTCTCCTGGATGACTTTATCGCAGATGAGGGTGAGAGCTGTCTGGTTTTTGAACGCAAGGGGACGGTTCAGTCCTTTTGTGAGGGATGAACAACCACAGTAAATAAAGTTGCAGCTCGTGGGAGTAACAATTAAAACCCATTATAACCTGCTTAACTAGTCAGGGACTGAAGTGCCTGGAAGAACTTGCTCTGTCCTTCCTGAATGCTGTTTTGCTTGGCCCATTTGCCTGATTTGGGAAAAAGATTCTGTTCTGAGTGGGTTAGCTTGCAATTCCTGCTCTCATGACCGGGGCAGGTTCCCAGTTCCTAAGGATGACTGATAAAATACAAAAAATAAAACTTTCCCAAGTGATCCTTCAGAATTAAGTATTTTGATTCATGGGAAGTGCAACACCTCATGTGTTCAGGACAGACAACATATCACAAATTAAACCAAGCTATGTTTCAGGCCAATCTCTGAATTTACCAAAACTGCAACTTCAACACTTTCAGTGGAGGCACCTGGAAGAAGGACAGGTTGGTGTGACACCTCCATGTGTGAACCTGCCTTGAGATGCTTGGTGGAGGTAATTGCGTAGGCTTCTTGCTGGCTCACACCAAGAGGTTTGGAGAAGGGAAAAGTGGGGCAGAGAGCCCATATCTACATGGAAAAGGCAGGGTCTGAGCTGCTGGGGCCTGTGAACTGATGATTCATGGGCCAGATTTTTGAGTATGAGCCATGAATACTGCCTGGATGTCTGACTGCCCCCACTGCAAGACAGGAATGCTCAAGCGCTACCTCAGACTTATTTTCTCCCTTTTTTTTCTAGAAGAATACACACATGACAGGGCTTATCTCCACTGATTATTGCTCTACTTTCACAAACCATAAGGGAAGAAAAACCATGCCTTTCTCCCTCCCTCTCTCTCTTTTTAGGAGAGCTGCTCATGGCCACGTTTTTTGCATGCCTTCGAGATACCATCAGAAAGGAATGGAAACATTCCTCAGGTTTTCTGTGCAGCTCAAGGCATTTATTTGGCTTTTGGGGCTTCTTTGTGTGTTGCGTTGCTTTGATTTGGAGCAGCATTGGGACAGATGGGGTGTCAGCCATGGCCTGCCAAAGTCAAGGGGCCCATTGGGTTCATGTGCTTATGGCATGGCCAAGGAATACAAATAGGAGCTGAAGTTTGAAGTGCCAAAATATGTGTCCGTGGGCTGCAGGGTGACCACACACCATGGCTAGTTGTCTGGGATTTTGGGATGCCTAGAAATGTTGGCCAAATGGGCAAAGTCCTTTGATGGCACAAAGATGGGAAGTTCAGAAGGGGAAAGGGAGCACATCACAAGGAACTTCTCTACCAAGGACGAAGCTACCCATGATGTCCTGGCGCAGGATGACCCAGATCTGTTGTACAGCTGGGTCAGTGGGGGACAAACAACCCAAACCTTGATTCTGTGATTCTATTACATGTGCCATTATGACCATCCAGGTTCACCTGCCATCACACAAACAGACAGACTTCTTGACTTTGCTGTGCTCTCCAGAACAGCAAGTCAAAAGAGGAAAGATATTACACCTCCTTGTTTGCAACCATAAAACTGGCAATTATTTGCTCCCTGCTCCTGGGGAAGGGACAGCAGTTTGCAGGGGGAAAAATGCCATCATGACATGAAATATATGTGTTGGAGTTATAATATCTCTTCAATAATGGATGTTCTTGGCTAAGATGTCATTGTTTATTTTGCTATTGGAGGTGTTCACTCAGGACAGTGAAGCTCTTGTCCTCCCTCCTCTCCATCACATAAAGTGTCACCTCAAAGAAGGATGTATTGCAGGACTGAAGCCAGGGAGTGGGTTTTTCAGCTGGCCTCTTGTCCTCCCAGCCAAGGTGGAGCTGGCAGCCAACAAGAGGAGCATGGGCAGAAGATGGAGAGAGGAGAGGTTTGTGTTGCTCTGAAGAGGTGGCAGGGTCATCCTTGCTGTCCCCACACGGATCCAGGAGCTCGCCCACAGTAACCCAGACCCTTTTCTCCCTGGTTTTAGCTCTGAGCTCACAAACCCTGAGGCCTCTGTGACTCCAACAAAGAAGACATTCAGATTTTTACCAGCTTGGACACAACAGCCTCATGGCATGAGGGGTGAGCCAGGGACATCCCCACAGGGCAAGTACAAGTGACTTTGATTTTTGGCCGATTGCACCATGCTGGTCCCTTACTAAGTATTATGATAGAGGGAGCCAGCCTTAGCTTAAAAATAAATATCTCCAGTAATTAACAGGCATGGTTGGGAAACTTCTGAGCATCGTTCGTTTCTCAGAGGCTTGAAAGCTTGAACTCCCAAATCGGGGCAGTTTTGTCCAACTTGCTTTTAGTTACACATCCACTTGGCTTTTCCAGAGAGATTTGCTGCTGTTTGTGTTGCAGTGATGTGGAGGTATTTATGGTCTTAGATTTCTGCTTATCTGATCCACCCCTGCCCTCCACACTCCTGGTATGGTGCCAATCCTGAACCACTTTTTCTCCGTCTGTTTGTGCCCCTTCCAGAGGAGATAATATTCAAACAACAAAAACCAGGTAGCCCTCCCAAAGAGCTTGAGGAGATGAATTTCAGATATTCACCAGGCTGCAGCAGAGGCAATGTAGTGGCTTATTCGCTTTTGGATTTTTACACTTTCAGGTATAAAAATCCTTATGGTGTTTAATACAGAGGAATAAGGGGTCGCTGTGACCATGTCACCAGAGTTAAGAAAATTTCAAGTGAGACTCTGGCTGTTCTCTGAGCTGCTGCCAATATCTGAGTTACTATCCCACAGGGATTTGCTGTTGGAAAATAACGTAATTGACTTTGTCCCGTTTCCAATTTCACAGAGAAACGAGTTGTGAGAGCACGCAGGGTACAGGGCCTGGCTGCTCCTGGAGTTTGTAGAGAATGATAAATGCAGTAATCAGCCCGGGAGCGTACAGTACGTGTCCTTGTGCTTCCCTCCCCTCCTGCCTGCGGGATGGCACCGTCATGGGCTGGTGCTGCCCCGGTCCCACCGGGGAGCTGAGGCTGCCACAATGGGGGCACTGCTCCAACAGCACCGCTGCCCTGGAAAGCCACCGGCTCCCTCCCCCCGGGATCCCAGCATGGCTTTTAACCCAAATAGCTGACCTTTCATTAAAGATTACCTATTTTTACTGCTCCTCAGGATGGCAAGAAGAAAAGGCTGAGGCTTGCAGAGGCAGGCCAAGCCAAGATGGTGTTTATAGTGGGGATGGGGAGATTACTCAGGGCAAGTTTAAAAAAAAATAAATCTTTTTCATTAAATTAAGGTAGTCCCCAGTTAAGCCTGGGCATTATTCTGTTTGATCTGGTACTAACAAAGCAGCACAGACACTGGAGCCCAAGGGTTACTGGATAATGCTACATGTGGGCTTGTAAGTTAAAAGTGTCTGGGACTATTTGTGGTCAGACCACAAACACAGAAGGCCCTGTGTCCACTAAACCCCTTTAGGCTCTGAAATACGGCAGCCACATGAAAACTCTGTGTTGAGAGCAGCCCCTGACCTGTGCTAGTCTACAAACTGTCCTGAGGAGCTGCTTGGGACACTGCTGGCTGGCACAGGGCAGAAGTGCTGGAGGCTGTGCTGGTGATGATGCTGTCAGGTACCATACCCTTGGCAGCAGGCTACTTGTGGAGACATCACCCCAGCAGATGAGCCAGGCTAATATCCCTTCCTCTGGTACTGGAGGGAAATAAGACACAGAGAGGTGGAATGACTTGAGAGAGGTCCTAAAGAAAGTCTGTGTCAGAGCAAGAACCGGTTCTTCACCATTCTTTGTCGTTCAGTCGGAGGACAGGCTTTGAAAGTTGCCTTTGCCTCCTCCAGATTTTGTTTTCAGACCTCAAATGGGCACTGGATGTGATTCCAGTTTAGGGATCCTCATCTGGCCATTTGGGCAGCCTGAAGTCCACACCTTGGTAGCTGATGGCACAGCACAGAGCAGAGCAGAAACAAGCACTGAATCTCCCCTTTGCACCAATCCCACATCACAAGCATCATCCTTTCAGGGCAGTCTGTGGGCATTTGAGGTCAGCTGAAGAGAGTCCATCCTCAAACTGATATCCAGGAGCCTGTAACTTGATCCCAACTTTCCTGCCTGTCAGACTGCTCCCTATCTCCATTTGCAAAGCAGGGGTTGTCGTCTTGCTTTGTGTGTAGGGCTGTGAGGAGTCAGATACAACAGTGATATGCATCGTACAGGCCATATCTAGATTAACATGTAATTGCTACAGCTAGATTAGCAAGAGAGCAACCGGAGAGTATCAGGGCATCAAACAGGCTGGTGCTGTGGGCTCAACATCTGCACCATGTGCAGTTCACAGTGGTTACTCCAGGTAAGATTTATTCCAGTCACCTGCATTGAAAATTCTCAACCTGCATACTGTCTGAGGCTGGCTGAAGGACCAGCTACTCATTTATTACCTTGCATTCCTATGAGGAGTTATGGCAGAGCTTTTGGTTCCATTCCCACTGTGGGGGGGGAAAAGAAAGAAAAAAGAAAAAGATAAAAAATACTGAACTGCGTGTATCACAGTTGTTTGCAAATTGGATCACTATGGAGTGGGGGAGGCCAAGCCAAAGAACTGCTTTAAAACAGCATTACTGCTCTGAAACAAAATGCTAAGGAAGAGTCAGCCAGAAACACCTCAGGTTTAATCCAAGGTTCGGCAGAAAGGTTCTCATTTATTGCAGTTCTCCCTGAGTCAAGCCCTGAGGGCTTGTCTGTACACAAAAATTAATCTGGATTAGGATGGTGGAGGAATTTAAGGTAAAGTAGCTCTTCTGGAATAACTTCACTTCATGACAGACAAGCCTCTGGATGGTTTGGTTAGGAAGCGTGGTGTTACATCATATTTGTGATGATGAAATGCATTTTGAAGAGAATGTCCTTGTGGTATTTGGTGACAATTACACAGTGAACACTTAAAAACACATCCATTCCCTGCAGGAGGAGAAACAGAGCTCCCTGCAGAATTGGAGTTCTTTCTAGGGCTGACTTGCCAGAACAGCTCAAAGGGGTTTCACTGTTCCTCTGTTTCCCTTCACACTGAGAAAGTGCATAAATTCTCACGTGGCCAGCACAGCAGCTCCCCTGACAGCAGTATGTAGTGACAGGTGGAGCATCAGCCCAAAACATGTGCATGGTCGTCACTTAAAACTGTTCCATACACACTAGCTCATCTAGAAGCATTTCAGAGCCTCAGTTCAGAGCTGTGTCTGGAATAATAAAACCTGCATAAGCATAGCTCTGCATGGATCTAAATGCTCCCCTCAAGTGATCCGGAATTACACCCTCCTGGAGTACAAGTGGGTCTCCCTTTCTAGTACCTGCACCTCTGCCTGCTTTGAGAGTCACGCATTAAGTACAGAAAGGCAAAAGGACCTTGTTAAATTGGACATCATTGACCAGAGTGATTAAATTGTAATACCTGAGGGGACCACCAGACCTTCTTATCCCATTACACAGAGGACAGGACAGCAGATGGAGATGTCTTGATGGTTAGGAGCCTTCCTCCTCCACTGAAATGAGTGGAATAGGAGCACTGCATTCAGGACTTTTTCTCCTGCCTGTCTGCTTCTTCACAGCTTTATTTCCAACCAGGTTTTAGTGTCCTGTTAAATATTTCTACCAATACACACCCTCTCCCAAAGACTGTTTGCGCTCAGCTCAAGTTAATTGTTCATAAGCAACAGTCCATAAGCATAAAAATTGCCACATAGTATTTCTTTAGCTGTCTTACTATTTATTCTGTGAGGCGATAACAGTGGTTTCAGCTCACTCTCTGTTTTTATCAGTCTTACACAAGGGCAAACGAGGAGCAAAAAGGAACCTCCCTTCTCTTCCCTGAAACTGAGTCTACTATAAGCCAGCTGAGGCAGAGGAACAAGCCCTTGTCAGGCTGTATATATAGCCTGGTTGGCAGAGCACATTTTCCTTAACATGCCTAATCCCACAAGTATGTGGTGGCTTACTCTGCAGAAACCTCAGATTTTCAGGTGCTAGGAAATATGCATGTTCCCTGTTACTTGATAGTTTGCTCACATCCCTGTCTCCTGGAGGCAAGCAATTGCTGACCCTCTCAGCTTTAACCTACTCTGAATATGCCCCCCATGCAGCACCGTAAGGAATAATAATGTACTTGTGATTTGTTGGTTTATAGTTTTCTGCTCTGAATCCAGAAAATGAGACCTGAATTACTCTTTTCTGTTTGCTGTGACAGACGTGCAGTCCTTGCATCTCAGCCTGGCTTGTGTGTGCCGAGTTTTCCCACAGCTTCCTTAGAAGACTGGGAATAGCTGGTGAAGCTGGGGTTTGATAACAGAGCCTATCACAACCACGGAATAAAAAGTTATCACTGGTTTCCGGCTCCAGCACCCCTCAGGTGCAGAGGAACACCAGTTGGCCTCCTGGGCAGCAGTAGGAATTGAATGAGGGACCTCCAAGTAGGTGGGAAGGGTTTCCCCCCCCCCATCCTTAAAGACTTTCTGAGGCTTAAGAAGTATGCTTTTACTGGCATGAGGTGGAAGAACCAAATTGCCACATTTTTGTAACCTACATGAAAGGACTGCATCCCACTTTGCAAAACAATCACCTGCCCTGTGTGACAATGGCTTCATCCCTTACACTGTCATTATCTCCTGTGTCTCCCACAACCAGGCTACAGGGCAATCTGCAGCCTCCCTCAGCCTTTTCTTCTGGAGCTGTTCCTCTCTGTATAAACACTACTCATTGATGCAGCTGTTGGGAGACTTCCCACATCCCAGGGGAGTGCTCCAACCACAAAATTATCCTCACCCTTGCTCTCGTCCAGTGGGTATTTAATTATTCTTACAAAGTGAAGTAATTTCAACTGAAGAAAACAAGAGGCACCCGGGTCAGAGTACCCCATCATTATCACAGTAGGGAGCGCTCTCCTAGGACATGAGATTTCCCAATCAGACGCTGAAAACTCCGGGCTATGGGGGAAGCTGGGAAGAGAAATGTTATTGTTTTCTCCTCCATTTTATGAATAGTTTCTCAGATTCATGAGAGTAATAGAGTTTGAGATAGATGTTTATCTGTATGTGTATGCTTCTGGAAATGCTGAAATTAAATGCTTCAACATTTCCAATTTTATTTTCATTTAATCCAAAAACATTTGAGAATATGCATCATATTTGGCAAATAACCGTGGCCACCCAGAAACCACATTTTTAGCAAATAAATGATTCACTGAGTAAATTTAGCTCATCTTAAATGTCTATTTATATCACAGGAACACACCCTGTCACTGTTGGGACTTCACCATGTTGAGCACTATCCAGAGCTCACAGCCAGACGTGCTCTACCACAAACAGCCTGAGAGGGAAAAAATAAAGCCCTGCCTATTTTGCAGGCAGCTTTTTTGCAACAGCACAGATGTCAGCCTCGCTGCCTCAGAAGAGCTGTGCCCTATCCTACAAACCTACCTCAGATACCTCACATCATTTTTGGACTGGGAAGCAGAGCATTGCCTTGCCAATCTCCCCTCCACCACCAATACAGCAAAGCGATCCATCCCTGTTTTAGTTCCCTTTCCCAGAAGAGTCATCTCTGAGAAACCTTTGCCTTACACCAGCAATCTCCCGTGAATGTCGAATGGGTTAATTCCCTATAACCAGCATCCCAGTAATGAAAGGTTTCACTCTTTGTCACCTAATGGTCTTGTGTCTAAAATAGAAGCCGAGCTGCCTTCACTTGAAATGTTTTTAATCATTGTGGAATAAAAAACCTAGCCTGGCTAGTGCCAACCAAAGAGATGTTTGTCTGCTCAGCAGATTTTATCAAAGCTTCCTTGATGTCTTTGCCTTTGTAATGCTAAGCACTTCACTGTTTGGCATATTTAAAGTAGGATGCGGTACATGTGAAGCATTTCACAGAGTGATGATGTATCGAGTGTGCTTTAGGAAGTAATGAAAGCAGCAGACTCATGATTTTTGAGCTTTTAATTACTTATTAAGTGGCATGACATAAAGGCTACGGGGGAGATTTTTTTTTTCAGCATCCAACTTATTGACTTTGAAGTCGGTGCCTAAATACCCTTTGTGCCTTTGAAACTTTCCGTCTGCTCACAGGGGAACGTGCTGCTGCTCTGGGCTTTGTTTCACGCTGACCACATTTGTTCAGAGCAGAGGAGCCCAGGGATGGGAGTCTGCTCAGACACAGGTCTCTGCCTTCGACATGGTGGATAAAGATGAGGGACAGGCTAAATGCGTGTCTTTTGACAAAGGATATAGAGAGGGCCCTTAGCACAGAGCCTGGAGCAATGAATTCTGACCTGGCCTCAAAAATGCCAGCACTACAGGGGGCAAATAACCATAGCAGCCCCCAGGGTGCTTTTAATGAGCTGAATCACGGGCCGAGTCCAGCTCTCCATCACTCACAAGCCACTGCCACAGCTGGTTTTAGCAGATGTCCCGTCCGACAGAAAGGGCTGGGCAGAGCACAGTGGTTGGCCTCGGCACCATGTCCTCAGGTCTGGTGTGACCACTGGGACAAGAATGCCAAAGCTTCAGGAGCAATAAAGTCAGGAGAGGCCAGAAAGAAGAAAAGACCCTCAGATTGAGGTTTGGGGGTAGTTTAGGCTTTATTTATTTATTTATTTATTTATTTATTTATTTTTAGCATGTTCTGAAGGGAACCTTTCCACCCACATATTCTCATGATAAACCATGAGACTGTGGCTTTGTGGAAGTGTTTGTCTGTAATGGTAAGGATGGAGCCAGATAAAGTATTTTTCATGGTAGTGAAGATGAAGCCAGATCCTTCCCTTGCCACCATCTGAACCAACATATTATGTCACAGCTGGGATGTGCTTGTGAGCAGAGATCTCTTTGCTCAGCCAGCAGCTGACCCAGCAGTGAATACATCTCTTTTTCACAAGTCCTACTGATTCCAAGAAACCTGCATGGGCCATGAACCCAAGGTCCTCACTCTGGATCCAGAGGCTGCTAAATTGCTGGTGGTCATGTCAAGGCTGGAGCTACTTATGTGGGGAGAAACTCACCCTGCAGCTGCTCAAGGCACCCTCTCATCCTCTGGTCTCTGAAAAAGAGGTGTCACTCTGGCATCTTTAATCAGTATCAAACGCTCCTTTCAAAGAAAAAGAAAACAGGGGAAAAAAGAAGAAAAAAAAGGGACTGCTGCCAGTTGAAAATGTAGCCTCTCCACTGATGGAGAAATGCAGTGCCAAAAGTGCAATATGTGTATTTTTATCCCCACTGAAGGAAAAAGCAAAGCCACAACTTCCCATGTTCAGTAAGTGACCAACACAAACATACAAGGGCTCAAGAGCATTTCTACCCTCTGGAAAAGTTTTCTTTAATTAGGACAGACACACTGCTCTGTCAAAGCATCGTCAATGTCCAGGCACACAATTTGATTAGCCCACTTCTTATAATCTTTGCTGCTTGTTCAGATGTTCTGTGGAGAAAAAAAAATATTAAAGAAAAAAAATGGGAAAGACTAAAATCCACTGCATTTGGAACAGTTCAGGATTTGGGTTTTTTTCATTTCTATATTTTTTTTCCCAAAAAAATGGCAAATACCACTGTCCTGCTTCTTTAATTTTCTGATATTTTTCTCAATGCTAGTTGGAACTATACAGGGTCACCCAGCCAGGCAGCTGGAAGGGGATCCGTTTCAGGAGTAGAATGACTCAAGCTGCTTCCCAGTATCACAAGCAGGACATGAAAGGGTTGTGTCCTGGTATTTCTCTGAAACTTTATTAGGTCATATTATTCAGAAAATCTACTGCATAAAACAATAATTAGCTTTAAAAAAAATATTCTGCAGTCTGTATTGCTCATGATAGATTAATTTGCAGGCTTATTTTGTGTATAATTATTTTGCATTCATTACTGCAAGTCAAATAAAGAGCAGAGGTGAATGCTGTCCGAAAAAAAAAGTAAAGGAAGGCAAAAGGCTGAATATAAACATCTTCATTTTACTACTGGGAACTAAACATCAAAGACACTAAGGGCCATGAAAAAAAATTACATCTAAGTTCAACATAAAGAGCCTAAAGAGTCCATTTAGCAGAAACTCAAGTCTGGAGGTGCTGTGAGCACCTCACTTTTTGTTTTGCAATATCTTCTGGGGCCCAGAGATGCCCCTGGACACAGTCAGCTGAGAAGTGGCCTGGTGCCTGGGTCATGATGAGCTCTGTCAGCATCCAGAGATGAGACATTCCTCTGACTAATGCCCCGGTGGGATCCTTCCCACTCAGTCCTCTGTGCACTCATACAGACAGGATGTGCCTGCCCAGAAAATGGGGTACTGACACCCCTTTTGTCTTAGATCTTCCTGTGGCACGAAGCTGGAAATCCCAGGAAGTGGGTGTTTGATGTGCTCCACAGCCTGAGGAAATCTTCAACTCTCCCCATCCCACCAATGTCCCCTAATGTCAGTATGCTGGCCCAGGGAGGCCACTGCTCACCCAGCTTTTCATATTGGGATGTTACACATTAAACAAGTCAAGTACAATTAGGTCCAAAGGAGAAAAAAGGTGGCAGCTCTTTGTCCCTTCCATCAGAGCTATGTGCACTTCTGGGAGAGGTTCCTCATAACAAGGGTTTTGGGATGTCTCCTGTTGTACCGGTCCCTAAAGATTAGGTGCCACCGAGGCTTATGTTGAAATATGAAGGTTCCTTTATCAGGCTGAGCCCTAAACAGCTTCTCTTCTTGCCCAAAGTCAGTGGTATGTGAGAGACACAAACCTGAGCTCTGAAACTCACTGCTAATATGTGGGGATTTCTGCAAATTAGAACCACTAATTTGTCATCCCTCATTTGAGTTCCACATCCACCAACATCCCTTTACTGAGATTGCACCGTAGCACTGGGCTTTTGGGGACTACTTTCTCACCTGAGACTCTCTTGATGATATATATTTAGTGGTTTATTTTATCTTGTGGGAAGAACAGTGAGAATATTCCCCAAAAGGCATGAATGAGAAGGTGGCCTTGGCACACATTGGAGTGGTTGGTGCCGTGCCTGTCATGCTGCAGGTCATGATGTGCAAGGTGAAAACCACACGATGTGGTGACACAAGCTGATCTCTGCTGGAAACAAGCAGGGGTGGTGGGAAACATTGAGAGTGACTTTACAACACCCTCTTTTCACCTCTGCAAGGAGCAGTTCAAAACCACCCCAGGAAAGGCAGCAGAGAAGCTGAATTTTTATCTCATTCTCAAAATCTGAAGGTTTTTGTGTTTCCTTTAAGACACACACGCAACTCATGCTATCAGCATGTACTGTGAAACATTTAGAGCCCAAATTGTACCCTAGTCATGCCCAGTTTTCATCCATGATAGCTCACCTGGAGTGATTGTACCAGTGTAGCTAAGAGCAGGATCTGATCTTTCATATCTTCCAGTGAAATAAGATCAGAGATTTTAGACACTGATGGGCTATCTTCTTACTCAACTCTCTTACACCAACAGAGAGACTGAGGGATCCTGTCTATAAAAGAATTTAATTGTGTTTATTAGAACAGTATATAGTTTAGTGGGTGTCAACTGAGAGCAGCTTGCCCTCACTCCTCAGTCAGGCCAACTGCCACGTGATAAATTAGTATAAATGAGTGGGATTGCTTGGTGTTATTCACTGCAGGAACCTAGAGCTCATCAACAGCTTTCTGTGCTCCATTCCCCTCCATTAAAACTGGAAAACCAGAAGTGTGCAGCCTATGTGTATGGAAGAGCATGTGCAGGAGGGGAGGTGAACCTGGCATCATGTTCACTGTGTATTTAAAGAACTGTAGAGACTCCAGAGTAGTTTCCCATGTGGACACACACATATGTTCACACTCCCACTTACTTTAGTGTCTCTGAAATGAGAATCTTTTTTTTTTTTCTTTCTTTTTAGCTGGTTTCTGTTTGGCGGCATTTTAAATCGAACTGTAAGGAAGTGACTGCGATTCCAGAGAAACAGACTGATACCCAAACGCTTTCCTGTATCCAGGCAGCATCATTTGAGCTAGTTACCCCGCCCTGACTAGTTAGCAAAGGCCAGCCCACTGAGGTCTGGAGCACAATTCATCTCCTCCTGTAACAGATGACTAAGATACAGCAGAGGAACTGCACCCCAAAGTTCTCATTCCTCTTCATGGGCCATTTGGGGTCTCAGATGCAGGTGATTCATAATTAAAGTGCCCTAGCAGAAGGAGACAATGTGCAGATCCACAGGGACTCTCAACAGAGGCTAAGGCATGAGGTCTGCCTTCTCTGCCAAGATGGCTTGTCTTCTCATCCACCTTAGAATCATAGAATCACAGAATGGTTTGGGTTGGAAGGGACCTTAAAGATCATCTCATCCCAACCCACCTGGCCTTGAACATGCCCTATCAGAACAGTCACTTCCATTACTTGGTCCCAAATATAAGCAAGTCTCTACTAATCCTATTAAGGGTGTTTGTGTTCACTTGCATTGCTGCCGTGCAACTTCCCACGAAGACAGGCTTAGCATGGGGTTCAGTATCCCCCAAATTTCACACATCTTACTCTGAGAAGCCTTCGCTATTTTTGTTTTGATAAAGACAAAAAAAGAAGGGTTCAGAAAAGGCAGTTGACACAATCTGAAAGTTCCCCTTAGTCCATGTGCACATGCAGCCAAAGAATTCACAATTCACATGAGCAACACTCGGAGATAAGATTACACAGTGTGGGCGAGCATCTGTAATCCTCCACACTGATCCACAAAGAGGGCATCTTTTATTATCCTGTCTCGAGGCTTTTAGCTTCAATAGGCTGTGGTTTGTACATCCAGAGGTTCCTGCTCTGGTTGCCTCAACTCTAGCCAAGGTGAAGCCCTGACGGAGTGAGGATAATACTTTGAGGGACTTTTTACAAGGGAATGCAGTGGTAGGACAAGGAGGAGTGGCTTTAAACTGAAAGGGAGTAGGCTTAGATTGGATATTAAGAAGAAATACTTTACTATGAAGATGGTGAGGCCCTGGCACAGGTTGCCTTGAGAAGCTGTGGCTGCCTTGTCCCTGGAAGTGTTCCAGGCCAGGTAGGAAGAGGCTTGGAGCAACCTGGTCTAGTGAAAGGTGTCCCTGCCCATGGCAGGGGGTTAGAACTGGATGATCTTTGAGGTCCCTTCCAACGCAAACCATTCTATGATTCCATGATTCTTTTAAGGCTTTACCTCTGAGAATGTGTGTCTGCAGCCAGGGGAATATGGTGAAGCTCAATTTGCAGGAGTAGGTGTTTGCAGAAGAGCATTTCAGCGGCATCTGAGAGCTATTACACCGATATTTACATGGCAGCATTTAAAAGATAATTCTGAGTGCTCTACAGACATTAAGGAAGCCTTTCTCTCTGTGCAGGCTTAGCTGCAAGAGTGCAGTGATCAGCTCCAGAGCAGGTGACAAGGCAGCAACCAGGACAGGGACAAGCCTCCTGCCTCCTACCCCGTGCTGCTAACCACAAAGCACCCCCTCCCCTTTGTCAGGAAGGCTAATCCTGTAATGTGACTCTTGAGCAACGCTTAGGAGCCTAAATAGAACTTCATTCCAAAATAGCGCGTATGTAAATGAAGATAAGGCTCAACAAGTTGTAACAGATGCCTGTTAATTAGTCACTGCAAGGCGCTTTCAAATGTGAGCTGTGTTTCGGTGCACGAGCCATCCACAAAGGCTGCTGTCCCCTCTCCTCTCCAGGCAAGGCTAAGGAGAAAGGACAAGCCTGGACGCCCTTATGTCCCTTAAACTCCCGGTCTAGCTGCAGCAAGGTGAGCCCTGCTTGCTTTCTGACACTGGACTCAGCCCTGTGTTAAAAAGGCAAGAATTTGGGCTGCACGCTTGCACACAAATCCCAGCATCAGGCAGTTCTGTGGGTGCAGGGCAAACTCTGGAAAAATCAGCCAGGTCTTATACCACCTTCTAAGCACAGACAATGCATATCATTTCATTACTTTTGTCTTGATACTTGCACTTTATCTTCATTTATATCACATATTTCTGAACCCAGTAGTAAACAGTTTCTCTCTCTTTCATAGCCCTTAATGATACAGGTTGCTTTTTTCCCAACTCTTTCAGATTACCATTTAAATTAACTATATAAATCAGGCCCTGGCCTCTATTACACGGGAAAACAATTGGGTTCTGTTTAACTTAGGAATCTGCAGTGTTTATAGATAGACAACCCCGAAGGTAAGTTACTAAACTAGTTTCTAGTTGCATTGATCTGTTGCCAGAATACATAAATTATTAACTGAGAAGTAACTCCAGAGAGTGTTGTGTATTTAAGTTCATATTTGGTAGGGCTGGGGATACGTGGTTTGGCCATAAGCAGACATTAGAAATATTAATCACTTTCAAGTAGAGTTCTATATTTTAATTGCTGAGAGGAGACTTCTTTCTTTCAGTGTCTGACTAAGAAACCTTTCCCTTGCTTAATTTAAGCTACCACAGTGCAATCCTATGGGAAAACTCCCACTGATTTCCCTGAGGGCTCTGGTGTTAAGTCCATGGGAGTTTGACCATTTATTTTGGATGATCAGAGTCTCCAAATCCCTCTGCCACCTAAATCTATCTCCTTTGAACTCCAACTACTTAAAATTTAGTGTGTTGTCACCAGAGCATGATGTGGAGAATGAGATAATAGTGTTTTCCTCCTGAAACAACATGAGGCACTCAAAATACTTGACAGTGCCAAGGTCTGGGTGAAGAACACTCTTTTCTGCTCTTTCGTGTTAACCAGGAGGTTGACCTGAGGTTAGCTGCCCTTTGGAGCATAGAGGGTCACAAGAAAAAAATTAAATTAATTTCCTGGCTGCATTTTTGGGTCTTTTCTTGAAAATTGCAGGATGTCACAGCATGTGCCGCTCGAGCAGTGCAGGCTGAGAAAACATTTGCTCTTTATTTTCCAATTCTTTTTAATTTCTGAGGTGTGGTGTCAGGGTGGGACTTCAGTCTTCTGTCTTGAGGTTAAATAGGACAATATATGGCATTCCAGTTGCTCTGTTGGGCAGCCCGACTGCAGAGGACAACATTGTGAGGAATGCAAGTTGTCTGCATGCCACTCAGCCCCTGGGTGGATTCAACACTAATTCCAATATGCCTCTCCCACCTCCTTGGAATAAATTTCTTCCCAACTGAACTGCACTGCAGCCAGCAACTCTGGGAGAAGGGAGAAGTCAGCCTGGGCAGGCTTGGTCCCAGCTGGGAAGAAATCACAGAATCATGGAATTATTTAAGTTGGAAAAGACGCCTAAAGTCTTTGAGTACAGCCATTAACCCAGCTCTGCCAGGCCCACTGCTAAGCCACGTCCCTCAGGGCCACATCTACATGTTTTTTTAACACTTCCAGGAATGGTGATCCCACAATTTCTCTGGGCACCCTGTTCCAGTGCTTGACCACCCTTTCTGAGAAGAAAATTTTCCTCATATCCAATCTAAATCCTGCCCCTGACACAACTTGAGGCCATTTTCTCTTGTCCTGTTGCTTGTCACCAGGAGGTTACTGACCCCCACCAGGCTGCACCCTCCTTTCAGGGAGTTTTAGAGAGCAAGAAGGTCCCCCCCAAGCCTCCTTTTCTCCAGGCTAAACACTCCCAGCTCCCTCATCTGCTCCCCATCAGACTTGTGCTCCAGACCCTTCCCCACCTCCATTGCGCTTTCCTGGACACACCCCAGCACCTCAATGCCTTTCTTGCAGTGAGGAGCCCAAAACTGAACACAATCACTCCATACTTTGCCTTGTCCTGGAAGACCACAGCAATTTAACTTTGCCTCCATAGCATGTGATGCCAGCCCACTTTTCACACAACAGGGAGAAATCCAAGAGTGTCACCAAAGATAAATTATCTTGTGGGAGCAGCCTCGAGCTGCAAGAGTGAGCCAGCCAGCAGTGAGTGTGGGAGCCAAGAGGTGCCCCATCCCTCTGCTTGCAGCAGGTCCATCCCAGAGCAGCTCAGAACAGAGCAGGAGAGCCATTTGCAAAGGCAGCAAGTCAGATGTAAACAGCTACATCCAGCCACATCTTGTCCAGGCACCGTATGGCATCCCCACTGTGTGAATAGGGTGTTCACCTTCTGCATAATCTTCACCCACGCCAGAGGAAAAGTACATTTTTTGCTGTACTGGTGCCACAAATATTTTTACAAAGCCCTGTGGCTCTTTGAAATTTGGTGCGAGCTCTAAACTCATTAAGACTTGTGTTTTTTTCTGCTTCAAAACTATGACGGGCTGAAGGATGAAACTCACTGCCTTTGTTTGCACAGCACCTAAAGCTCTGCCATCCTCACGTGTGTGGCTCCTCATGCATTTGAAGGATGGTTCTATCATTGAGCAATGTGGAGGCGAGGTGTGGATTACAAGTGGATTTGAGCACTTAAATATCTTTAAGTGACAGGGATGTACAGATTTGCAGGCTATCACACAGAAAGTCCACAGAAATTCAAGGAGATGAGCCCAGTTATCTAAAGATGTGTGACAGCTCTCAGGCAAGCCTTTCCTCACCAATGGCAAGGCTTCCAAATTTTACAGAGCTGAGTGCTGCAGGCATCAGTTTTGGATGGCCCAGCAATCCTATGTTCTCCTCTCACAGTGGCCCAGTCTTCTGAGCAGTAACATGGGAAAGACCTTTCTTGTTTTAAGGAGCTGCAGTTGCTAGAAATGAAAATAAAAATGGATCTGCACATTTCAGAAATTCAAAGGTTTTGCTTTGCAGCTCTCAAAGGCCCACAAATTTGGGTTGATCTGGACATTTTTATGTATGTAGTGGTGTGGGTGACATCTGGACTGACTATTACACCGGAGTTTTGTGTCTTATTTCTATTCCTCAGCAGCATTATCAGCGTAAAGTGGAAAGTTTTGTGGTTACGGTTTTGAGCATGTTGGTAGACACCCACTTTGCCTCTGTGGCCTTCCGTAAGCCACTTCATTCCTCTGCAGCAGTTCCTCCCAATAAAACAACATTAAAAAACCACCTTCCCTACATCAGGATCAGCTCTTAGGACAGATGCTGTTGGTAACTGAGAGGTTTAGGTGCCACCAAGATGGGGAACCATCCAAATGATAAGTTGCTATGACCAAGCTGGAGCAGCAAAGGTTAATACAACAGTGAAGTTGTACTGGTCCTGGCTGGAGTCAGAAAACCTGAGTATTGGGACAATTTCTATATTGGTGCTACTGTTTATCATTCTAAAGCACAGCAGCAGAAATGCTGTGAGCAAGCAGTGATCTCCAGAGATAAGGGGCAAGGCAAACACTCTGCTCTCCTGAACTGCCTCTGTAGACAACTGTTCTCTGGCTCAAAAGCTATTAATTACCAGATGTTAGAATGTATTTATTTTTCCTGAAAAGAAAAGAAAGAAAGAAAGAAAGAAAGAAAGAAAGACAGAAAGAAAGAAAGAAAGAAAGAAAGAAAGAAAGAAAGAAAGAAAGAAAGAAAGAAAGAAAGAAAGAAAGAAAGAAAGAAAGAAAGAAAGAAAGAAAGAAAGAAAGAAAGAAAGAGAAAGAAAGAAAGAAAGAAAGAAAGAAAGAAAGAAAGAAAGAAAGAAAGAAAGAAAGAAAGAAAGAAAGAAAGAAAGAAAGAAAGAAAGAAAGAAAGAAAGAAAGAAAGAAAGAAAGAAAGAGAGAAAGAGAGAAAGAAAGAAAGAAGGAAAGAAAGAAAGAAGGAAAGAAAGAAAGAGACTGCTTGTTTAAAAATTCTCTCTCCAGTTTTTTTCAATGCTGCTGGGTTGCTGAGCTGTGAAATACGATGTCTTTTTAAGAGTTCCAAGATTTTTGCCCAGAAGGAAGAAAACACTGTTCAGGTTTGTCTCTTGAGGATTTAATGATCACATTGTAAATTTCTCTGGAGAAATGAAATAGCAGTCAGTGGGTAATATCCCATCTAATGCTGTTTTCCCATCTTTTCTTCCTCAAAGACCCAGCCTCACTCTTCAAACCACTGGGATTTTCTGTGTAATGGGAGAATACAGAGACACAGGGTGATATGCCCTTCACAAACTGATTCGACACACTCAAATATTATTCCTGGTCCAGCTTAAATCTTCCTTCTTGATCTAAACCCCTCTGTGCCTTAACAACAACTCTGTTAATCAGCCTCAAAAGCCGGAGCAATTGAAATAAGGAAATGTTTCTATATAGCTGGTGTATGGTAGTCCAAGCATCTGTGTTCCTGCATCTCAGTGTGTTTCAGAGGGATTCATCTTCTGACTGGAAGGATACAGATCCTGGAGAAAATTACTTCAATTTTTCCTGTCAGATCTCAGCCTGATTCTTTGCTCAGAGAAGCCTGCATGAAAACCTGCAAAAGAATGATACAAAGGGGCAAAAGGTTGTTATTTTTTAAAGATCAGCCACCAGTCATAGAATCAGAGACTCATAGAATATCCTGAGTTGGAAGGAACCCCCAAGGATCATTGAGTCCAACTATTGACCATGCACAGGACAACCCCAAGAATCCCCCCACCTGAGTTGAGCTGCTCAGTTTCATTCCTGGACACAGACAAGGCAAAATGAATCCTTTTTTGATGATGTGTATTTTCCCAGAGGCACATGTGGAACAGAGGGACAGCCCATCTGTGGGGTAGAAGCATTCATCAGGCTATGGCCAAAATCAGTGTATTAGTGGTGTCTTCCACGCTTTCTCCACCTGAACCCTTCTTTTAGAGAACAGTCTTTGGGGTACAAACTCCTAGTTCTGCTACTGGCTTTTCTGGGAGCCATTATCTGTCTTTACCTACCTTGCACGCAATTTTCATCATAAATACTGCAAGATAAGGAGGAAGGGTTTATTATTTGCAAGACCATCAGTACCCCTGAGCTGAGGTCTCTCCCAACCTGAGGATTTATGCATTTTACTATTTTCTAACCTCCACTGGTGTGTGACTCTCAGCCCTTGGGTGTCCAGGCACCTTCACAGAAAAAAAGCACAAGACTCCCTTGTTACCTGGTTCCTGCCTCTTATCTGGTGCCTTGCAGCCCAAATCAGCTTCAGGGGAAGCTGAGCTGTGCCCTGCTTGACCCGACAGTGTTTGTAAGTCACATCTCACCCTATATACTCATCTTTCTGCTGGCCAGGGGTTATTTCCATGTGTGAACAGGCTGACCTGGCTACTCCCAGCAGCTCCACAAAAGGATACTATGGAAAAGATGAAAATATCACAGAGGTTTGAAACCCTGCCCTGAGATGAATGCAGACCCCTCTATCCAGGTCACCAGTGCTGGTGTGTGTTTGAGGCAGGAAGATGGCTGGATCCAAAGTAGGTGGGACCCCTGCTCTCTCCTCACACCCACATGCTGCTGCACTTCAGTTTGCAAAGCAGCAAATGAGTGGGTTTGGTATCTTTGGGCAGATCTTTTCTTTGTTCTCCAGGTTTTATGCTGCCTTGTTAGTCACGAACACCACAAGCTGTGGGCACAGGCAGGAGAGGTGGTGGGTCCCCACTTCAGCCTTGCCACTGCCTGATGGGGCTTATGTTCCCTTCTTCAGACCTCAGGATTTGGTTTCTTTCTCCTTTCTGTGTTTGATCATCCAACAGATCTTGTACAATATTCCTTTAGAAAACGCAGGGCATCAATGCTGTATCCCACTCTTAGTACTCCAAATAACCCATTTCTGCATATGGATACATGGACCTCAAAGGACCTGTTGAATGGCAGTGTGGGACACATGTTGGATGTCATCTCCTGCACTGGCTCTGAGTACACCTTAACAAAGAAAAGTAAATACAATACAGCTGGAGATGGGTCCAAACCACAAATTCAAATATGAGTGAAGACAGAAGGTGTTTGGCTCCAGGGTTTTGGTTCTAGTCAGTAAATAAAGCAATTTAATTTACAGTGTGTTTGGCCCAGAGGAGCTTGTAAGAGGGAATGGAAATCCTCCACCAGAAGTTATAGGTTTCATATGGAAATCTGTGGATGAGAGTCCTACAGCCTCTGCTATGAGGACATTGGGCCAAATCATCAGCATGGAGCCTTGTCATTTAAATCACTTCTGCAACACACTTTCACTTGACATTGGCACACACCATCTCCATACACCTACATAACTGTTTTATAAATATACTTGGCCTGGCAGGATGCAATCCCAAAGGATAAATTAATAATAAGCCACATATACAGACACGCAACATTCAGAATTGCATAACAGTTTCAGAGATGAACAATCCATATCAAGCTGGGCAAAACTATTTTATTTCAGGTCCTCCATCAAAGGGCATATTCCTACTTTGTGCTGCTAATATTTGCTGGATTTGGTGTGGCTTGGATGGGATGTGACTCATGGTAAAACAGGCAAACACTGCCCTGACTAGAAGCATCTCATTTAGTGTGCTGAAAAGGCACCAAATTAGCTATTTCCTCAGAGATTGTAACAATTTTTTTTTTTTTAGGAAACATGCTTCAGGGTGTATTCCCTGCCTCAATCTTCTAATTTATTCATCTTCATAGCACAGGCATAATTACTTTCTTAGTTCTGCCATGGTTTCTAAAGACAATAAGCATCACCACGTCTAAGCAATAGCGTTACCTTTTCTCTTGTTTCCTCTGTAGCCTCCCAAAGCCTTTGCCTCTTTTGGCAAGGCCTGTTTTCCTCCTTTCTGCTCCCAACCCACCTGAAAGGAAAGGGATTAAGATGGAGACAGTTGTGCCGGCTGCAAGTCTGGCTGGGTGGTGAGAAGAGACAGGATGACTGCAAAGTTCCCACAAAGTGGAAGCTCCCTCCAGCCAGGGCTTCTGCTTGGCATCCCGAAACACAAGGAAGAAAAGGTAACAACAGCCAAAAGCAGCTTCAGTCTCCTCTGTCAGGGGTAAAAAGGAGATTGTAGAAGGCCTGGAGAGAGACAAGGTGTTAGCCAAGGGATTCAGTCAGTGAGGATGTTTCTGCAAAGAGTTTTTTAGGTATTGCCAGTAGAAAAGCCCCACACCCCCAGGGCCTGACACTGAACCCTGTAGCCGTCTTTGTGCAGGTGTGTCTGTTTGAGGTGCTGAGAGCTGAAGTGATTTAGGAACTCCCCGAGGAGCAGGGACATGAGATGAGGTCACCTCAGTCTTTGTACCCAACCTACCTGGGCTGCCCGTCCTTCTTCTGGCCTTTCAGACTCTACATTGTGATGCTGGAAGGATCTCCAAATGGCCCCCATGGTTACACCAACCAACTTCAGCCCTGGGCTTAATCAGTTTTTTGACATTTACTTTCCACTTTGTCCTGGGGCAAAGTTGTGGGTTTGACTCAAAATGGGTGTCAGCTCCCCTGTGTCTCTCCAGCACTTGGGGATGAGTCTTGTTGGAACATTTCAACATATCCAATGCTTGGCTGGAGAAGCCAGCCCATGCCTGCAGGTTGTTTCAGAGCCCTGCTTTGTAAATGTCTCCTGCCTGGATATTCTGGCCAAGGGAAAAGAGAAGACCAAGCTCACTTGTGCTTTTTATGCTTGGTCCCAAATAGAAATCAGACTGAGAAACGAATGCACAGCACTGTCTATGCCTGGAACACCCCAAAATCACACACTCTGAATAATCAGAGCTCTCTTTACCTCTGAGGAAAAAAAAAAATAAATCACAAATTGGCTAAAAGCCGAGTCGCAGTGTTGGCAGCCGGTTGCTACTGATGGCAAACGAGCTGGTTTCCTGGCTGGCAATAACCTGCTGCATTCCCACCCAGAAAGCCAAACTTGCACCCGAGAACGAGAAAAAGGGTGCAGGCAGCAAAGCAGGGGACTGTGATCCCACTCACACCACGGCAAACCCAAGTTGTTCTAGTGGATCTCTTCCAAGCTTCTGCCAATAAAACTAAAATCATAATCTGGCGAAGGGAAGGGAAGGGAAGGGAAGGGAAGGGAAGGGAAG
>VXBX01001724.1:149464-174051 GCA_013400415.1 Scytalopus superciliaris | reverse complement strand
AAGGGAAGGGCGGAGTGCCTACCTGTACTGGCTGTCTAGGGGAGCACGCCAGCCAGGGCAAGATTCCTTGGGCTGCAGCAGGGCCTGGCAAGCACAGCCCCCGGAGAGCTCACGCAGTTGCTATCACATCCCTCAGCCAATTCTGCACAACCCTGTGCCAGCTGGGTGAAGTTGGTCTCAGTACCCAGGGGATGGAGCTGCGGTGTCAAGGCTGCATGGAGGGATATTCTGTGTGGTGCACAGTGGCAGTGGGAGGTGTGTGGTCCTTGCTCACTGTGCAAAACTGTGTTGACCCTGTCAATATTTCTCTTCAGGACATGAGGAAATGGCCTCAAGTCGCACCAGTGAAGGCTCAGGTTGAACATCAGGAAGAATTTCTTTACTGAAAGGGTTGTCAGGCATTGGAATGGGCTGCTCAGGGAAGTGGTGGACTCATCATCCCTGGAAGTGGTTGTGAAATGAACAGATGTGGCACTCAGTGCTGTGGTTTAGTTGACATGGTGTTTGGTCAGAGGTTGGACTCAATGACCTCAGAGGTCTTTTCTACCCTTAATGATTCTATGAATCTGCAGGGTTTGGGTACAAGGGGGACTGGTCCCAGCATCTTCATCCTTTGAGCTGTTCTTCCTATCATCTGTCATCCAGTGCTGTGCTTTCACAGTGCTAAGGCTGGAGCTTCAGTGCAGGTAAAACCTGTCCTAGGAGTTTTCAATCACCATTCAGCTCTGACCATGCTCAGATCACACCAAGGTTATCTGTCACTGATGCTAGGGTGCCCAAATCCTCATCCTGCTCTCTCTGAGTTGGAGGTGTCAGGCTCAGACCAATGTGCAGACTCCAGGAATACAGCTGGTTATGCTTCGCCTTTCTGCAGGCTGTTCCCTCTCCTCCTGGGGCCTGATATCCCTGCTAGTGTAAAATGTCCTCATTGCCTTTGGTGCTGGGCAGATTTGCCCTCGGGCACTGTTTGGGCAAGTGGCTCCAGAGCCACCTACTCTAGAGGCTTTCTGCTGGTTATTTTGCTAGCACACTGTGCACTGGGGCAGCTGCAGGGTTGTCCCCAAAGCCTGCCAAAGTGCAGTGGCTTGCACAAGGATTCTCAACAGGGAAATGAGTTTCCATGACATTGGCCAACAAACTTAGAGTAAACTGCATCCCTTTGTGCTAGACATCTTCCACTTCAGGCTGAAGGAAACCTCTGAGGAGAAACCCAGAGGAGGACACAGTGTGACAGGCAAGTTACCAAGATGCTGCTCTAGAGAGGGATGAAAAACAACCTTGGAAAACCCCAGCTGTAACTTACCCCCCTTAATGCCCCCCATGCTAACTGTCCCTTTGTGATATCACTGAGACAGAAACTGGGGTCCTTCTGCTGCAGCAGCTCAATACAATTTGCAGAGCAGGAAAGCAGTTGCAAAAACCAGTTTGGAAAGAATAAAAACCCAGTTGGAAATTTCACTACCAGTATCTGTGACGCAGAGACAAAGGTTCATGCCGGGCCATTGGGATTTGGCAATACAAAGTCCTGTCTGCTCCCTCGTGGGAGCGGTGGGACTTCAGCTGGTTTTGCTCCCAAGGTGTGACGCCAGTTGTCTTGCACGATCCCCAGTTTCCACGTGTCTTTGCTCATGTCTGCAGACCTTTGAGAGTTGCAAAATTCCCCCTTCTGCCATCATCCTGAAGAGGGTGGACACTAGCACTGTTTCTAGCCCCAGGGTCAAATTGCTCAGCCTTTGATGATATTTCCTTGGAGTCCTTGAGCCTGAATTTCTTGGTCTCTTTGAAGTTTCCCCTTGAAGTTAGTGCACTTCTGGGTGACTCAGTTCCCTCCCTCTCCAAGCAAGATCAGATCTTGTTTGTCAGCTTTGTCTTATGCCCCCCTGCTTAGATAAATGCCAGATATGTGGTCTCAGGCCACCGAGTCCAAGGGCTCTCAGTTTCTGAGGGACTCTGCATGTACCAGCATAGTCTTGTTCCTTCTTGTTGGTAGCACTTTTCCCTGGCATGAGAGTCTTTGAAGCATCCCTGCCTTCTGGAGGTGAAATCCTACAGCCCAGCTTCATAGGACCCAGGATTCCTACCAACCAAGAAAACAGAGTGTTTTATCCTCATTTGCTCCCAGTTTTGCTGTGTGGGATTGAAATGAGGCTGAGAGAACCGAAACACCTCTCCCAGAGTCATAAGAAAAAACTTTTGACCTTTTTATTCTTCCTTCAGGAATGACTCCTTTGCTCACATCTTCTCTGGAGAATTTTTCCAGCTGCAGTTGTCTCCTGAGGGCTGTCGTGGTCACCTTCAACACCAGGAATTAGCTTTGAACTTTTCATACTGCCCAAGGCTTCCATGAGCCACATGTTGGGTTTTGATGTCCATCCTGCAGCTGTAGTAAGGGTGCAGAGCTCACTCCCATGCAGAGCTATATTTAAGGGGAGTTGCCCTTATCTGACATCCATTGATTTAGGCCTTTAATCTGGGAAGAAATTTGCTGCAGGTCACAGAAAGCCAATGGATGACTCCAAGATCCTCGTTGTGTCCCAGTCCTGCAGCGTCAGCCTCTCGGGCATGTTTTTCACCAGAGTGGATATTCATGCACTTCTGGACCAGGAAATCAGTCCCTCAGCTTAGTCTCCTTGCACCCACTGACCTCTGAAACCTGTAAGTCTTTGGAAAAAGTGAGGATTTAAATGCTAAAAACCAGGGAGCAGAAAACAAAGCCTGTCCCTAGCTCCATTGGCACTGCTGGAATTAAGTGCCATGGAGTTAGGAGGGTGAGATGGAGAAATGCAAGGTAAACAGGCTCATATTAGAGCTGGTATCCCAAGCCAGTCAGGACTCTGCTCCTATGTGAGAGTAGCCCCCCCAAGTCAGCAAGCTGGACTCCTTGTGGAGCTACAACAAAGGATTCAAATGTCTTTCCTGTTGGAACAGGATGAAGCGAACCATCTGCAGCCCCATCCATTGGGCAGGTTGTCATCCCCCCTCTCCCTACCTCCATCCAGAGCAGCAGCTCTGCTTCTCATCCACATCCACCCTCCCCTTTGAAAGCCAAGCTTCCTGCTCTGGGCTATTTCTGACCTCTGAGCCAGTGGCAATGACAAGCTGGCCAAGTGGGGCTGCTGGGGCAGGGCAGGGACCTGCAGAGCCCCAGATTCTGGGGGCACACACTGAAGGCTGCATTACTTTTCTCATTGAAACAAAGCAAGATCACAGAATCATAAAATGGTTTGAATTGGAAGGAATCTTAAAGATCATCTGTTTCCAACCCCCAGGATGCTTGTCTGGTCAGCTGGGTCCAGGTGGATGATGCTTCACCCACATCCACTCCAAGTCAAACAAGGAATTGCCACTTTTTTGCCCTCATTTTCAGACATTCTGGTATTTCTGCATCTGCATTTATTCCCTCCTATTCACACAGATGTATAACCGGGCAGCAGCTGTAATGTAATACCAGAGTCCTGTATATAACTCTGAAAACACCACTGGAGCAGCCCTATTATCGTGAGACCAATCTGAGCAGGAAATATTATCATTACCAGGGGGCATTATTTTTTCCAATCACACTTCATATCAGTTGTCATCAAACCCTGTGTTTTATATAGTGTTACAATAGCCACAGTTGCCATGAATTGTCTCTGGATGGACTGTAAGTATTAAAAACAAAATAAGAAGCATATGTTGGAATGTCTGAAACTAGCAGACAAAATTCAAGGCTTTGACAATGTTACGGGTTTTTTGGAAGGAGCCAGATTTTAGCAATAACATTCCACTTTTGTGAGTCTACCCACCAGCATCTAACCTGCTCTATAACATCTCACTTGAGTTTACAATTTCCTTCACCTCCTGTTCCTCTCTAATGTAAACTCTCTGGCTTTTCTCGAACGTGTGGCTTGGAAGAGGAATAGCTCCAGCCTCCCAGGTGCCAAGTGGAAATCTTCCTTTGCAGTGGACAAGCAAGAACAAATGTACAATCTGAGGAAAGTGTTTATCCATAGAGCGTTTTTCCCCCCTCCTGTTCTAGCTGTAGCAAAATGTCAGAGGCATGATGCACACATTCCTTTGAAGCCATTCCATCGCCTGATGATCCATTTTGCTTACGAAAGGAATGTACGCTCGATGCTGTGATTTTTGTTGGAGGCCTCAGCAGCAGTGTAATAACTGCAAGGAACACTGCCAGGTTTCCCCCCCTCCTTACGCATTCCAAAACATCCATCCAGTGAGCAATAAATAGCAAAAAAATATTAATTACCCAAAGGAAGAATTCTCTCCTGAACAAATATTGGCTTTGTGACAAGAAGGAGCTTGTGAAATGTGTGTTTGCCTACCAAGCCCACTCAGTCTATTTCTGATTTCCAAAGAACATAATGACCTGTGTGCCAGATTTTATTTGGGCTTTTTTTTTTTTTGCATGGCCAGCAAGAACTGTAACAAACATACAGGAAGGAAAACACTGTATTGTTGCTCTTGGTCTTTTGGTGGTTTTTGTTCTGTTCCTTTAACTGTGCTTTAATTCTGGAGCTGCACAGAAAAAAAACCTCCACTTATTCTTTTTTAACCTATTCATCAGTTCTCCCAGTTGTTCCCTAGCTCACTTACTGCTTAAAAATGTTCAGTAAATGAGCTTAGGAGAAATCAGTTTTGAGCTATTTTATGCCACACACAAAAAACACAAACAAATGCATACTTATATATATAGTCACAGATACATGAGTAGGGGCTTGACCCTGTAGCCACTTGGGTTCATAGAAGAAGGATAAAAATATAAAAGTCTCCAATCCCCACTCCAAAGCAAAAATGATAGTTTCCATCCTGTGCAAATTGCTGTGCCCAAACATCAATCTTTGTTTGAAGAACTAGGTGTAAACAAAGGTGAATAAGTGATGTTTTGGGTCTGGTGGTGAACACCACTACCCTCGTCCCTGCCACTCACCCTGCAGGAGCTCAGCTCCTGGAGGTGCCTCAAAGCAGAAGCTGTAGTGAGCATGAGAAAGTGGCTGAACTGGGTCAGAAAAGGGTCCAGCTGACCTAGAACCCAGGAGCAGCCAAGCACAGATGCCACCGGAGGAATGTAAAAATTGGGGCATGAGGTGATTCTGCCACTGGGATCTTCCCCAGCCTCAGTCTTTTGCAGCTCAGGGACTTCCTGAGCTGGATGTGAATTTTCTGTGTTTAATAGGTCTTTTCCATCAGCTTCTCCAACCTCCCCTGAACCTGAAAACTGAGAAATTTCCTGCAGATGAGGAGGGAGAGAGAAGAACTGGGAAAAAGGAATGTTTCTGCTCCTGCATTGGCTTGCTGGATGCAGCTGCCTTCCTCCAAACAGAGTATAGGTCACCCCACTGCAGAATTCCCATGGAATTTCCCCAGCTTCACAGGTTACTTCCCTTTGCAACAGGCTCAAATAATTCCTTCTAACAGGAGTGAAAAACCATCCTGATATTTTCTCCTTGCCTGACTTATTTTGGGGCTATTCTTTCAGTAAAAGAAACAAACAAATAAAAAGCATATCTTGGAGAGGCGCTTGGAGGAGACCAGGAGGGAGTTCAGGTCTCTGCAGCCCCGGGGCATGGTAGCCCCAGTCCCAGGACATGGCATGCCAGCCCTCTCCCACAGAAGAGCATAGCAGTGACATTTTGAGGGTAAGTAAAATGATGGCAGCCTTCCTGAAAGCAAAGCCTGCTTCGAAACACTCAGAGGAGACCACCCAGAGAAGACGTGCCTGGAGATCCCCATGGGCAAATCTCTTACATCCTAAGCTATCCCTCATCTAAGTTGCCCAAGGCAGGACAAGATCCATTCATAGGTTGTGCCCTTCCCTGCTGCAGGGAGCCGGTTGTATTGTAAAGGCAGTCAGCAGTTAGGAGCAGTTACATAGAATTATTTATCCACATAGAGATCTTTTCATGAACAGAATAGTAAATCTTTTCATTCAACAATTTTTAGACAAGAGCTATTTGTTAATGTGACATTTTTCAGCTGTATCAGTGCAAACATCAATTCATTTAGTTTTTCACACACAGAAAACTCCTTTCTTGCTGTTTGCAAAAAAGAGAGGAGGGTGAATGAAAACTGGATGTATTTTTGTTGTTGTTGTTTGGGCTATGTTTTGCTGAAAAAGAAAAAAAGGTCAAAATAAGATGCTGCTGTGAGTCTTTAATTTAGGGGAAAGGCCATTTTTAAACATCTAAACCCACTTGCTTCAGTAAATGTTGCCCAGCTCTAGGGCTGTACTTTGCTAATCAGAATTCAAGAAACCATTCAGCACAGTAGATTACACTCCCATGTCCTATCAGCTAAACTAAACCTTGTGGTTACAGCATGAGCAACATCACAATGGGAAAACTCAGTCTTCACAGCCAGACTTGTAGGATGCTGAGCAGTGCTGCTGGTTTTCTGCACATCCTTAAAATCAGTTCAGTTCCTATGAGGAGCAAAAAGACAGGGAGACCAGGGAGGGGATTGCAATGGTCAGTAGCATCCATTGGGATGCTTCAGGGCTGAGATCTATCCGCCCTTAGCTCCTCTTTCTCACCTTCCCCCAGCAGTGACTGTCTAATCATGGATGGGTGCAGTCCTTTGCTTATCATTTTTGCTCTGCCCTTGTGCTGTGAAGTTCCAGTTTCTGGTCATTGCCTTTTCTTTTCTTCCCCATACTTGTCTAGTCTTTCAACAGGATTTGTTTCCCCTCCACAAGCAGACACGAGAGTGGATTGCAAAACTATTCATCTGAAAAAACTGCCAAGAAATTAACCAAACAATTTATTAAACTGTTTTCTGCACAAAAATCCAAATTCTGGCTTAAATTTCTAGAGCTGAGACACCACCCGGGGTATTATGTGCAGTTATCTCCAACTGCTGGGTATTCATCTTCTCTCCTGGTGTGTTTCTCTGATTATCATTTGTGTCTTTGTAGAAGATAAATTTCTTTTAGTTTGATGTTATTCCTGGGGCTTCTGTGGTGTTCCCACACAAAACTTTAATTGCCATAAACACCTTGAAATTTACTCCACATAAAGAAATTAACTGATTTGATAAACAGCACTCATTGCACCGAAGTAAGCACAGACTTGATTTCTATCATGCAAAATCAGATGTGGTGTCAGTATTGGAATAGCAAGCAGGAGGTTTCATGGGAAAGGCGGCTTGTTTGCAGCAGGTAGGATGCCTTTGAATATTTCGGGTGTGACTCATTCGACAAGAGCAGACACCTAAATTGCCCATCTGAGCAAGTCTCCCCAGTCTCCCTTTGCAGGCGCTGGAGATTTCATCAAGGGAAACCAGGACTCTCTCCTCCACAAACAGGCAGCTAAACCTGGCCTGATGCCCCGTGCTCTCAAGCCCTGACCATGGTGGGGCCCCAGGTGGGCTGCAGAGGCGGTGGGTTGTAAGTGTGATGAGGTGAATATGGGGTTTTATGTGTTGGAGCAAATTCAGGTGTTCTGGTGTGCTGGAGGGCATCTTAACAACATAAATAATAAACCCAGACCTTGCATCTCTGCAAGAGCAGACCTCTTGGTTCTGTGTCAGGTTTCACCTCAGCACAGATCTGTGTTCAACATGGACTCTCTCATTTGGTATATTCATGAGCACCTGGTGGTTTGTCACGTTCCCATCAGTCAAGAGGACTCATCCTTAGCTCTCTTGGGCTGTGAGCAAGGCCTTGTCTCTGCAAGGAAGACTCAGCCAAAATCTCACTATTCTTGGTCAAGCCTGGACTTGGCAGCTGGGTGTCTTCAGCATAAGATATTCCCCTACCTGGTCCTGGTGTCCAGCTGAGTGAGGGATCAGAGATGGTCTGGAAGTGACTCCATGCAAATACTCCAGCCTGCATGTCAGCCTTAGGCACTGGTAGAAGGACAGACCTCCTAAAATACAGATTCATGGAATCATGTAACTGTTTAGGTTGGAAAAAACCCTGAAGATTGTGAAGTTTAATCATTAAACTAGCACTGCTAAGTCCAACCCTAAACTGTGTCCCTCAGCACCACAGCTACATATTTTTTATACACTTCCAGGCATAGTGACTCCACCACTGCTCTGAGCAGCCCATTCTGATAGCTGACAATCCTTTCAGTGAAGAACTTTTCCCTAATATCCCATCTAAACCTCCCCTAGTGCAACCTGAGGTCATTTCCTTCCCATGTTAGACACCCACTGGCGTGGGGAAGGTGAGGACATAAAACTAAGGCCAGATGGATCTCCACGGAAGGATTTATTTCTCTGTTCCCCAAGTTCAAAGTGAAAAATATCCTGTCTGGCCAACAGGAAAACAACTCTTCTTGGCCAAGGGAGTCCCATGAAGTTCTTGGAGTGATCAGGAATTGCAAAGAGGAGCAGGCCTGGTTCATCTGAAAGTTGAGTCACCATTTCCAACTGGCACCCAGAGCTGTCAATACCCCAATCACACCTGGGCATTTCCAACAACAGGTCCAATTTTTACCTGGGCACTGCTTTGAAATCCACCAAAATGCATCCACCACAATTTTCACCTCCTGCTCTTCTTGTGTGGTGATAATCTGTGTTTGGGCTACGCAAAGACTTAAGATGCAGCACGTATTTTCTCCTGGCAAGGCAGAGACAGCCTGTCTTATCCCTGTACCCTGCATCCTCTAACACAATGTGGTGTCGCTTATCAATGAACCTGGAATTCATGTAGCATCAGACTTTCAAAACCCAGTCGATCAGCCTCATATTCTGAATAGATTAGGGGTTATTTCTGGGGGTTTTGGGTTTTTTTTAAGAGGAACCCTAACCCATTGAAAAATGTTAGAGGAAAATTGGAAATGTTATGCTTGTCTGAACAGGAGTCACTCTGGGAAACTCACTACAGACATACTAATTTCTGAGAGATTTCCCCCCTTTGCCCCCCCATCCTGTGTGTTCTCAGACGAGGAATGTTCTGTTTTGGCTTATTCCCATCTTCTAATACACACACACTGCTTATCAGAGATGCACTAGTTAAGGTGGAGGAAATTAAGGTGACCTCTACTAGTTCAGGTCTTTATGCAATTTGAGATGGTCATTAGTCACATATTTTGGCATGCTGTGAATTAAAGGGTCTGATTTACAGAGTATCTCAGACCTTTTGTTTTACATTTTGCTTCTCGTTGTATAATTGAACACCCAGGAAGGTCATTTTATTCATCTGACTCACAGAACTGATTACTTTATACAATTAAAAACAATAATATACAACTAAAAAAACTGTATGTCTTCTCTGGCTCTTTTGGCTAATAATGTGTGAAAAGAACTTCCAGACTTGGTGGGAAAAATGTTTCTCAGCTATTAATCATGCCATTGATTTAGGAATTTTGCTCAGGGAAAGAACTTAGCCCTCATGCAGGGAAAGGACCATAAATCTGCGAGAGGAAGAACTTCTGGGGCTCTGTTACTCATCCTCTTCCTGCCTGTGTGAATGGAGTGACTTTTGCACACCAGATGCAGGAGTCAGGACAGCAAGAGTGGCAGGGAAATTCCTGCTTGCCTCTCAGCATGGAGGAGACATGATTAGAACATGTCTGGCTGCAGCCAAGGAAGAAAAGGCAGAAAACAAGATAAAAGACACCCCTGGATTCTGCAGTTGTGCTGACACACACCAATGGATGTCAGAAAATGCTGCTATTCATAGAATATTCTGAGTTGGAAAGGACCCAAAAGGATCATCGAGTCCAGCTCCTGGCCCTGCACAGAACACCCCCAAGAATCACACCACGTGCCTGAAAGCATTTTCCAAACATTTCTTGAACACAGTTTGGTGCCGTGACCGCTTCTCTGGGGAGCCTGTTCTGGTTCTCGACCATCCTTCGGATGGAGAAAACCTTGTCTTAATAAAATACTGGGACACCCACTCTTGGTCCCACACGAGTCTAAATGCTGCACAATGAGATGCCACTAAACTTCCCTTTTGCAATACACCTGGAGCCACACCAGCTCCCTAATCCTGGCAACAAGGCTTTGCAGACAACCTCCTCCTTGACCACCTTGCCCTCCACCACCCCCTTGTCTCACCCTGTCCAGTGCTTTCAGAAAGGCTGAGCTGCCCCTGGGGGCAGAAACCCAACAGAGGGAAAAAAATAAAACCCCAAAACCCCCACAGTAACTGCAGCAGGGAAGCAGCCAAGGACTGTAAGGGAAGCCCTGAGTTTTGTGCCTGTATAGCTAAAAAAGGGCTGTGCACAGCTGATTTGGGTAAGTTATCTCACTGTTAAGCAAATTTTCTTGCTAAGGAAAACACTGCTCAAGACTAAAAGCCAGTAATTGTTTTTAGAAGCTGATTTTTTTTGTGTGTGGGCTTACCCACTTTTTGCCTCTGTCCTAAGTAGCACAACTCCCACTGACTTACTAGAAATATTAAGAACTAATGACTCAATTTCTAAGAATAATTTTGGGTGTTTCTATTTTTAGCTACCAGCCCTAAGCTCAAAAGCGTTTGCAACACCAAAGCATCTCTTTTTCCTTCATACTTTGATATCACACTGAAATAGCCTGGAAATCAACACTTTCCACGTTCCTTGTTTCTGGATATCTGCACTTTCCAATGCAGATAGCTCACAGCACTTGATCACTCAGGAAGGGACACGAGCCATCAACTATTTTCAGGAAGTGTCTGGAAGCTCAGTTTAAAATAGAAGTGGAGATGCTGGTGGACAGATGCAAAGTCATCCTTCCGTGGTGGATTAAAGACATTAGAGAGCATTTCTGAGGGGCAGCTGGTTGTGCCCCTGTTGGAAATGGTGTGGGTAAAGGAAGTTCTGTTGTGGGGCTGGGGATGGAGAGGCAAGGCATGGAGAGATAGGGCATGGAGAGGTAGAAGTGAGAAAAGCGGATCATGGAGAGGCACCCTTGAAGTTATTTCAACTTAAGACCACCAAAGTACCTTTCAAAACATCCCCAGACATGAAAAATCAGACCAGCTCTGATCACTTTTGACAGCATTTTTCAGAGGTAGCCCATGATCTTTAGGGGACAGAGAGAATCATACAATCCTTAAGGTTGGAAAAGCCCTCTAGGATCATCAACTCCAATCATTAACCCAAGGTCTCTACTAAACCATGTCCTCAAGTGCCACATCTAAATGTCCTTTCAATCCCACTAGGGATGGTGACTCCACCACTTCCCTGGGCAGCCTCAATATTAGCCAGGCATCAAAAAACTGAGGCTATAAACTCACTCTTGAGTATTTAGACAGAAGAAATCAGTAGTGTGTATCTCTAACTAAAAACTCTGCAGAAAGTGGAGATATCTAATCGTTATGGGAATCTCCCAAGCCATTGGGTGTCTCTTTTTACAACTATAGAATACATGTTGCTTTAGGGCAAAAAACTTGCTTGTTTATGTTTATTATTTAGAGGAGCAATGCCACCCTGAAGGTGGCAGTGGAAGGATGAGCTGCACTTTGCCCTCCACAGTGCCCAGCAAGGCACCTCCACACTCCCAGCTATCACCAGCACACTGAGTTAAGGGTGCATAGCATGACCATGCAGTGGTGGTATTGACAACTTCAGTGCCAAGACATGTTTGCCTTTTCTTTGGAAACTCTCTGCACACTCTGCCCTTCCTCCGTCCTGCCCTGGGCTCAGCAGTGAGAGGCAGGATGTTGGCGATGTCAGCGCGTGACTCATCCGCTGGGAAACTGAGCGTGGTGTGGATTTCTGAGGACAGAACCCATGAGTAAGGGCTTTTTCTTTTTCCATTTTTCAAGCGGGATTGGTTGATTCAGAACTGTGGCACATCAGTGAAGGCAGCATCAGGTTGTCAGGGAAGAGGGGCACTGCAGTAGCTCCAGTGCTTCCCCCTTGCTCAGAAGCCATGGAGTTTAATGCTGTGGTTGGGGGATATTGGTTAAAAAAGCCCTTTTTGTGGAAAGAGAAATAATATCAAATAAAATGCAATTGTTTCTCAGAAGTTGCTGTCTCTCTTGAAAGGGTAGTTTTGAGCAGTGTTATTTTAATCTAGTGTTTGACTGCTGCAGGATGTTGTAAGGAAGCTGGAATACACATGGATCAAAACAGGTTTGAAACAGCAGCCTTTCCCTTGGCAAAACCAAGGGTATGTCTTTCCCTATAGGGTTTTAATCTGTTTTTTTCCCACCAGTTCTGCTTAATTACTGGCTCAGCAAAACCAATCCACCTCTGATTTTTAGGAGAGATACAATAAGCCTTTCAGTAACAGCACCTCCCTGCCACACCAGGTGCTGTGAACTTGTTGCTGTTAGAAATTATTAGTCATGTACATGCTGTCAGTGGACTTGACCTGCCTGGATGGGTTACACTTTTTTTTAGATATCCTCTGCTCAACACCCTCGTTGAGCATCCTCCTGCCATCAGCCAGACAATGTGCCCCAGAGACTGCTTGCTGGGCAAGATGACATGAGTTAGCACTCACCTAATACTCACAACAAGCTCATTTTGGCTCTCAGAAGTACAAGGAGGTGAACCAACAGCCCAGAATGGGGAGGAAAGTGGCGACCAAGAGGGGCTGCACTCGGTGTCATGGGGGAGGCTGGTTGGGACCTGGCATCCTCTGCCAGCACGGAGGGTCATGGAGGGAATGTGAGCCCTGTCCACAGAGATCTGGACACTCACCAAAGAGCCCTCCCAGTGGCATCTCCCAAGGGAAGGCAGAAATAGAGTAGGAAGCCAAGAAAAAGGCAACTAAGTTTTCTAATGAGTCGAGAAAGGCTGGAGTAGTTATTTTACCTACTCACATTATGCCCAATGAAGGGATTAAAAATAAAAGAGAAGGAGCTAGGGCTGGTGGCACATCCCTTTGACAGGACAGCTTCTGTTAGTGGGCCTGGGGAGGGGGAGTGTGACAGTGTCCCCCCGATAACTACACAGGTTTTTCAGGAGAGGTCACCCTGCTGGCAGGGCTGGCACAGAGGTGGTTAAGGTTCATGCAGGTGTTTCCCTGTAATAGGCACTGTCAGGTACCTTGCAGCCTTGATGACCATCTGGTTACTATAAAGAATGGTTTATGAGATCTCATCCTGGTTTTTGATGACTATAACATAAGTATTGAGAGCCTGTAAGTTATAGCTTCATAAAAATAACAGCTTAATAATGAGAATGACTTTCCCCTTCCAAACCAGGGCAAATTCAGGTGTATTTTCTCCCTCCATTAGGATTGTAAAATGCGACAAAAGAGACCCAGGCATCTAGGGGGATAAAAAACCACAGCCCCACAAACTTCTCAGACCTTAGAGCAGAGTGTAAGCACAGCTCAAAGGTGTCTGCAGAAAAGGACTGAAGACCAGTTTGAAGAAGGGAAAACTGAGGCCCAGAGCTGTAAAATAAGTAGAAAAGCATTATCCAGGCAGCCAGTGGTCAGCCCAGGAATTACATCCTCAGATCTCACTCTGTCCTGCACTCCTGTAGTTAAAGACACAAGCACAGCTACCCAAAGATTGTCACCCTTTATCAGAGCTCTGTCTTGATCTTTCAAACTCCTTTTTGTATTTCCAAAAGATCCATCTTCTCAGTGTTTTATGGAATATCAGGGCAATGTGTAAATATATGACTTTCTCCTTCCGAGAAGTGCCTGCTAGGTCTGGCCCAAATTTTCTTTTTCAGCAAAGATATTGAGTGGGGCCAACCTTGTGCAATGCATTTCTATAGGACATTGAAGTCTTGGATGTGTAAAATCAGTGGTTTTGAGGTTTTCCTTGCACAGTTCTCTCAAAAATATTTTCTGAATTTTCCGATTAAAAATTAAAAGAAAAAGGGAAAAAAAGCCCACAAGTTTTCCGTGCAAGTATTTTTGAATGAAAGATTTTAATTCAGGTAGCTGATTTTTTGCAGTCAACAGAGACAATAATCACCTGAAAACAGGGGTCTAGGTCATGTGAACCATCCTCTGGAGGCACCAGTTTCTGTGAAGCTGTGGGCTGGGCACACAGGGTCAAGGTTTGGGGGATCAGCTGGGACTGCAGCGCCCCATGGAAAGGAGACACCTAAGCATCTGGTCCTCCCCTGACCCTTCCTTTGCAAACTAATCAGTAAAGGTGGAACCAACGTGAAACAACACCTGACTGAGAGCTGGGGGGACTCAAGCCTGGTGGTAGGACCCTCATAGCACTTGATGCCCTGCTTTTGTAGCACAGTGTGGGGCTTGGTGGTACCAGAGACAGGGAAAGCATCGGGCCTCCCATCATTTGTCTGCCAGGGAAAACTCCCTGTCTTTTTTCTTTTTAGAGACTGCCTTGAGTTGGGCTGGGGGAGCTCTGGAGTGGGCCAGGGCACTGGAGACCATTGGGTGCACATCTGGGAGGAGGTAGGGGTGGGATTATCTTTCTTATGCCTCCAATTTGACCTCTTTGCCAGCAGATTGTTCTGATTTTCCACATGGAGGAATCTAGGGACCCTCTCGAAAGTTCAAACTCCCAGTGTCTCCCCTGCAGGCAGCAGCAGAGCTCTGGGCTTCAGGAAAGCCCTGTCCCTCAGGGCTGCACAGCAGCGACGCTGACCCAGCTTGCTTCATGCACAAATTTGGATATTTCATGTCTTTTTTATACTGGAACATGTGGGTTTTTTGCTGGTCAAAATTTTCCATAGAGAACTAGGAATTTAGTGTCACATTTTTTGTTGTTTTCACCACCTCACCAAAAGACCTGGGGGAAATTGCTGAGATGATTTCAAGTCAAAGCAATTCCATTTTTCTTACTGCAACAGAAATTTCTCACAAAATTTGTAAGCAGTTAGCAACCAAAAAGCTTACAAGCGAAAAACATGAAACAGGATTGTTTCTTTTAGATTTTTCCTTAGTTCAGAAAAGCAAAACATTTCCATCTTTAGTAAACCTGAATTCTTACAATTTTTTTAAAACTTCCTTAGGTCAGCCAGTAAACCTGAAAGATCAACTCTTTGAACAGCTTTGTCTGACAACCTCCTCAACTTCCTACGTGCTTGTGTAAGATACTGGACTTGGGTTATCCAACTATTGTCCAGCAATGCAGCACAATACAATATTGCAAAACACATGGGAATATCAAGCACTGTCCTTCTGCCCTTTCTAGGTCCAGGAAGCATCAGGGCATCTAAAACCAGCATTTCCCAGTCAGTGACTGGAGCACAGAGGCTCCACAACCACATATCTGAGTAACAGGTCTGACCCAGCCCAGGAGTGCTCTGTGGCATGCACGTTATTGCTCCATCTGCCCGGGCTGCAAACATTTATTATTCTCTGTGACACATGCTGTAAAACTGCACGGAGGGAACTACGTCTAGTTAGTAATTTCCATTCAGATGAGCTGAAGGAATTAATGAATTTGGAAGATCTCAGATCTTCGGAGATAGGGGCAGGCGATGGCACGCTAGAAAATAATCACCCTCAACTCTGCACAAGCTTGAAACCACCCTACTAATCACAGGCGGTCGGAGTGCTTATCGGGGCAGAGGGAGAGCTCAAGCACCATTCAAACTCGCTAATAATGGTAAATGATTCTGCAAACGCACGTGTTCTGGGCTCGGACCGCTTCCAGAGCTAAGTGCTTATGAAAACTTGAAGTGCTCCACTGGTTTTAAATCACTGTGCAGGGCTGACTGATTTAAACTGCCAGAGCACTTCTCTTCTTCCTTGCATTTTCTTCTCCCCCCCACCCCTGCTCTCCCCTTTCCTATTTTTTATTTTTTTTTCTTTTATGAACGCTTCAATTTGGAAACAAGTCAAACACTTCATTTTAGTGGTTCGAGACCATATTGAAGCGATTTAGAAATATGTCAAAAAAAAAGAAACAGTAAATTACGGTTTAAAACCCTTTTGTTTCAGTGCATTTAAGGAGCAGAGGCCGCAGCTAGAGCTGGGATGTATTAGCAGGGGCTGGACTACAGCACCGGGTTGCAGGCAGGGACGCTTATCTGTTTGATCACATACCTACTGCAGGACAGATCTGCTCATGTGCTGCTCCCTGCCCTGCACCTTTGATGTGCTGACTTTTTCCCTCTGATCCTCAGTGGCCTCTTGGTGCAACTGGAAAAATTCCTCTGCTGGTAGGTGTAGTGCTAAAAACGGCCTGAAATTCAAATGTTGTTCACGGAAATAAGAAAGGATGCAGCCCTTATCCGGGCTTTTTAAATGAGCAGTTTTGGAGTCTTGGCAGCCTCCAACACCAACAGCATCACAACCTGAAAGTGAAACTTTCTGGTGAATTCATAACTCTCAAAAGACAGAATAAAACTGAAGCAGACAGCATAAATAATGGAAAAGTGAATTAGACTTTAAAAATTCTGTCCTGTTTAATAATTCAGAATGATTATAACATGCTGAAAGGAACTTTTTTTTTTTTTAATTACTTCTAGCCTGGCAATCTCCCATTAGTGCACACACATCTCCATCAAAAATTATCAGCTATTGAGAACTGCATCGGTGTGAGACAAATGGCAAAGTACATCCCTTTGGATGTTTATTCACACAAGACTTGCCCTGCGCAGTTTTCCCACACCTGCTGGGGTGGGAGGAGATGCCATGGCCCCCAGGACCAGAGCCCTGCCCCTGACTGCAGCAACGCTCTGGCTTGCATAAAACACTTAAAACAAAACTCCCTCGGAGCCAGTAAATCGAAGCTGCTTGTCACCATGGCTGGGTAAGGAGTGCAGCGGGGAGGAAACCGAGCCTATGGTTGCAGACATGAGCTGAGGTTTCCCTCTCATGTAATGCAGTGAGGTTGAGGGACTGATACAGCCACAGCAAGGGGGGGGATCGAGGACATGGGAGCATGCCAGGCTGAGTGCTGAAGGCAATATCCGCAGAGCCTGAACGATGAGTCCTCCTTTCCTAAAATGATGGCAATCCTTGTTTAGTGACTCAGGCCGTGCACCTTCACTTAGGATGCTGCAGGTGGAGAGAGGTGTCGACTGCTGCTGGCACCGACTTGCCAGTGAAGGCTGAAACACAGGCAGACTACCAACATTCCCATCACCAAGAGCAACATCTTCCTTCTACCAGAGCAAGGACCTTTGGTGGTGAGGGTGAGGAAGCATTGCCCAGGTGATGCTTTCCATGAGACATGGAACCAAATGGCACGTGGGTGAGGAGCAAAGCTCTGGAGATGCCAGGAAAGGAGGAGAGCAGATGGCAGGAGAAGAGTGGTAGGTGTCATGATTGATAGCTAAGAGCTCTAGGGAGCTGAGTCCAGCTGAGTCACCAGCACTGGCACGGCTGGAGGCAGTGAGGCTGAGGGCTGAGGCATGGGACAGCAGAGCAGCCGAGGAGGGCACACCTGAGGAGCAGGAGAAAACGCACAAAGGGCTCTTTTGTACTGGGAGGTGAGCATGGCTCCGCTTGCACGACTCAAACCTGTGGTCACAGGAGCCAGGCTGTGCTCTGAGGCTGCAGCCAGACTCATTTAGCATTTTGCAGGCCGTAATTTACAAGCAAATATAAATACTGGCCACCCACAGAATATTCCCAGCTCCTGCAGCAAAGCTGGTAGGTGGGAAAACACGGCCACCCCTCAGCCACTACCCTCACCGTGCCATCTGGCTTGCTGTTGCCAGGCCCGTGATGGCCATCTGCCTTGTGGCTGCCATGGAGAGAGTTAATTATATTTTTTGGTAGAGTCACAACAGCAGCTGGAGATGCCAGCTAAGCATACGTGAATAAATCAGGCCAAAATTCCATTGCCAGAACTCAGAGAGAAGTTATTTCTGCACTGGGCTTGCTTCAGCCCCACCACACCAGCACGGAAAAGGCTTTCAAGTGTTTAGGAGCTGCTGCTGTGTCATGCTTAGGCTTTGCTGTGATGCCTCGGTGTGGGGGAAGCTCTCGTCTATCGCAGAATGTGTGGTGGAGCAGTCTGCTCCAAATCCTGCCTGGACTTGCTGGGGGATATGAGGAAACACCCCTTCACCTGATCTCTCAGTTCCCACATCCATCAAGCGAGTACAGCCATTCCCACTTCCTTTGCAAAATGCCTCAAGCAGGAAAAAATAGTGTAAGAACAAAGTACAAGAAAAACAGCGTTTTCTTTGGCTCTCTTAAAACTCCTGTGAGACAACCCAGCTGTGCAGGGGCATTGAACCAATTATTTTCTCTGCAAAACCTCACCTTTTTGTACCAATCAACATCTATTAGCCACCTTCAACCAACCACAGCTCTCAGACACTCCCACCACTGACACATTAGCATGATCCTGAGTCCAAACCAAGCAGCTTTCCTTTGGGTCCTGGGGGGTATGGAGGCAATTCCACACTTGCACAGTGAGGCCATTTTGGGGTCCAGATTAGCATCTCTACACTCTGCAGTTCTATGCTGTGCTGACACAACCCTGCATCTTTGCATTTTGCTCCATAGGTGAATCCCCAGCGATCAGATCTTTCCTCCCCTGTGATTTTCAGGACACCAAACATATTCTGAGGGACACTGGAAGGTCCTGTCTGGAGGAAGCTGTGTTGTCCTCACAAAAAAGGAGCACCAGGGCACGGATTAAACCCTCTCAAGAGACACTGAGTTTTCCAAACTGCCTCATAAAGGGAGCAGCACGTTGTGAGAGAGAAAGCTCCTTTGTTTTGGATAGCAGCTGTAATCTCCACATCAAGCACATGTTGGAATTCGTAAGTGGCCATTTAGCCATATTCTGACAGCAGAACAAGCAACCTCGGGGCGGCAGCCAGGCCTATTTATAGAGAGGAGGTTTGAGGTAATATCCTTACCTTGGATGCACTGTCTCCACTTAAGGGCCCAGCTTATGAGGGAAAGTGATGCCAGACAGGCAGCCAGCAAGGAAGGAAAAGAGTCACAGCTCACTCTGCCTGGCTTGCTCTGCATCGGAGCAAATTACATTTTACAACAACAATAGAAATATCTGAAAGCTCATTTTCTTCCCAAGTCTACCAAGAAAGGGAATGGCATAAGATAGACAGCTGGAGAAGATCCTCAGGCCAAACCTGCACAGGCTTATGAAGTTACTGTATCACTGTTGTCACAGTACAGGAGCATTGGGAAATGGTGAGCGATCCAGGAGGTCAGAACTCTGCCCACAAAATGTGCTGACCTTTTGTTGACGTTACTGGTGACACCCAATGGCTTAGGAAAGCTCTTGGAACACTCATGGAGCATTATCATGAATTGAGGCTGTCCCCCCATATTGCGTCAAATATTGATGCTTTGAGTCCTCTGAGGCCAAGGTATTTGGTAAAACTCAAGCAGTGCCAGCTTAGGTGTCCTATCCAGATGGGCTGGGATCCAAGTCTGACTGAGGGCTTTGGACCAGGTCTGGGACACCTGAGAAATGTGGATTTTTCCAAAACAAACAGGAGTCAGGAACCCATGGAAAGCACGAAAAGGGGACAGGACGCCAAGGTGTTGGTGAGACGTCTTTGCTTAGCAGAGGTCTTTGAAGGGCTGTACTCAGAATAACAGGGCTTCTTGCAGATATGATAATCCAGCTGTGGCTTGAAACAAGGCATGGTGGGATGAAAGTCAGCTCGCAGGCGAACAAATCTAAATTTAACCATTTCATTTAAGTTTATTGCTACATTGTTTTAGGTCAGCTAGGTGTCTGAGCTCCCATTGTTGCTTGGAGAGGGATCACACTGGCCAAACTGGTAGGGGGTTACCTTCAGGTATGTTGCACAGATAAGGTCTTTATTCAAGCACTGGGTTGAGTAGCCCCAGGCTGGTGTCTTTACCATAAGAACCCTTCCTCTTGCTGTAATGAAAAGGGAATAGGTATGACTGCTCCTGGAGGGCCCAAGCTGAGAGGTACCAGCCTCGTGGTGTTAACAGCAGCTGAAGGTTTGGGATCAGAGCAGGGCTTTGATCACCTTGGCTCACCCATGCTCTCAGAGGGGAGCCCATACTGTTTCTGGTTGTTTGCTTTCATAATCTGTGTACCAAAATCTGCTTTGGACCAAGAACCCCAAGACACACCTCAAGTACCACATGGACCAGAGGAGACGCTCATGCATGCAACCTAAGAGCCCCACCTTGAACCTTTAGGTCACTCCTACAGTTAACCTGGTCTTCTAAAGCTCCTTCTCCACTCAAGTAAGATGCTCTTCCAGTCAGGGGACAAGTGCTTTATGCACTAGGTAAGAACAAGAGAAATATATATAGGAATATATATTTATAGGAATCTCATCACTAACATTGAAGTTGTCATAAGAAGTTTCCCCCATAGTTCCCACTGGCACATGGGAATGGGGGAAATACCCCTCTGAGATGCCTCTGAGTCCTTCCCCTTTTCTCTGAGTTAAAGTTGCTACTGCTGTAGCTGCAGGGACAGCTGAAAAAAATCGTGATGTGGGAGGGCAGGAGAAGCTGGCAGGTATCCAGCATCAGCTTCTGCTGTGGGGGGAGAGTCCTGCTTTCCAACAGATGCTTGGCTTTTACAGCTCCCAAGCCCAGTTCCCTTATCTTCATAGGACATCTCTAGCTACTCCTTTACTGACTGAATTAAGCAGAAGCAGGGATTGAACTGGAAATACGTAGATTTTCTGATATGCACACAAAAATCAGCAGACTGAGAAGAAAATCCACACGTATGTACATATACACATATGTGCATTTTGCATGCATGTTGAGCTGCTAAAAATGGCCAGCTTCCTAAGGCTCGTATCAGTTACAAGTCAAAAAAAGCTGAAAGAAATCATTTAAGTAGAAATGTGACTGGTAATTACTAATCCAGTAGAGCATATTTTCCCTTTGCCCCATAACCCAATGAATATACACTACCTATAGGGTAGTGTCTGAGAGTCCACACACAGCATCAAACCTGACATATTTAGAGGAAAGAGAAGCTGAATTCAACAAGAAGTAAAAAGGAGAAGCCAGAAAATGTAGGATATTGATAAGGGAGGCGAAAGGACAGAGGGAAGAACTGTTCAGTAGAGATGTCAGTACTGTATTGGTGAAAAAGCCCAGTGACAGAGTCTTACTGTGTGTTGAAAATTAAATACCTCCGCTTCCACTAATACTTGTTGTGGTCATTAAGCAGCAAGTGACTAAAGCTAAATGGATAACTTGAACCCCAGGATTTTCACCAAGCTGCCCAGGGGCTATTAGTATTGAATTTCATTATTTCCAGGGTGTCTGTGAGTTACAATTGGAGACTGTATCAATTCTAGCACAATAATAAGCCCCTGATAACTACATCAGTTCAAATGTACTAGATTAATAAAGACACTAATGTAGTCAATACCACTCAGCACGGGTTCATGGAAAGGAGATCCTGTCAAAGTAAACTTACCTTTTCCCTGTTGATAGGGACAACAGTGTTAATAGAGTTGGCACTTTATAAAGGTATCGGTAGCACAGGGTATTTTAAGCTGATTAAATCCACTTGGCATACATAAAATCTGTTAAGAACTGGACATTTGATAGATCTCAAACCCCAATTGCAACAGGAGACAGTTCACTGAGCTCCTCTGCTTCTAGTGGTATTTTGCAGAGCTGTCTTTGGCCTTACACTTCAACCACTTTTGCTAATATTCTGGAGGGAAACCCACTGCTGGTGTTTGCAAGTGATGGGGAAATCTGCCAAAGAAAGAAGAGGTCGGGGAGTGGTACCCTTGATTACTTGCTACGCTCATTGCAATTGATATTTAATATATATTGTACATCTATCTTTTGAGCAATGAGGATTTTCTGTTCACATTTACCAAATGGGACACAGCATGGTGTCCCAGGAAGCAGAGATTTTGGAGCATATCTTTAGAGGGTAAGTTGAAGTAGTATTAATAAACTGGACAGAGTAACAGAACTGATAAAAGGATTTAAATATATATGGCCTACTCTGAAAGGCTTAAAGGGCCCTCAGGATGTCTAGGAAAGCAAGAAAATGTGTAAAGGGTGACTTAACTCTTGCATCAAAAGATGACAAGAGGATATTCTGCTTACACGGGCATGATAAGATCAGACATCAAAAAATTAAGAGGGACAAATTCATATTAGAAACAGTGTATGCATCTTTTACAACAATAAGAACTATCAAGCCCAGAAATCGATTTCTAAGGTTTGTATTTGATTTTGCATCCATTTTTTTTTTAACAGATTTTTTTCTGAAATACATAAATTTGAGTGATAAAAACGCAAGAATAATTTATTACAGGACTTACAACTAATAAATCTAAATAAAAAATAAATCTATTAACTTTATATTCGCTCAGAATCTGGAATATACCTAAAGAACCATGAAGCAACCTACTCTGCCTCCTAGACCTGGAACAGAAAGCCAGGATCGCAGTGATCACCTGAGTGAAAATTCACAGCAAAATCAATTTTTCTGAAGGTCAGTTTTTATCTGCCAGGTCATGGATATTGTCTCAACTGTGTTTTGTCATTTTGCCTTTTGGGTGCTTCAGGAATTAGCTGGATTCTGTGGTGCCTGAATCCCTGGATGGGTTCAGCCAAATGGAAGAAAATAAGAAATAAATCCTCTAGTCTGGCTCTTCTGAATCATCAATTAATGACATATTTAATCACATTAATGTTTTCTGTAGTCCTGATGAGACTTACTTGTGTGCTTAACTTTATACTTTACCATGTTGACCTACTATTTAATGTAAACCAGGTACACATGAACTTCCTCCCACTGAGTCAGATAAATTTATCTACTAATGTGCTAATGGTTACTGTGTCACATGCAAGAGCAGAACATGATAGCTGGATTTTTTTAATTAATTAGTTTGTCGAGCTTATTTTAAAAAAGAGAAACCTGAGCCTAAGTTTGCCTGTCAAGCAAAAAATACTATGGCTAGGTAGATTTTCCAAAGCATGAAATTCAAGAGGAGTTAGGTTTCCCTTTGTGCCTTTGAAGAGCTCTCCTTCGTGTCCAAGGGCTTTGTCTTGGCTAATATGCTCTAGGCACCAACTCACAGCCATTCCTGGGATGTTTTGCTGTTTCCAGGAGGCACCTTGACCAAAGGACTCCTGTGCAGCCAAAAAGACACAGGCCAGTCAGTGGTTATTGCAGCATCCCTAAGGTTCATCCCTCTTTTTTTCACATATTTAACGACTCAGCCACATAAATGCCTTTGGCTACACACTGAAAATCAGAGCACAGCATGATGACTCTGACCTATTTTTCTGTCACAGCACATGTCTGGGTGACAGCACTTCCTGAAGAGCCCTGGAGTTTTCCAGCCAGCTGGGCTCGGAGCAAGGACAGTGGATATTTGACAGTGGTCACTGAGAGGGGCCTTCCTAAACTCATCAGTCAGGTCCAAACAAGCTTTAACTATGAGCCTCTGTGGTTTTGATTAGGTAAGCAGGGTCTGTGTGTGTTGCACGTGATATCCATAAAAAACATCTTATTTTCTCATTCTCAGCAGTGATTCCAACAAAGCTGCTTTGCTTTGGAAAAAAGGGAAATTCTTCATGTCACTAGAGCAATGCAGGATGAGGGGGAACCTCTTGTAATACAAACCCAGATGTTTTTGGAGTTAATTTCAGCAGAATGGAAGTAAAATTAGATATTTAGGTTTACTGGTAAAAGGCATTTTATTAAATGGATTACTGATTGCAGGCAAATGGTGGAAAAAAACTTACATGAAAATGTTAAAACAAAGTCTGGTAACATCTTATAAGAGATTATTCCATAGAATTATAGAATGGTTTGAGTTGGAAGGGACCTTAAAGATCATTTTGTTCCAACTCCCTGGCATGGGCTGGGACAGCTTCCATTAGACCAAGTCCCATCCAGCCTGGCCTTGAACATTGCCAGGGAGGGGCACTCACAGTTTCTCTGGGCAACCTGTTCCAGTGCCTGGCCACTCTCACAGGGAAGAACTTATTCCAAATAGCCAATCTAAACCTACTTTTGTAGTTTTAGTTTTCTTCTTCTGCTGCTGGGGAGGGCTCTGAATTGCTTCGCAGTCTCAGTGAGCTTTGCCTTGTATATGTGTCCTAAAGCTTTCTCTTGTTCTTCTGAGATGGCATTTCCAATGTGAATGCTCCTTATAATGTGGAAATTAACCTTTCAAACAACCCTACAAGATGAATCCAGATGCTCATCATGTAGCATGATCTCCCTGATGTGCTTTCATTTATGTTCTTTCTCCCTTTTTTCCTAGCATCCTATGTCCTTATGGAAACCGAAGTGCAGAATCAAGCCTTGAAGTACAGGAGCCACTTTTTGCCATCTTGTTCAAATTAAACCACCTTTCCCTCTTCAAAGAGCACAGCCAGCTTCAGTGGAGCCATGTGATGACCAAGAGCAGAGGGGACTTTCAGTGCATCCTTCAAATATTAAGGACTCAGGGGCACACTCCATGTCCTGAGGAGTTCCTAGCCAGGACAGAGAGAGAGAGCAAGAAGTGAGATGAAGTACAGCAAAGGCTAATGTGTTCAGTAAACACTGATGTATCATGTATATTTTATTATTCCCGCTTTGTAGGATTCTCATAGGATTTCCTGGGGAAAAAATTATGCAGCACATGAATATCCCGGGCTTGTCAGACTGCTGAAAATGTTCTGTATGGATGGGCTGAGCACGCAGAACATCTGTGGCTGGGGCAGGCTGAAATCCCAGGCAAATGCCTGACATCCCAAACATACATAGCCTTGATCTCCACTCAGAGACACATGGGCTGGCTGAGAATACCTGGGGAAATATTAATCTCCCCCATTTCTCTCTCTCTTTTTTTTTTTTTTTT
>VXBX01001724.1:132775-147782 GCA_013400415.1 Scytalopus superciliaris | reverse complement strand
TGAGAACTTCATATTTTATTGATGAATTTTTGGCCTGTGGAGGAAAACTCCTCAACCTAGCAGGGGGTGACCTGCTGACTCAAAAAACAGAAGGCAGGAAATGAACTTAAAAGTTGAAGATTTTCCTTGAAAATCTTGTGATTCTTAATCTTTTTCTTTCAGGGATGCTCCTGAGGCTGAGATCAGAGACAACCACAGGTGGATTTTGCTTTCAGTGAACAAGATATGAGGCATAATCTGAGTGCCTGTAAAGGGGTGATCTGCTCCCAGCTCTTCCAGACACACTACTGAGGAGAGGGACAGGATAACTCAGTACTGGCTCATTATGGACTTGATGGTATCTCCCTTGGAAGTTACTAAACCCATTTTGTTCATTTTGCAACACATCAATTTTATGGCTGAGGTTGAAGTATTTACTCGTCCTTGGGGTTTGCAGTTGTTGAGATACGGGATGGAAAAGCAGCTTGCATGTAAAATGTGGCTGAACTCTGCTATCCATTCAATGGAGAGTCAATAGTTCAGGAGTTAATTCATGAGAAGAAGGGAGTAAAAACACACCAAGGTCAGGATCTCATGACCCACAGGCTGTCTATAACTCCATCTGAAAGACCTTGTAATACATAGGTATGTGGCTTGGAAAATGTGTAATATTGTGGTTAAGTGAGGCATTTCACAAGTTTTGTAACATCACACTGCTGGCAAACTTTCTCAAGTGCATATCATGTTCAGATCAGAGCTCTCTGTGGGATGGAAAACGTTAGGGTGATGAAGGTTTTAAATCTCATGACACATTGATACACACAAATTGATATGCCAAAAAAATATTTACAAGCTAGTAAGTGTTCCATAAACACCCCCCCCCCGCAAAGATTTTTCTCCTCAGGAGCTGTGCTTATGTACACCAGAGCTCTGGTCCTCTCCATACCCTATCCCAGGTCCATGTAGTTTTCCCAGTTACCCACTTGCTGTTCCTCCTCCCAGCACCATGAGATTTGTGTGGTGTCAGCACTGACAGCCAATTTCCTGGCTTTCCATCTGTTCATCGCTGGCGTGATGCGGATGAGGTTCAGATTTCCAGCCCTGCAGAGCTCAAGGTGCAGGAGGTCCACCTCCAAGTATGATTTCAAGTAATCCTCCTTCCTGCCTTGCCTTTTAAATGCCCAACTGCCCTGCCCAGGAGAGAAGGCTGCAGAGAGCCACCACCTCTCTAGCAAAACATGGACGTGGTGAGGTGTGAGAGCAGTTTCCTGTCTGTCCAGCTGGCGCTGAGCCTGGAGGCAGGAGTCTGGGATGCTGTGCACCAACCTTGCTCCAGCCCATCACTTGCAAGTTGTAAGGGTCTAGACACAGTCTAGGAGCTGGAGCACCTTTGCAGTGCACACAGAGGGTTTGATTCTTAAAGTGGTGGTAGTGGTGGCATCCAAGGGGTTGATGGCATGGTCAGACTTGGTCAGATGCTCTCTGCTGTCTCTGAACTGGATCCATTCTCCTAACTGGCCTTGTGTAATGACCTAGCTTCAAAAAATGAAGGAGGAAAATGGGAGACAGGGTTTCCTGAATGTAGACAAGGTCCTGAATAAGAAGGCAGCAGGAGCTGCTGTGGCAGGGGGAGGTGTCAGGGAGCAGGGAGGATGGGAAGGAGGGATCAGGGAGAGCAGGAAGGAGTGCCAGCACTGCCTCAAACACTTGTCTCGCAGTTCCTGAGGCTGCTGCCAGCATCTTGTGTGAACTGGGGTAAAATCACTGACTTTCTGTTCCTCATGTGCAACATGAGACCCTTTACACTTTCCTTCAGACCTGTCTTCCTTGTTTGCAGCCTGGGATGGCTGTGACAGAGCATGTCTCTTTCTGTGTGCATATGCACAGCTCCCAGCACTACAAGCTTCCTTCAGGATCAAAAGGTGTTGCTGGAGAATTAATTCAGAGGAATATTTGCACCCCAACCCTCAATACAGCCTGTGCCCATGAAGGCCCCCTCCTCTTTCACTTGCAGGTTTTTCTTGCAGTGATTTGAAAAGTAAGGGGTAGAAGGAGGGAGGGAGAAAGCATTAACAGAACAAATGCTCCAAAAGCGGTTCCAAAAACATTTCCATCTTCCGGCAGGATAGCAGCTGTGGCATGTCCAACGCTGTGCTCAGTGTAATGGTCACCAGCTGTGAGGAACCGCTTTTTTATTGACCAGAGCATTTCCTCGGGGCTGCAATAGATACCAAACACCTCCAGCTCCAAGTTTTGCAGGTGCCTGGAGCTGGCTGTGCCTTCAGCTGATAGCTTTGCCAAGGAACTCCCGCAGCTGAATGTTCCCCATGCCACCCCTCTGCCCACACTGTCCTCCAGCTTCCAAAGAACAGCAATCTCACTTGGGATGGGAGAACTGGTGCTGAGCTCTCCCTGCCCAGTGCTCCCTGAAGCCAAATGCACACCAGTCCTAAAGCCACAGTAATTAAAGGACATTTAATGAGGTAATACCAAAGGTAAATCATATAGCAATAATAATTTAAAAATAATAAAAACCTAAGACTTTTATTTCAGGAAGATCTTTTGAGGAGGGGAGCTGGATATAATCTTTTTGAGTGTTCTATTATAAGCTCTGAGTTATAAATAAATCCATATTTTAACATCTGGGATTCATAACATCTTGCTGACAGTCAAATCTCATAAAAGATGTGGTGAGTTCTACAGATGTGGGAAACCTCATTCAATGAGCTGCATAACAAAAGAAATCTAGTTCTTTTTCATTATTTACTGTTAAATCTGTGTCTCTCTGGCTCCAGAGAAGGAGCAGAGCTGCAGGGTCACCCGTGCTTAAATGCACCCTTGCTAGGAAATTCACAGCAACATCATTGTCTAAAAACCGTGGGTGAAACAAGCACTCTGTACATCACGGACTGCCTACAAAGTACAGGATTTTGATCCCTCCCTGATGCCCAAGGCTGGATGTTCATGTAATAACCAGCAGTCCCAGGGAAACTTGCAAATAGGAGGGGATGAGAAGGTAAGCACAGCCTGGGCATCAAAAATACACTAAGATTGGAATGAATGTCCCTTCAGTCTCAGCATGGGATTTTTAGTGAGGTGAAACGGGGAAGGAAGGGAAAGGAAAGGCCAGGACACCTCATCTCCCCACCTCTAACCCTCAGGAGCCACCACAGCTCAGCAAGGATGTAACTAATCGAGGCTACAGATACAACACTTTACAATTAGCTACAATTCCAAAGAAAGGAGGGGAAAGTATTGAAGTATTTTCTAGTGAAACTTAGTAACAGCAACTATATTCCCACTAATTCGACCCAACACTTGGACTGTCATAGGCATTACAGCAAACTGGAAACTCCTTTCTGCGGGCTAAACCCAAAGAAAGTAAACAGTTTATTATGGTCACGTTTAATTTGGGCTTATACAAAGCTGGAGTGCTGCAGCCTGTGTTTAATGTGTTTGTGGTGGTTGGGATTTGTTTCTTCCCTCCCCAAATAGCTTGCTATTGATTTTCCTCTTAACAAGTGCACTTGTTCTGAAAGTCTGTCTCACTCTCTGTGTTCAGACTCTCTGTGTTCAGAGGCTGTAATCTTCACGTTGGTGATATCTGAATCCTCTAGCCCTGGGCATGGTTATGTTTTCACTGAAATAGGATTATCACCTATTAATCAATAAAGATGAAGTGGGTTAGTCAAGCTGTGACAAAGATGTGATTATTTTGCACGGCCCTGGAGAAACAGGCAGGTGCAACAGGCAATGAAAGAAAACAGCATTTCAACAGCATCATCCTCAGCCATGGGTTTTCTGTGTCCAACAGAAATGTTGGTGTAACAAAAGGTCACACAAAGAGCTGCTGTTGGTCTTTGAATGGTCAGGCTGCTGCTTTGTCAGGACCCACAGCACAGGTGCTGAGCCACATGAGAGAGGAGACCAAAAGGCTCCCCTGCTCTTCTCGGTGCCAAATCTCAAAGCAATTTATAGTGGAGAATAGAGTTCTCTGTATTTGACACAGGGGGAAACTGAGGCAGGCAAAGGTGGTGGGATTTGTTTGTGAACCTAGAGGAAATGGGAGCCAGGGCTGGATAACAAAGAATAGGGTTCACGAGTTTAGTGAGTCCAGCCCAGCTGGCTGTGTTGCGTGACTTGCACTAAGAGGCTGGCAGGCCTCTAGAGCTGAGCTAAAGCACTGGAACTACAAATTTCCAAGCTTTCAAATATTTGGATAGCCTATAAATATAATTTTAAGCTCCTAATCCCTCCCTGTCAAATGGTACTAATTTTTTTCCCTCTTTTTGGTTTCAACCTTCCTTCTCTTTTGGTTTCGCTAAAGCAGCCTCAGCTCTGACATCATCTGAGAATTTCGTTTAACCAAATGTTTTGAATCATTTGTGCTGGTTCTGGAGACTCTGCCAATGGAAACATCCCCTGCAGCAAGTGCGATTTTAAACCTTGAATATGCTTTTTTTTTTTTCCCTCCCTCCTGTAGCTACATTCAGAGCAAATCTCTTCCCTTGACTTCTGGCCAACTGTCCCAGGGGAAAGGGTTGCTCTGCAATGCCAGAACATGGTTTGAACAACCAGGGAGAGCCCATCTGTAGACAGGGCAGTTTCCTCACATGTCCCTCTGTTCCCTATCAATACTTCTGGGTGGGTAAGAGGAGGAAGAGAATGGGCTGAGGCAATGTTTGTGCATATCTGGGGCTTTGGATGTGGCACAGTGGCTGTGACACCAAGGTGATGGTGAAACTCACCAATGGGTAAAGGGAGAGGACACAGCTGGGAGTGAAATATGTGATCAAATCACACTGTGTACCTGCCAATATTATTTTTTATTATATGACATTGTTTGCACCTTCTACTCCCCAACGCTGCTCCAGAAATTAATGTCCTGGCATTGAGTTCTCCTTCACCCTCTTTTTAATGGTTGCATGGAGCCAAACAAGGCAGAGGTGCAGGGTTCTGAGGTTACATTTAATACATAACGTATCCTCAGATATCAAAAACAAGCAATAAACCAAGGTGGCCTTCAGATATCCCTGATGCACTACTGCCAGATATCTTCTGTGGAAGATTATTGAGCTGTGGACAGCTTTGGCCTTGAGAGGATGCGGCTGTAGGTCTGGGAAAGTAGCAGGAAACACCACCTGTGTCCTTGAGCCAGGCCTGAGAAAGCAGAAGAAAGAGAAAAACAACCGTGGAAAACAAGGGTGTGTTTGGAGACAGACCAGGCTGAAGAGAGATGGTAATCACCTATCAGAAGATGGTCTAAGACTCGTGGACAAGAACACCTAGCCAATGAGATGCAGCATGGATTCGCATGGACAGTAGAAAAATTGTATAAAAGATAAGCTTGTGGTTAATGAAGTGATTTTGCTTTTTGCCTTTGCTTTTGCCTGACAAAGCCTGAGTCTGTGTCTTAGTCTGCCACAACCTTCCTTGTCATGATGTGCCAGCACATGGATAACAGGTTGCCTTTAGGAAGCAAGAATGTCCTTTGCAGAGCCTTGACCCTCCACAATGTGTCTCTGACCTACCAAACTCAAAAGATACGCATTAAGAACCTCTTCTTAAGGATCAGGACTGGGATAATGAAGTTATAGGTTACTTCCAAACAAAATGTTCCCGGAGTCCTTCTGTGCACAAGAATCACCCCATGAAACCCTTTGTTGAGGCACCTCTGTTTTAACAACCAAAGAGACTACAAAAGGGGAGGGGTGGGAGATTTTATGGCACTATTATGATTCTATTGATAACATTTGAAGCAAATGCAAACACACTCAGTCTTATAATAAGAGGGTATAATAGATAGTAAGTGCAAATGACTCATTCACTGAGATTTTCCAGGATTAGACAGCAGCAGAAGGGCAACAGCTGTGTAAAACAGACTTTAAAAAATAATCTTCTAATAAGATTTTAATAAACCTGTTAGTAAATTATAATGCTTGACTTCAAGAACTATTTCTCCCCTGCAGTGTTTCTCTGTCGAGTTGATGCTGTGATGCTCTCCGGCGTGCATGATACAACATTGGCTGCACTGCTGGCAGGGCAGGGAGTCCTCAGGTCAATGAATGAACAGAAAATCACACCTGTGGGCAGAAGCTGAGTCCTGAAAAGCTATGTCAGGCATCCTGCAATATTAACTTTTGGAATTAAACTCAACTTCTTTTTTTTGTACTATTCTTGCACCTTTTTCTTCCTGTTGCCTTGAGTAGATTAATTTCAAAAATAAAATAATTGTGTTCTATGAAACAAAACCCCTCCTCTTTTCATTGCACTCCAGACTGTGTGTAGCCAATCCTGGCTTAATAAAGCCTTCCCCTAAATCCCATGTCTGGACACCCATGTGCATACTGCCGATGCAGGGAAACTGCCACAGTTTTGGCCCTTTTCTCAGAAATCTGTCTCCCAGGGTCAAGTCGTTACAGTAATCTTGGCTTTTGCTTGGAGGAGGGAACTCATTTTTGCCGCTGCCACAGTTTAGGAGAAAAGCTTGTGTGTGTCAATGTTTAGGAACTCAAAAACCAGAATGGAAACCAAAAGGACTCAGGTTTATTTCCCTTCCTCAATCCTCTCTGAATTGCAGCAGTTTAACCTGCATCTGGCCAAGCTGCTTCTACTTCTTATGAGTTTGTGGGTATTTTAGCCCCAGCAGGACAATGTTCATCTCCCTTTCTCCCTCTTGTTAAATTAAGTGTCAGTCATTTATCCTGTTGTCTTAAAGAGGTTTCTACCACTCACAGATGTCACCACAAAGGACACATCTTGTTAGTAGGTGTAAGTGTATAAGTGTATATTTTTAATCTTTTGGGAAAGTTAAGGGGCAGAAGCATAAATGCAGCTCCTCAGTTTTACAGGATGACTGGGAAAATAACCTTCAGGTGGAGTGAGATACATCAAAGCCCAAATCACCTGCCCTACTGCACCTGAGAGAGATTATGTTGAAGAAATTACCAAAGGCTCAATGTTCTGCCATGAACTTTTCAGGGATAGTTTTCCCATGTGGCTTCCACCTTGCAGGGCAGTGCTTGCCCTGCCTGAGTATCTGTGTTCAGTAGGTGCCTGCAGTGAGGGTTTAGGATTCCTGTAGAAACACCTGAATGGGGTAATTAATCCAAAGTGCCTGTTTCTGGAGCTTTCTCCTTGCATTGATATTAAAGTAGCTTGGCAATAGCTGGCTCAGGCTCAGCCTCAAAACCTCATGTCTGTGCCCATCCTTGTCCAAAAGGTCTGCCCTAGCTTGGTGCCTCAGTTTCCCAATGGTAAAACTGAAGGTAAGACCCAGGACCTGCTCCCCAGGGAACAATGAGGGTGGCACAGTCACACTGGGGGGCACTGAAACCCCTGGATGTGCCAGCTCTGTCAGTGGCCTTGCTGGGAGTTAAGCAGCTTTACAGCAGCCATGAATTTGTCTCAGAAGTCCCAACACTGATCACAAGCTCTTCAGGAGTGTGACCTGCCACCAAGCACATAAAGCACCACCAAATACAAATAATTAACTCTCTGTACCTAATTCCACATGCTTGCCCTTTTCAGAGCAAATTTTTCATGCCACCAGGGTCTGACACTAAAACCCAGTGACTCTGGGCATTCTGCAAGTGTCAGGAGGATAGTGACAGCTCACAGATAAAACCACCACACAAATTCAGACCTGATGCCCTTTTTGTAGCTTCCATTTTTAAACAAGTGCTGTCATCCAGAGCTCTGGCACTGAGAAGAAAGCACTGAAGTATCACCTGTGGATGCTGTGGCCTCCTAATGCTGCTTTAGCTCTCAGTGACACAGAAGCAGCATTTTTTATTGGAAGATTTGCTGTAAATCAAGTCAATCAAGTTAAAGAGATGCACATATGCATACTTTGAAATATATAATTCTTTTAATGTATTTTACTGCTGTTTCAGTCCAGCTCAAGTATCATAAGGGCTACTAAGGGGAAGCAGTGCCCCTGCCCCATACTCTGGACTTGCAAAAACCTTCATTAGAGGAGAAAATTGATCTTTAGTCATAATGTTATTTTTATTAGCTTCAGATCCTGACTTCTGTCCGAAACTCTTTATTCTTAAGGGGCCACCACAGCCCTCCAGGAGTCTGCAGCCCTCTCCTGCACTGAAGCTTCACCCCAGCAGTCACAGGGGCAGGTGTTCGGTGTCCCAGATGTTCCCATTCACAGTCCAGCCCATTTGCTCCAGCTTTACATCAAAATAGGATCATGCTGAGATCCTGGAATCAACTCATCAGCCTTTGCTCCAGGCAGGGGGGTAGTAACTTTCTCAGACAGCCCAGGTATTTCCTCCAGAGCTCTGTCTGTCACATCACTGCAAATATATCTGCTCCCGATGGTTTTTGCTGGTTAAGAGTGGGTGCAATGAAGCCTTTAGATTGCCTCTTACAAGGAGGGCAGGGGCTGGTGGGGGCCTGCAGGCAGATCCCCATTTCCAGCTCACATCCAAGCAAACTGATATTGGAGTTGTGATGTCCCCATTGTGAGCCACCAAAGTGACAGGGCAGTGTTTTACCAAAGCTTGCAGGGAGACACCATGGCAAGGGTAGGAAATGAACCCCCAGTGGTGCCTGGCTAAACCCACTGCCATACCCAGCTCAGGGTCTAAAGCAGCTTCACTGCAAAATGATGAACAAAAGAAAACAAAAATCGCTTTTTCCCTCTAAATGCTGTCACTAGCCAACCCAACAGAAGTGAAATAACCCTCTCACCAGTCTCCTTCATAGTTTATGATAAAGAGCCTTTTGTTGCAGTTTAATTTGCAAACTTTCTCTTCTGCCATTCTCATGTACCACTGTTCTGGAGACTCATATAATTATTTTTACAAGAAACGCTTTCAGACAAATAAGTCTGGGGAGGTTTGTAATTTCTATTACCTCATGGCGACTCTATTGATAGACAGCAGCACACCTTGGGAGAATTAGAGAGCATAAAGTAATGGAGGTTTTTGTCCTCTCAAGACAGAGCTGCGAGTGCTGCCTGGCTCACTGCCAACACCACCAATTACCAACCTGGAGCAGGAGACAGGTCCTAGCTCTGAAAAATTACAGTTTTCCAACAAGCCTGGTAATGCTGAAACTGTACTGTGAGCTACCATTTCCTTCAGGGCCTGTTAGGCATCCAGGACTGTGATATGTTTCTGGGCCATCTCAATGTTTAGGACAGTTGTAGTCCCTATATGGAGGAAAAGGATGGAGTTTGTATTGCTTCCTCTTGCCTTTGCTGCCACTCATGACTCTTCCCTGGCTTCTTTATTTTTGCAGAAGCCCATTCTGCCAGGAGACAGAACAGTCGAGCATAAAAAAGCAATTTCAGAGGCACTGTCATTGGCAATTATGCTTGAAAGCCAGAGATTTAATTATTGTGTGAGAGCGATACCCTTGAAAGAGAAATTGCAACGGTCCCATCACTTGAGACATTCCAGTGCTAAAACAGACGACTCACGAAATGTCAAGGAGCGAAAAACGCAGCACTCCTGTAGTTCCCACCTCCAGATCCTCGTGCGAGGGTTTCTGTTGACACCGAAGTCAACTGATAGTTGGGTTAATTGAGGACACAGGTGCCCCACTTGAATCCAGCTGTCTGGTTTTGTCATACTTATTTTCCTTGCTGCTAACCATTGCTAGCGAGTGGCTGAAGGTACACGGCGCTTTCACAATTCCCATTTCATGCCTGCACTTTAAATTAACACTTACTCACTCAGGGTGACAATTTTTGTGTGTTTGTTGGGAATCTAACAATTATACCAGTGCTCACTGGCAAACAGGTCATATTCTCCATCTCTCTCAAGCGTACAGAGTGCCTGTGCATGTAGGAGAGCACTGAATTACTCTGTCCCCATCCCTATCAAGGACTGACAGCACAGTGAAATGCATGAAGAAAGCACGTTTCAGTAAATGCACAAATAATTACCCAGCCAGTTTATAACAGCACAGCACACAGGGCTTTAAATGCTATAGATGTGACTGTCTTCCAGCATCAGCTCAAAGCAGGAGCAGCTTCGCAGGAGCTGTTGGAGTTGTGCTGGTGTAAAATCAATGAGGAAACCACAGGACATCTTTATCACAACTGCATGGCCAGACTCACAGCCCCAAGGCTGTCCCAGCACAGCCGTGTCCTTCCAATGGTTCCCAGAGTGAGTAGCCCACAGCGCAGCTGAAACAAAGTCTTTGTTTTGCCAATTTTATGTCCATCATTGAGAGGAAAAAAAAAAAACCCTCAAAACAGCTCAATGCCCTTGTTCAGTGTGTGTTTTGGATGTGCTGGGTGGGAAGGAGCCCTGGCACCAGCACAGGCAGCCCACAAGCAGCCACAGCAGTTCTCTGCGATTGCACAACGCGTTACAGCAGCAGAGTGTTCACTTTATCTGAATGCGAAACAGGACGAGTCCGGGCCAGGGGGCGAGTCGGAGCCACTGGGGGTGACGCTGGACATGTGATTGCTCAAGTGGGGGTTGGTCCAGCAGTGGTTTCTTTCCCATGTCCCCCGTGTCGTCACTTCCAGATGGGTTGTTACAGTACCCAGCAACACAACCACAGCCAGATACAGCTGATAAGCCCTTTCAGAACCGCACTCGGGATGTGGCATAAAACCAAGAAAAAAAAAAAATTTCCTATCTCCAAGCCCAGATATTCCCGATTTACCCATCCCTAAGCACCAAGGGGCTTTTAACCCCAGGGAAAGTGCTTCTCCTGCTGCAGGGCACGCACAAAACTGGCAGCGAGAAGCTTGACATCCCGAGCTTGTCCAGCTCACACCTCTTATCTCCCCGCTCGTGTATGACACAGAATCCTCCCCCGGTCCTTTCCCGCTGGGCTCCCCGCTCCCTGCGCTTGCTCTGCTGCTGCTGCTGCTCTCTGCCAGGACACTTATCCCTGCCACGGCCGGTCAGCAGGGAATTTCCTCCCGCCGGAGCAGCGCTCCCGTGGCACCCAGCCAGGGAAACCAGCTCCAGGCCGGTGCTGCCAGCAGCCTTTGCCAAGGGAGAGAGGGCTTTCCTGGGCGCAGGGGCTGTGAGCTGTTCTGGCTTCACAGGGAAAGGAGAATGCTCCTCCACAGGCGAAAAAGCCATGTTGGAAACCAAACCGACCTGGCTCGGGTTAAAGAGAAACAGATTTTTTTTTTTTTTTTTTTTTCCTTTTTTGTTTTTATTTTTTTGCGTGTNTCCACAGGCGAAAAAGCCATGTTGGAAACCAAACCGACCTGGCTCGGGTTAAAGAGAAACAGATTTTTTTTTTTTTTTTCTCTCTCTTTCATGAATTAATTTGTTGGAGGAACGAGGCTCAGAGATGCAACAACAAAACACACGTTGAGTCAAACAGATATTTCTCTTAACCTACAAAAGGAAAATGTCTTATATTGGTTGAGGGCTATTTATCCTCCTGTGTAAGCTTCCACTTATTGATGTAGTAGTGCTTTTAGGCTGGTATTAAAATAAAAAATATTGCTGCTTCAAAAAGCAAGTTTTGTTTCATCTCCCCCTCTCTTTCTCACACACACAACTACGGGGCAATTTTGAGTCAGAATTGCTCATTGACTGACTGAATTGCTAGATAATTTCTGCCCTGTGTGGGACTCTATCTCATAGTGGCTCTACTTTTGTTAAAACTAATAGAAGCAAGAGAGAAAATGTGTAACCTGGGGGTTGCTGGCAGCCTTTCTGGCTTTTGTCCAGGATATCCCCTTTCCCCCATAGCCTGAGTTTCATGCAAAACTCAGCTCGGGGATGGTGGCAAATGACATCCCCCCTTCATCCCACAGACACAGTGTAAAGACAAGTGCTATTATGTCCTGGTCTGGGCATGTTGAAGCTCTCCAGGTCTCCAGGGGCTGTGTGGTGAGACCTCCCTGGCGCCAGGACCCGTTTTGGGCTTGGTGAAGGGCGGCTGCCAGGCCGGCGGGGTGTAGGCTGTGAGGTGGAGGAAGTGGGGAGCCAGTGTACAACCTGTACTTGGTCACCCTCGACCCAAACCCTGAAGAGGAAAGCCTGCACGCATGACATCTTCCTGTTAGGAAATATTAATCACGGCCATGTCCAAACATGGTAAATGAAACCTCAGGAAAACCACTCCTTTGGCGATTGAGTGCTGTATGTTGGTATATTCAGGAAGGCCCCAGTGCCTCAAAGACAGGACACACCGTCACCAGGGCACCATCTAGAATTACAAATTGCCTCAGTGACATTTGCATATTTGAAGCAAAATCTTAGCTCATCACTTCTGTGCTTCTGTACCGCTGGGAGCTGTGGCTGTTGTTTCATGGGCTCAGCAGAGTGACACGGGCTGAGCCAGGTACTGATGTGAAACACCTGGAGAGAAGAGGCATCAATCAATTACAGCAGAAAAATTGGCTTCAGGTGTGTTCTCAGTCCACTCTGGCTGCTCACCCTTGCCCTTTGCAGCTCCCAGGGAAACTGGTGGGGCTGCCCTGTCCACGGGACTCTCTGACACACACCACAGCAAGACTAGGAGCAAAAATCCTGGAGGCACTGCTTCCCATGGTGGTACCAAGGAGCTGAGACTTTGGCACTAGGGAGGAGATTTTTCACCATCAGATTATTTTTCCCCCCAACATCTTGGCCCCAGACTTTAAAAGCTTTCACTGATCAGAGGTCTAAAACTGAGACTTTCACAGCAGTCTACTCTAAAAGAGCTGAGCCACATTCAGGTTCTCACCTCGTCTTCTCCACTCTCCATGGTCAGACTGGGCACCTTCCAAATGAGATCCCTGTGTTGCAAAAATAATAAAAGCCCCATGAAATGCATCCCAAGAAGTTTACAAGTGAAATAATATTCCTGGAAAGAGGTGCCAGCACTCTGGCTTGCAGAACTGTGTGGGAAGCTTTGGAGCTAAGGAGTTCACAATGAAGGACAGGGATACATGTACTTAGGGAAATCCCCACATCCCCACACACCCTAATCCAGCCTCGTTCAACGTATTGGCCAAAGCAAAGCCAACCTGACTCCACTCCATTTTGAGTTGAAGCTGTGGCAAGTGAATGATTAAAGTGGGATCTTGGTGCAGGAACAGGGTGAACAGCCCCTTAAGAGGTTGGATATAGAGGTGGAGTTGAAGAGACTCTGGTGTGGACATCTTCAGGCTCCTCCATGGAGTCAGAGGAGTCAAATCCTCCCATCTCCGTGCATTTGCTCCTGCACAGGGTCTTGTGCAGGTTGATTGTTCCCAAATCCTGTGGGGTACAGCTGGGTTACAATTTACGGAGCCACCCCACCTCACAGGCATCCCCCCATCCCAGCTGTGCTGGAAAACAAGCTCCCCAAAACATCATGTCTATTGCTTGTGGGAATGTAAATCCCTCTGGGGACCAAGCCTCACATAAGGGCCTAAGTCCCTTCGGAGGACCCAATTCTTTGTGGGGAGCAGTTCTTGCTTGTGGGGCCTAAACCCATTATTGTGATCAGCTCTTGCCCACAGGGCCCAGATTTCTTTTAGGGGCTCACATTCCCTTGGGTGAGCAACCCTTTCCTGTATGGGGATCAAATCCCTGTGGGTCCAAAATGCCCTCTGGAGGCCAGACCTTGCTGATATGCATCTTTGGAGGGAGTGGGAGGGAAACCCTTTTTGGAATCTGAACTTTGCTTGAGTGTCCTTAACCCCTCATGGGACTGAAACACCTTCTGGGGTCCAAGCCTTGCTTGTGTGGCCCAGTACCCTTGTGTGTTCCAAGTCTGTTTTGGATGCCAAGCCTTTTTTGTAGGTGACAAATCCCCTTGGTGTCCAGAAATCCCTTTTAGGGAGAAAACTTGCTTCTGGATCCCAAACATCTTGAGGGACGAAAACACTTTTGAGTGGGAAATTCCTGCTTGTGGGTCCCCAACCCCTTGCAGGGTCCAAACCCCTTTAAGGAGACAACCTGAGCTGTGGGTCCTAAAACCACTGTGGGACCCAAAACCATTTTGGGGCCACTCTGTGCCTGTGGCTCCCAAATCCCTTGTGAGAAACAAACTCCCTGTGAGATCCAAATGTATTTTGGGGTCCAAAACTTTCTCAGAGGATTTGTGGGTCCCAAGCTCCCTGTAGGATCCAAATCTGTTTGGGGTTCAACCCTTGTTATGGGTCACCAAAACTTTGTATGGCCCAACCCCCCTGTGGGATCCATATGTTTCGGGGTCTAAGCTTTGCCTGTGGGTCCCCAAAACTTTTGGGGCTCTGAACCACTTGAAGTGGGTTTCCTTTTGGGATCCACACCTTCTTCAGGGTCCCCAGCCCCCTGTGATATTTAAATCCACTTTGGACTCCAAATTGTGCCTATGGCTCCCCAAACTCTTGCAGAACACAGGCCCCCTCTATGGCACAAACCCATTTTGGGGTTTGGTACTCAAACTTACCTTGGGGGTCCAACCTGTGTCTGTGGATCCCCAACCCCTTGCGAGATAGACCTCCCCTATAAGACCCAAATCCATTTTGGGGTTCCCAGTCCCCCGTGGTCCTCAGAGCCACTTCGGGGTCCATGCTGTGCCTTTGGCTCCCCAACCCCTTATGGGACACAGCCTCCCTATGGGACTCAAATCCCTTTTGGAGTTCCCAGCCCCCCATGGCCACTTTGGGGTCCAAGCTGTCCCTGTGACTCCCCAGCTCCTTGCGGGATAGAACTCCCCCATGGGAATAAAATCCCTTTTGGGGCTCCCAGGCCCCCGTAGCCTCTTTGGGGTCCAAGCAGTGCCTATCACTCTCCAACCCCTTGTGAGTCACTGCTGCCCCCGGGACCCAGATCCGTTTTGGAGCTTGCCTCCCCGCCCCTGCCCTTCGCAGCAGTGCGGGGCCGTGCGGTGCATGCGGGCCGGTGCGGGGCGGTGCGGAGGGATGCGGGGCGGTGCCTCCCGCCGCCCCTGACTCAGCGCCCCGCCCGGCGGGGGCAGGAAGCCGGGCGGGCCGGCCGGCCCCGCTCCTGTCACCGCCTGCGTCAGAGCCCGGAGTTTTCCACTGACGGAAAAGGGCAGCGCGGGGCGGCGCAGCCCGGCCCGGCCCCGGCAGCGGAGCGGGAGGCGGCGCGCCAGGCACCGCCGCTGCAGC
>VXBX01001724.1:117674-131228 GCA_013400415.1 Scytalopus superciliaris | reverse complement strand
TTTTTTTTTTTTCCCCCTTTGTGGCCTTCCAAAAATTAGGAGATGGAGTAAACACTTCTGGTGCTCTTCCCAGGGAAGGCGTTTTGCCTGTTCAGTCTCTGACAGGGGAATTAACTCGTGGTGCTATGGACTGATTCATGCTCCCACTCCGCGGCACAGGGTACTTTGGGTTGTGCTGTTGCATAGTAGGCAAAGGCTATTTTTAACCAGAGCAAGGTTATGAAACCTTAGACCCAGCTGAGTGAAAATAATCTGGTCTGAACTGGAAAGCACAGCTTTGCGTGGCTGGGAACACGCGTGGGACTGTCCCCTGGAGGGTCCCGATGGGATGATGCCCCTCGCCTTGGCTCTGTCAGCCCCAAAATTGGGAAGTGTTGTCATCGCGGAGGCTGTCACAGCGGCACTGGGGAAACCACTTAAGTAAATATGCAAAGAATTAAAATCGTTAAATGAGCGAGCAGTGAATCAGTGTTGATAGTGTGGTGATTATTAAGTAACCCGGAGGTGTTACTGGAATCACCACCGCTGGTAGACATCAAATTTCTGGGATAGCTAAACGGGGAGCTCAGCTCCACACCAGCTTCTGGTGATTCTCACACCCAAGGTCGCCTTAACCCGCAATAAATGGCGGAGTGCAAATAAACACCAACCCCAAAAACTTCCCCCAGCTCTGCTCCACGAGTCGGCTTCGGAGCTGTACCTGGCTAAAATATGCGGTGGTGTTTTTTAAACTAATATTTACTCCTGCTAGACCTGCACAGCCACTGCGGCTCTGGGGGAGGGAGCGGGAGCCGCTCTGACTCACGGCTCAGCAGAGTTAACTCTCTCCCGGCGCCCGAGCCCTTGTCCCGGGCTGCTGGGAAGAGTCCACCTCGGGTGTACTGGGATGAGCCCGCTTTGTCTGCCTGGGCTGCAAGCAGACGGCTGTGCTTTAAAGTCAGCAAACCAGCTCAAAAAGTCCCTGGAAAATAAATATTTTTAGCGCATTGCACTGAGGTTTGCAGGGTTGGGGGGATTGTTGCTTTCCTGGTGTTACTCAAAAGAAACTTTGCTTTCAATGACTCAAGCACAGGTTTGGGATCCTTCCATTCTTTAGGGTGCTTCACCGACAGAGCCCTCAAAATTTAAAATATCGTTGCTCATAGGTGTTCTCCAGCACTACCATGGGAATTGTGGCACAAGCAAAGGCAGCTGCTGGACTCGCTGTGAGGAGCTTGCTTTGCTTGCACTGCTGCAATCGCCTGTAGCTTCAAAGCACATCTACAGCCCTAAAATGTAACACTGAAACATCTTCTCATAATTCTGCCCAAAGCCACGATGCCTCTTTGTGCAGTCTCTCAGAGACTGGACACTAGTAGGGGTTTTAGTTGCCTTCCTCTGCGCTTGGCTAAACAAATGCCAAACCTTCTTAAATCTAAATTACTTGAAATATTTACTGTTGAGACGTCGTCCAAGAGGAGGATAGTTAAAACATTAATTCTTCGCATTCCAGTGTATTAGAGCTTTACCCTGCGACTTGCTGAGCGCCAGAAATGGGACTTTGCAGATTGGATTCCCTTCCCCCCAACTAGACAGCCCCCCTCACTTCCCCCACCCCAACTTTAATGCTTTAAAAAAGAAAAAAAAAAGAAAGGGAAAAAAAAAAAAAGAAGGAGAGAGAAAGAAAGGAATGCACATCTGGGCTAAATATTTGTTAGAAAGTATTCCCAGGATAGTGGGAGTTCTGGTGCCAGAGAGGAATTCCTGCGGGTTTGATCCATTGCATTATGTACTTGTTCCAAAAGCTGTTTTCAGTAAAATAGATGAGTAAGAAGTCTTAGCCAAGAACAGAATGTCTTTTTTGGCAACTAAAAGGAAGATAGGATTATTTTATTTCAGGTTATGTAAAAAAAAAAAAAAAAAGAGAAGGAGAAGGTGGTAAAATCCTGCTCTCGGTGGTGCCTGCAGAGATTTGCAATGGCAAGCTTAGTTAGAGATACGTATTTTTTTCCATGCTACTGTGGATGTTTTTGGGGCTTCCTTGTAAGACACCGCTGTGGATTTAAGGTTCCTTGCAAAATTACTGCAATTAAAATATCCTCGTGTCTGAATGGGTTTTTTTGGCTGAGTGGCCAGTGGCTGCAGTGACATGGCTTTAAAGGCAGCATCCAAATGCTGGGGGGAGGAGAAGATCATCCTGGCTTTGACAGTAAAACCCCCATCTGGATGATTTTTTGGGAGTGGACAGAAGTAGACGCCAATGGGTGCAGCCCCACTACATCGCTCCTGAGGATTTGAAAATTTGACATGGGAAACGTCACAGCCATAAATCATCAAAGAGGGGGAGGGCATCATGGGGGGGAAATTAATGTATTTGGCTGGTGGGCAACAGGTTCACCAGCTTTTTCCCATTAATTGAGAATCCTGTTTGCACTACACCTACTTTGCATTAACAAAACAATAGGTGTTTTGAAGGAGACAGCATGCCAGAAGTGGGGTTTTTTTCCTATGCATTTGGCTCATTCTCGTAGATGGGAGTTCCACACACACCTCCCTTCATCCTTCTGGCTGATGATAGTATTTAAAAAATAAATAAATAGAATTGCACCATCTTATGCACAGCTTGCCTTGGCTCTGGCTGGGTGTTTGTGTTAGCTCAGTTTGCTGACTCGAGGAGAGCACTTCGGTTTTCCCTGTGATGTGGTCTGGGGGGTTGTGATGCTGTTCCCGATGTGCTGGTGGGTTTGCAGGTGACCTGAGCATCAGGGTTGCATCTTTGGTCCAGACCTTGGAGTTACCCCTGTCTCAGCAGTGTGATCTTGGCTGCTCCACCACCCTCCGGTATCTCCCACGAGGCTTGGATGTGATCAGTGTTGTATCTCTGAGGGTGTTTGCTGTTGGATGTTTCCCCCAGGGGCTCTCTGGGGAGCTGGTTTCTTCCTCCTGTAGCTACAGTGGCATCCCTCATTGGCAGCATCCTGTGTGTCCTTTGGAGCAGTGAGTGGTCACTCTGTGGCACAGGCTGACATTCTTTAAAGCCAGGTGTGGGATTTTTTTTGCAAAGTTTTTGGCTGTACCAGGTGGGCAATGAGATCCACAAGCCTCTGGCTGCAGCCCAGGCTTTGATTCGGACTCCTGCCTTGAATTTGGAGGGTTTCTTTGCTTCTGGTTGTTTTCTTAAAGCAAATGTGAGACAATACTGAAGGCACATATATAAAAATAATAAAACTACAGGGTTTTGTAGCCAGGTCACTGTTTGGGGTGTCGTGGCTGACTGTGAGCTCAGCTTTGCTGTGGAGCAGGCAGGAAAGGGGTTAATCCAGGTGTCGGGCAGGACATGTGCTGCTGGAGCTGGAGGGTGGCCAAATCCACCTTCTCTGCATCTATTCTGGATTAAGGCCAAAAAAACAACAACCCCTCTGTGGCAAAACCACCTGCAGCTCCAGGTCTGCAGGAGGAGGAGGAGGAGGGATGGAGGGATCACCTCTCACCAGCCCCCAGGTTCAGGGGGCTGTGGGGGACGTACAGGTTCCATAAATGTGTGCTGCAGCAAATGATTAACTTCTTCAGGCCAGAGAACTGCTTCATCCAGGGACTTTTCTGACCTTTTAGGGGACTATTGTCTCCTGGGAAGCTGATGGTAAACATAATTAGCGAGGATTGGTGCAGGGCTTGGAAGGTACTGCATGTGCTCCCATCCTGCAACGTGATACTGTGCAGCACTGCTGGGACATTGCAAATCCCATCGTGGGGATGTTCTGAAGCTGGTGTGGTGTCTGTGCTGCCTGCTCAGGGCTGTCAGAAGGGCAGACTTAGTGTTGGGTTTTTTTTATTTTTCAGAGACTTAAATTAACTTCAGACATGCAAAAGAGGGTGAGAAAGTGTTAGGTTGCAAAGAACAAATTCAGCCTGTTGAGGAGTTTTAGGTGGTGGAAGGGGATGGGGACTGGGTGTCTGGCACCCCTGTATCTGCATTGTCACCATCCTGGGGCTCTTTATTGTCTCAGTGTTGGCCAAATTTTAGAGATGCCTTAGCTTTTGTGTATTATGGGATGGCTGGTAGCATCCCACATTGCTGGGGCTCTCCTGTCCTTGCTGGGAGGAGTTTCTGCCTGGGGCTGTATCTCTTCCCCTGTGATTGTGCATACAGCCTGGTGAGATGGGGGTCAAAGCAAATCACCCCTCTGGCAGCAGTCTGGGTCTCATCTCTGGGTATGGCTTGCTGTCTTCAAAACAAGCTGGCAGAGAGTTCTGCAGAAGCAGGGGCAGCTGGGATGGTGTGGCCTGTGTCTAAAAGGTTGAATGGTCCATCATCAGAGCAGGAGCATCCCAGCTTGGGTGGGAGCTGATATCCATTAGAATCATAGAATATCCTGTGTTGAAGGGACCCACAGGGATCATCGAGTTCAGCTCTTGGCTCTGCACAGGACCACCCCAAGAATCACATCATGTGCCTGAGAGCGTTGTCCAAATCTGTTGTAGGCAAAGTTTGTAGCTTTTGTGGGTTTTTTTTTCCTCCTGAAATTGCACAAACTTTATAAAAGCAAAGTTTAAAAGATGCAACACAGTTATTTTGGGGTTTTCTTTTTCTTTTTTTTTCTTTGCTTTAAGATGAGCAGGGGCAAAGCATGCAGGAAATTTAGGAATCTAGGCAAATACAGAGCTCCTTTGTTTTTAATTAGCTGTGTTGTTTTTAATTGCTACTATGCTTGATACATAACCCAGCCTAAACAAGAATAGCTTATTGAATGGGGGACTGACTATGAAAGGCACCGTGAGGAGAAGGGCTGTTCTTCACAGTTGATATATTTGTATTTCAGTGCTTCATTTAATAAGTCTGTTTCCCTGGGGGGCTGTAGCGAGTAAATCATGCCAACAGATTGTTCTCTGCAAACTGGCTTATTTTTGTAATTAGCAAGACGTTAAAGCTGTAACTGCATAGAAAGCGATCTGGGTAAGGAGAGTGAACATAAAAGAATTAGTAAGCAAAATGTAATGCTTACTGTTTGATAACATTTGTGTTGATTGAACTGGTTTCTGGGCAGTTTGTTGTCTGGGATAGTCAGTGTTTCTCCAGCATTGTAAACTGGGAGAGAAATTCAGCAGGTGTCCACAGCAAGCATAGTAAGGTGTGGTATTTTGGGGGGAGCACTTTTTTGGAAATCACACCTGCATGACCAAGTGGACCTGGTGGAGGATCCTTGTTGGGGGTTAAAGCCATCCTGCTCCTCACCAGAAACTGCCGGTATTTCACTCACTTCATTTTGCTTTTCTCCTTTGTTTTCCAGTTATATGAAAAATACGGCATCACCATGAGCGGAGTATTGAAAAGGAAGTATGAAGAGCTGGGAGATGACAGTACCTACTGCTCCTCCTCCTCCTGCTCCCCCCTCTCCTCCTCAGCATCCTCGGGCTGGGAGACTGACGAGGAGAGTTCCCGCGGAGAGCCCAAGCCCAGCTCTGCCTTAACGTCCAGCTTCACCCGTGAGTATCCACAGCAGCCCCTTTCCTGGCATCAGCTGTGGGGTTTTTGTAGCCTGGTGGTGGGTCTGTACCCTGCAGAGACCCCCTTGGACCAAACCCTTATGGATGGAAGTGGCTGTAAATGCCTGTCACAACACCGATTTATAATCATCCAGCATGCTCAGAGTGGTCTTCCTCAGCCCTTCCTCACAGTATTTATCATTCCTTTATAGTATTTTTGCTGAAGTCCAAATTTCCAGGAGTAGAAACCCAAGGACCTTGGTGTGCAGAGCCCATGCTGTAGGACCACCCCACCAACCCTCAATTCCCTGTCAAGCTGTTCCATGGGCAAAAACTAATCAGACAGCAAAGGCCCATAACGCTGTTTTTAAAAAATGATTAACCAGTAGTGTAATTACCATTTCAGAACTTGTTTCCTACATAAGTTGGGTACTTTGCCAAAGAACATGACACGTTTGACATTGCCTCTGCTGCTAGTACAGATAAATGCTACTTTGTTTTTGCAGCAATATCAGTTTTGAGAGCGTTTAGGAAAACACACAGAAGGCAAGGTTGTAAAACCCTTTATCTGCTATGTGAAGGGAAAAATAAAAAATACAATAGAGGAACATCTTCACAGTGGAGAAATAGTCCAACCTAGTAAATTATACTGAACACCCACTGTATATAGCAGTTAAGGTCCACTTAGCAGACATACACAAACACGCAGTGGTCTGAAAAGGCTTTAGAAGTCTTGTAATAATAAAGAGTCTCATTCTTGCTTGTCTTCCCAGGTTTTGTGACAAAACAATGAACTTTTTGTATTCCCTGGCTCAATTGGAGAAGGGTCAGGAATGGGAAAACAATTTTGGAGGAGGGGTGCAGGGAGAGAGAAGCAAATGCCAAAGTGCAGCAGCTCAGTCGATAGATGATCGTGGTGGTTAACTTGCCTTCTGATAAAGAGCTCGTGTTTTAGAAGATTGAGTCAAGGTTATTATGAAAGTGCAATGCGCAGCGCAAAGATATCATCAGAGCCACTGCAGCGCCCAGTGTGAACCCCCAGCTATTGAGCAGAAGCTGCTGACACAGCTGGGTGAATGCTTCTTTTTTTTGTTGTTGTTGTTGTTGTTGTTGTTTTTTTCCCTTTTTTTTTTCACATGAAACTGAAACGCCGTATTTTGGCAAGTGAGACTTGTGAAGTGTGGGTGCAGCTAACTGTCCGGTCTTGCACTTTCCCAGCCTGCAGGGCCAGCCAAGCCCCTCAGGTTTTCACATTACTTCTGTTAGCTCCTTGCCTGTGGCTTGATCCCAGATCTGCAGGAGTCTCCCATCCTTTCTCGGTTGTTTTTTTCCCATAAATTCCATGGTGGCCACCAAAGCACCCATGCACCAGCAAAGAACAGGACCAAAAATACCCCCCCCCACCAAATTTGGGTGTAGCTGGCCACACTCTTGCAGCTGTGCCTCGCTTTGCTTCCTTGGCCAGCTACATTCGTGGAAACTCACTGACTCTGAACCTTCCCTGACTAATTAGTCCCCCTCCATCTGCTGCATTTGCACGTGCAGATGTGCAGGACCAGGTATCTCTGGAGAGGCTCTGCTTTAAATGGTGTGTAGCATGTTTCAGCAGTTTAAGATAAACCAGAGTCATGTATTGCCATGTTTACCCTGGGCTCACCTGCACGAAGATTAACATCTTTGCAGCTGCTCTCAAATGAGTCTCTTGAGAATAAACTATAGATTCAGAGTTCCTCCCAGTGGATGGTGAAAGGAAGTACCAGGAAAAACAGCCATTTGGGCTGTTTTCTGCCCTGCCACAAAAGCTGGAGCCATGCAGTGCTGGAGTGCTGATGCTCCAGCATCCTGGGAGCAGACCATGAGCTCCTGAACACGGGGTGGGGTGTGTGGGTTTAGAGAGACAGGCATGTTGGTTGCTTGTTCGTTATGCTCTGCTGCACGTGAAGAATAAGCAAATGTGTGTTTCCTGGGGGAAGTCAGGCAGGAAAGAGAAGCAGCAGCTGTTTCATAGGGTCGATCTCGTCGGTGACTCCAATGCAGTAGGACTTGGCTTAGTTTCCTCTCCATCCTCATCCCACCTTTGAAATGTTAGCTACTAAAACAACCATCAATGTTGTGGCCTTGTCCCTGTTGAGAGAGTATTTGCAAATTCTGATGCTTGTAATATTTACAGCCTGTCTGTAAGATTTCTATTCCATCTGCAGGATGGCAGCACTGACTTTGTGCTTTTTTTTTCCTTCCCCCACTTTTAGCCACGTCTATCCTGAAGAAATCCAAGCGACTAAAGAAGAACAATGTGGAGTTTGACCGGGTCACTGTGTTTTACTTCCCACGCTGCCAGGGGTTCACGAGCGTGCCTAGTCGTGGGGGCTGTACCCTGGGGATGGTGAGCAAACACAGCTCCTCCAGGCAGTTCACACTGGCAGAGTTTTCAAAGGAGCAGGAAAACGTCCGTCGGGGGAAACTCGAAGAGAAATTGAAAGAGGAGAAGTTGGAAGCGTTGAAATGGAAGGTGAGTAGGAGCATGGGGCTGGGTTTGATGAGGAGCTGGTGGATGTCTTTAGTGAACTGGCCAGTTTTCAGTGGGAGCTTCTCTGATACTTGTGGGCATCAGTCCTTAGCCTTCTTTGGGTCTCCAAAAAACACAGGCTCTGGTGGCTTTTTTTTAGTTCTCCATCTTTGAAAAGTGATGGAAAAGACACTGAAGATATTTTTGCTTTTTTAGTAGTACCTCTCTATTCTGAGATTCACTTGAGACTGCTCTCACTGTCTCCCAAAATCGTTTCATCTCTGATTTAGACACTTGATATTCCGGGAGGCAGCCTTAGTCATGTCTCTGGGGGCTCTGACACAGATAGTGTTCCTGGGGTTGGCCATCACGTGGCTGCAGGTTGTTCCTTTCTTGTTCCCCCTGATCCTGAGGTGCTGATGGCTCTGTGTCCCCAACAGGCCTCCTAATGCTTTGTCCACTGCTTTGCCCTTAGCTCACCATGAACGGCACGAAGGAGTCGGAAGAGGCCAACCAGCTCACCATCGAAGACATCTCTGATGACGACATCGACGTCAGCAACGTGGACCTGGAGGATGGCTTCTTCCTGCAGCCCTACCCTGCCAAGAAGAGGCGCGCGCTGCTGAAAGCTGTGGGGGTGAAGAAGATCGACAAGGAGGAGAAGCGGGAGCTGCACAACATCCGCCTGTCCCGGGAGGACTGCGGCTGCGACTGCCGGGAGGTCTGCGACCCGGAGACCTGCAGCTGCAGCCTGGCAGGCATTAAATGCCAGGTACTGCCCTCACCTCTGGGCTGGGGGAAGCACCGCGGTTCCATCTGATGTGTGTGGTAGAGCCAGGGGGGTTTGGAGCAAGCAGGGCAGAGATAGAGCAGCCTGCAAAGCGCGTCTGCTCCCAGAGCGGAGCAGGTGAGGAAAATTCTTGGAGATGCTCCCCAGGCTGTGAGGCAGACGCTGCTTGAAAGCGTCTGCTTCTCAAACCACACGTGCAGCAATCCCTGTGCTGCTGGAGCAGCCATGGGAATGTGCCTGAGCCTGCAGTGAGAAAGCACACACCACGTGTGTCCCCACGAGACCCGTACCTGCTTGGTCTCCTGGTGGAGATGGGCCACGTGGGAATGTCTGCAAGGGAAAGCTCCTTGCTCCTCACGCGAGGCTGCGATTTCTCCCCCTCCCCCAGGTTTTATTTTTAATTCTGTTTTCCCTTGGCGTGTGTCACAACTCCCAGCGCGCTCGGGCAAACGTGGGAGTGTCAGCTGAGCGTCCGCCCACAGCGAGCTGTGCAGGCCACCTGCGCAGTGGGATAATCCCTCTGTATTCAATTAGTGTGTTACATTTTTCGGATTATTTTTTATGGGTGCCTGCCCAGCTGCAATTTAAGGAGCCGTATTCCCTATTCTGGGCACTGCTCGCTCCCCCGGTGCCGTGGCTGGGGGCTGGAGGTGGCGTAGGTGGATTGCACGCATTCGGATGGGTGCACACAGGCACATGGGTGCTCCATGTGTGTGCCACAGCCCCCCTCTAGTGGCTGCTGCAGATCAGATAATGGTATCTTTAAATGGCAATAAGGAGAAAAACTCATGTTTGCCCCCTTATGTCTCCTTTTGGACCAATATATTTTGCTCTTTTTTTTTTTGAAATCTTTTAACTTTCTTCCCTGAAACCCAATTTTTTATGACACCCCTTCAAAAGAGCAAGGTGTGGGGTTTTTTGGGGTTGGTTTTTTTGTGTTTTTTTTGTCTGCTTTTAAATCCCTCAGCTGTTACTTGGCTTCTCAGGGCAGGCGAGTCACGGGCTGTTTTGGTTTTGCACCACCAGGTTCAATCCTAATCCTCTCCCTCTTCTTCTCCCTGTGCCAGATGGATCATACCTCCTTTCCCTGCGGCTGCACCAAGGACGGCTGTGGCAACACCGAGGGCAGGATCGAGTTCAACCAGGCCCGAGTGCAGACACACTTTATCCACACTATCATGAAGCTGGAGCTGGAGAAGCAGCAGCAGAGCAGCGAGAAGGTGTCAGAGGCTGAGCCCCCTTTCCGGGAGCGGCTCCAACCACTGGGATGCACGACAGGAAAGGGCTCCTTGGAGGAGCGTGCGGTGCCACTGGCACCAGCCTTCCAGTTCAGCCCCGACCTGGAGGCCCTGGGGGAGAACAGCTGCAGCAGCGACATGACAGACTCCTCCATCTCCTCCCACCCCAGCGAGGACCTTGAAGAGCCCTATGAGAGCCTCCCCTCCGACAAATCCCAGTCGGACGTGGACGATGACGGCTTGGCACGCATCCTTCACTTCAACGACTCGGACGCTGAGGAAGAGGGTGGCCGTGGCCAGGATGACCTCAGCTGCTTTCACCCTGCTGACTTCTTCATTGAGGACCATGGCAGTGAGGCCAAGCCTATCCCTGGCCACTTGTCCCACCTCTCTGAGTGCCTGGATGAGAATGCCAACCAGGACAGTGGGGGTTTGCTGGAGGATGCTGCCCATGCACGGTGTGATGGGCTGTCCTGCTGCGCCTCATCCCCTGCCGAGCCCTGCTCCAAGAGCTACGCCGACCTCAGCCTTTCCTCTGACTCCCTGGATTTCTTCCAGTCCTTCTCGGACTATAACTTGGGACCCCTTTACAACTCCTTAAAGGAGTACGAGAACCTTGATAACTTCTCAGCGTTACAGTTTCAGTTGCCTAATTTCCCAGGCTTCCCGCAAGCCGGAGATCAGGGCTCCTGTTTCTTGGAGTCCCTCATTGGTTTGTCTGAATCCGTCCCCGAAACCCCGGCCCCTTTCACAGACAATCAGCTTTTGGAGGATGCCATCAAGTCATCGCTGATGGAGACGGTGAAAGTGTGAAACACCCACGTGGCTCAGGCAACAAGGACTGGTGCCGAAAGGAAAACGAAAGAACAGTTGGACGGGCAAACTTTCACTGGAAGGATGACAATGTGCTACTCAAATATAAGGAGGAAAAAAAACAACAACAACAAAAGACTTTCTAAGCAAATAAACTATTTTTGGTCTTTATAGAACGTGGACGTTTTGACATACTGCAGCTACAATCAGTTCTCTCGCTGTTTGTGCAAAAATTTCTAAACTTTCATGATGGGGTGGGGAGGGGAGGGAGGGAAAAAGACTTTCATGTAAGAATTTCCTTGTGTTTTGTATGAAACGACCTGTTGAGAAATACTCCTTGCTAACGTTGCCAGTCGTACACACAGCCCCTTCTAGAAACGTTTCAGTGTTGCAGGAACTTTTTAAGACAAGTTTTTGAAGCTGTATTTATTGTGAAAATGTGTGGTTTGCGTAAGAGTCAGCCCAACCCGCTCTTACGTTTAAATCGGACGAGGTTTACAGGAGAGATCCATACACTATATACATAATCATTCTTCATCTATTTATTGCAAATTCCAGAATTTAACTAGCCACTGAAGCTTGAACTAGCATGAAACCTTATTTAAATTGGTAATACCTCAGATGTATTATGTGTACAATCATATTTTTTTTGCATAATATATCTGTATTTATTTATTTTCTACCTGTAGTACGTGAATAGCACTGTGGTTTGTCGATGACCTGGAAGGGCAATAAGGTCTCCAGCAGGAAGATGACCCTGGTTTTTCTGAGTCTGAGTGATGTTGGCTGTTTGGTCTTCACTTCACATTTCTAAAAATGCTGAACACAAGTGGGTGGGAGGACAGGGATGGTGGAAGCATTCGTGCAACATCCTTTATTTCTCCCAGCCCTCAGATGGTGTCTGGTCTGCATAATATCCCTATGGAGAGCAAAACAAGCAAAACCTTCAACTATTTAAGAAATAGCAAGAACTAACTCAAAACAAGACAAAACCCAACCCCTTTTTGTAAATTATTTTATAATTTATTTAATTTCCTAAGGATTTGGCCATGAGATCTTTCCCCATCAGTTATGGTGCCTGAATATGCAGAGGAACTGTTAGCAGCAGTGGGGAGGTGTAACAATAAGGACCTTTGCAGCCCTCGGTGGGGGCTTTGGGAGAGCAAAGCCAAAACAGCAACACTGTGCTCCAGCTCCTCAGCAAGTGCTCCTTAGGACTCCCGAACACCGAGGATGTCACAGCTCCAAAATCCAGTGGATCAGGCTGATTGTACTGGTTTTTTATATGGGTGAATCAGGTGATTCAAGTAAAACAGATGGATATGAAGTTTACTGGGTTATTTATCCTTTGAGTACGGTTTTTGAGGGAAGAAAGAACAACACCTGAAGACAAAGCTGAGCAACTGAAGGCTTTTGGTTTTTAAAATGATTTAAATCGTCATGGTTAGGAAGGATACTGGAGGCTGCCTTGGCCTTTTGCTATTTAAATCAGTCTGACACTATTTGGCCACGACACGTAACTGGACATAAAATCTGTACGTCAGTGATACACTAAGTGCCTACACCAGTGGTATGGAAAGAAAAAATGGATTTAAAACCTATCAGCTTTAAATTCTCCCTTGGAAAATTTGGTGATGGGAGTGATTCCTGGCATAACCAGCACAGGGGGAGGAGACAGCTCTGGTGTCCCAGCCCTGCTGCCCTGGGAGTAGCTGGAGGTGACTCCCAGGGGTGCAGACACACACAGACGGGAAAATAACCCCAAAATACGGATTTGAGGATTTTTCTATTGTCTGAACTGTTCCTATCCCCGATGACAGGGATGGTGCTCTCAGGTACCTGCTCATCGACAGGTGCCTCATGCAAACCTGCCGGCAATTTAGGAAACTTCTGGCGTACGAATATGGCAAAGGCCGAGTTGCTTGGGTTTTTTGTTTTTTGGTTTTTAATCATTATTATTCCTATTTAATTGTACATCTCTGGAATCGAGCCGGTCAACTGGGAAGCGGAGCCATGTCCTCGCCCCGCGCTCGCTGCCGCGTCCTCCTGCAAAGCATCGCCCCCAGGAACCCCCCCATGGGGCAGGAGGGCGACTGTAGGAATACTACTGGCANATATATACACACACACACATACACTTTTTTTTTAATGAATGATTGGGATTGACTCCTGCCTTTGTGGATTTTTTTCAATAATTTATTCTTTTTATTTGTGTTGGTGCCAAAAAAGAAAAAAAAAGNCTGGGAGTAGCTGGAGGTGACTCCCAGGGGTGCAGACACACACAGACGGGAAAATAACCCCAAAATACGGATTTGAGGATTTTTCTATTGTCTGAACTGTTCCTATCCCCGATGACAGGGATGGTGCTCTCAGGTACCTGCTCATCGACAGGTGCCTCATGCAAACCTGCCGGCAATTTAGGAAACTTCTGGCGTACGAATATGGCAAAGGCCGAGTTGCTTGGGTTTTTTGTTTTTTGGTTTTTAATCATTATTATTCCTATTTAATTGTACATCTCTGGAATCGAGCCGGTCAACTGGGAAGCGGAGCCATGTCCTCGCCCCGCGCTCGCTGCCGCGTCCTCCTGCAAAGCATCGCCCCCAGGAACCCCCCCATGGGGCAGGAGGGCGACTGTAGGAATACTACTGGCAGATGGAGGATTTCCTGGATATATATATTATTATTATTATTGTTATTATAATTATTATTATTGTTATTTTTTGTTGTCGCCGTCGTTTCTTTAG
>VXBX01001724.1:89161-110946 GCA_013400415.1 Scytalopus superciliaris | reverse complement strand
AAAAAAAAAAAAATCTCGTTTCCCAAGGCTTTTGATCTGTGATTTATTAATTCCTTCTGAAACTCAAAGGCAAAATCTGAATATAGTCAGGCAAGATGTCAGGTGCCAGTGTGCTCCTGACACATGTCTGTGCAGTTGTTCTTAGAAGGGACATGCCTGAGCCTCACAGCTCCAGGCTCTGTCAGAAGTGTCCTGCCCATGGCAGGGGGTTGAAACTAAATTATCTTTAAGATCCCTTCCAATCCAAACCATTCTGTGTTTCTACGATCTGTGATCTAGCAGCAGAAATCACACATGCTCTTACATGGAGCAAGAAACATGCAGCAATACTACAGAGTAGAAAATCTGAAATTTAGGGGGTTTTAACCTGAGAAGAGAACTGCCAAACTACTGAGTGCCCAGGAGACGCTGCCAAGTGCAGCCAAATAAAGTTGAGAGCCAAAAATACAGCTGGGACTCTGCTCCTTCACAAGCCTTAAAGAAAGTGGTGTTGGTTTTGTTTTCGTTTGCTGTTAACAAGGAAGGTTTATCTGTTTGCAGATCAGAACTCTGGATAACGGCAGTGAAAAGCAGTTCCTGTGTGCCATTGCTTATCTGTGGGTCTGCAAGCAAACACTGAGGACAGAGTGCAAGGCTGAGGCAAGCCGTGTTATCGTTCTTGGCCCGCAAAACTTCTTTAGCAGTCAGTGGTAACTGTGTCGGATATTCCTCCGGTTGGCCAATGCCCTCTAGTGGCTCTTGAAGAGGAGAAATGTGCATTCCACAAAGAGGATTTTGCTAAAACACTGCTATGCCCTAGGTACGTGCAGGGTCTAGGAGACAGAGGGCACAGGTGGTTTAGAATGATAAAAGAGACAAATCAAAATCGTTCATCCATAATGTGCACCTCGTGCACAGCAAAAGGGGAAAGGGGAAGATTGTAGGATTCCCTGTATTTTCCAAGGAGGTGGTTTTGTAGTTCATAGAATCATAAAATGGTTTGGGTTGGAAAAGACCTTAAAGATCATGTAGTTCCAACCTCATGCCATGGGCAGGGACACCTTCCACTCGACCAAGTCCCATCCAGCCTGACTTTGAACACATCAAGGGATGGGAAAAGGATGGTTTTGTAGTCCATGAAAAGACAATCTTACTTAACTGTGCACATACCTCTCCCTCTCTTCCTCCTTCCCTCCCTTTAGCAATCCCACTGTGTGTCTAATAGATGGATAGCTTTTATTTGGCAATGTTATCCACTACAGACAGGCTTACTCAACTGATTGAGTACAGGCCACTGCACACCTAACAGCACAGGGTACTGCTTTACAGTGAATCTATTGCTTCCTCTCTAGAAAAGCACCCTCCAGAAATTCCCATTTTTCTACCCTTAGTCTGAAAAAATGAATTAAAAAAATAATCATCTTGTACAGAGTGAATTTAAGAGATAGATGGATTGTTCTTTCTATGGGTTCAGTTTGCTGCTACGCTTGAGGCAGATGGTCTCTGTATAAGCAGCACTGTTTTGAGGCTGTTTGTTTAGGAATATGAAGAGAATTCAGTTCTGCAAGAAAAACCTTTGCCTGGCTGCTCTGAGAATAGAACAGGATAGGAATACTTGTGCCCAGCAGCATCACACATTGCTCTGCTCCCACCAGCCTGCAGGCACCAAGCTGACCATCTTTACCGCTGCTGGGGCTATCCCTAAGGAATCCCTCAATGAGAAAAACCCATCCTGGTCATTTTCAGGGTGGGTTTGGTGTCAAAATGACAGCCTTGAAGAGCTGTGCTCGCTGCCATGGCCCAGCCCCAAGTTAAGGACATTGGCATTCACTGGAGTCTCCTTTCCTGCCGACCTGGTCTGAGCTGGTGCCCGAGGCTGAGCAAACCAGCAGCGGGTCACTGGTTGCAGTCACTGAGACTTTATAAAACCATTAGTCAAACCTTGCTATTAATAGCCCAGAGAGGCACAGGAGGGATGAGAGGAGGTTTAATGAGCAAAGGTGTTTAATTCTAATCTCTTATATTCATGCACCGGCTGATCCTTCTCTAGAAACCTCCATTATTCTCCACGGTCTGGAAAACAAATAAGAGATCAATTCAGTAGAGAGCCAGAATAAGGCATGCCTCCATCCCAGGTAATGCTCTGAAGAAGGGTTTGTTCCCAGCTGGGCCAAGGGACTGCTCTAACAACCTGTTCTCACCCAGAAAGGCTTATGGACCACAGTGGCCTCCCTCTTTCCCACGCTGATTTAAAATACCTCTCCCCATCTTTCTTTCAAGCAGGATCCATAGTTTACAGCAACATTTCCACAAAAAAAACCCCATTCCATGTGCCTGTAAAATGGCTGCTCCTTGTGCCAGTCATTATTTCTGGGAGCAAAGAGCTCATTGTTTACTCCCAAATGCAAAGCTGAGCATGGTTAGTGCAGCACTGCAGGACTTGCACTTGCAGAGATGCTTTATGTTTGCTGCATTTTTCATTCAGCTAATTCCTTCCGTAGTTTCCTGCAGCAAGGTTTTGTTTGGGTGAATGGTGATGATGATTTTTTGGACATGGAGCTCAGATCTCAAGAGTGATTTTATAGCCTCAGTTTTTTGATGCCTGGCTAATATCTAGGCTGCCCATGGAAGTGCTGGACTCACCATCCTTGGAGATATTTAAAAGATGTGTAGATGTGATGCTTGAGGACATGGTTTAGTGGTGGGCTTGGCAGTGTTGGGTTAAGGACTGGACTCAATGATTTTAGAGGTGTTTTCTAACCTAAATTATGATTCCATTATTGTAAATGAAATTAAGCACGTTCTGCCTGTAGTTTGCTGGTGAAGCAAGCGAAGGTGCAGCCTCACCTAACATGCAGCCTCACCTAACATGGACCTGAGCTTGGTCTTGAACAAGAAGGTTTGTTCTGCATCTTTGCATCCTTCTGAAACGGAATGTGAAGGACCAGCTTGTTACACTTTACTGTAAGTGCATTCACTAAAGGCATGAGTAATTAAAGAGGGGTGTTGGCTGGTTGGTGTCCCGCTGTATTGCTGAGGTGGTGCATGTCAGGCACGATGCAGAGCACACTGTACAGCACTGCCCACGAGCCAGCAAATGTGCCTTTTGTTCCATCTTTCCATCTCTGTGCAGGTTTCTCTGGATGCAACTCCTGTGAAATGCTCACACTCATGCAAATGCACCTCCTCTTATGCAAATCAGCAATCAGCTTGATTTCCACTCCCAGGAAGTCAGCAATTACTGTATAAAATCAAGGCTAAAGAAAACAGTTTTCCAGTTGCCATGATTGAGCCGTGAGATGCCCAGCTGTGCAAGGCACAGCACCAGTGGGGAGCTTAGAGGAGAAGGATCTGGGTCCCACCCCCAACAAAAATAACGAGCAGAACAGGAGTTTTAACACCTTTTATCTACTCACACGCTGAGACAATGAGCTGCAGCCATGACCCATCTGCTGCTGATAAGGCTTCCAGCACAAATGTGGATTCCTAAAGAGCATCAGTCATCCCAGTCAGCCAGGTCTGAAAAATGGAGTAATTGAGACTTGCACATGGTGACACTGTGACCACCCTCCATCCTGGAGGCTTCTTTAAAGCCTCCACGGTTGAAAAATACCAGAAACGGGCCTCAAGATGAAAAACTCTCATATAAACTAACTAGTTCCCCATACTCCAAACCAACCCTGCAGCACCAACCCATGTCCAGGTTTCCCCTCCCTCAGAGAACTTCCAGATCTTTCTCACGGAGATAATGCTCCCACAAGAGAGAAAAACCCTTCCACATCAGGTTTTGCTCTACACAGTAACTGCAGAGAAAAAAAGAATTGATATGCTCTAATCTACATCACTTAGAGGTTGAGAGGTTCGCTCTTTCCCAGCTCAAATAAATTGCAACTTACCCAGACAACTAAGAAGAACCAGAAACCAATGCATCTTTTATGAAAGGGTCATATTTTTCCCAAGAAAATATCTTTTTGTACTAAAATATCTGGAAAGAAGCTGTGTCTAAATTTGGGATCAATACAACTTATCTGTACTCATAACTCATTAAACTGATGAAAAATGTTCTCTGTGTGGAAAAAACCCAAACTGCTCAAGGTAGAGCCCAAGGTTACACAAACACCTCCCCACTGCATGGTTCCCACAGGGCCATGAAGCGGGAAAAAAGGAAAAAGAGAGAGAAATTTTGAGTGCTCTCAGATCACTTCAAAAACAAGGCAGCACAAATTCAGGCTCAAAAGGCCAACACTTCAGACTAGCAATTGTGGATGCACGTGTTGTATTCCCTTGTAATCACTGAGTGGGGTTCATCCTAGGCTCGATATGTTAAACTGACCTTGGCTGGACATGCTGATCCTTTTTTGCTCCCCCCTCCCTGTTTAATGAGTTTTCCTGTCCCAAAATGTTGCCTCTCGGTGGCAGGCTGCAAGAAAGGGAGCTGGGCTGTGGCCATGGGGGTTGGTGCACCTGGAAGAAACCTGTGCTATCCCCGAGGAATGGAAAAGGTCCCAGAGTCACAGAATGGTTGAGGTTCAGGGCCTGCAGGTCATTTGGTTCAGCCTCCCTGCTCAAGCAGGGCCACTGAGAGCTGTTTGCCCAGGGCTAAATCCAGGCAGTTTTAAAATATCTCTGGGGATTGAGATACCACAAGATCCCGGGGACACCTATGCCAGTGCTCAGCCAGCCTCACAGATGTTCACAGGGAACCTGTCTCAGTTTGTGCCCATGGCCTCCTGTCCTAGCACTGGGCACCACTGGAAAGAGCCTTGATCCATCCTCTTTGCACCCTCTCTTTATGTATTTATGCATTTTGATGAGGTCCTGCCTAAGCCTTCCCTGCTTCAGCCTGATCAGTTCTAGCTCTCTCAGCCTTTCCTTATGGGAGAACTGCTTCAGTTCCTTCATCATCTGTGTGGCTCTTTGCTGGAGAAGACAGCATGTGTCACCCACCCAGGTATGCTGATGGAGTCCACTCTCCATGGAAAAGATACAGTAGGACCAGGACCTTTTCCCCATCATTTCAACAGTCCTCCTTAACAAATCCTTTTTATTTTACTGGAAGCCATAAAAAGTTCAGGGTGATATTTCAGCACTGAGACCTTCTTTAAGTCATTGAACACATTTCCCCCTTTACATCATAGTTCGTTTTAAGCTTCCAGTTAGTTTTGTCTAAGGAGGTGATAAAGTGGTCTGCTACCCAAGGAGCCTCTTCCCTCTCTTGCACTACATTCATCAACTCATTTTTCTGTCACCAGTTTATTTTCCCCAAGGCTTCATGTGTTCCCTACATACAGTGTTGTTTAAGAGTGTAGTTGTTTCTTCCCCTTTCGGACATGGTGGCACTTGGCTTGAGCAATTGTTTGTCCATAATCTGTCCTCTGCAGCCACTGCACACAGTATCATGGTCATTGTACAGCTGAGGGGCTTTGATGTGGGGCTCTGCTGTAATGCCCAAAGGAGAAAGAAATTACACTGGGGATGAAGAATAACAGCTGGTTTCAGAATTCCTCCACTCCGGGCATTGTTTTAGTGCAGGGCTCTTGAGGGATTGGCTGTGTTTCCCTCTGGGTTCTACGTAAGTGGTTTGTGAGAGAGGTTGGCCTACAGGACATATGTGAATGGAGACAGGGGAGAGCAAACACTGGGACCGGGAGGCTATTCCCTTGTCAAGCCTTTGCCAGAGTTAAAAAAACTTGAATTTATGAGTTAGGACTTTAACTGAAGGAAATGAAAAAGCAGGGAGATTTGTTTAATGGCAGTGAGATGGCTGATAAATGAAAGGTGTCCTTGCCCATGGGTTTGGAACTAGATGATCTTTAAGGCCCCTTCCAACCCAAACCATCCTGTGATTTTATGATTAGTTTTGTTATCTCAGCCTTACCATTACAAAGCTTGGCTGGAGATGCTGAAGTCTAGAGGTGACATCCAAAACACAACTTCTCACCTACTGCTAAAGCTCAGCAGCCCATAACCCTCCAGGGGCTATGAAATTAGTTTCAGAATATGAACAGTCCTAGAATCAAAGCCCAGGACTCTTACCCTTTGAAGGACAATTTCAAGCCAGAGCCATCTCAGTGGCAAAAAGGAATTTCTGTGCTCCAGCTCTTTACCAGCAAAAAAAAAGTAAGACATCTTAGAGAATCACAGAGTCTCCTGAGGTGGAAGGGACCCACCAGGATCATCGTGCCAAACTCCAACACCACAAAGCAACTCAAGTGGTCCTGTTTGTGTCCATATGGCAAAACTCTTTTATCTCTAAACCAGAGAGGTCTCATCCATGTTGCCTATGGAGAAGGGGGTCTCTTCCATACTGGCTTTCCAAACCTTGTATGAAAGTTGCTTTGAGAACCATGGGCTGGTGCAAACCAGTGTTATGCCAGAGTGTACTAACAGTTATCTGTACAGAAAAAGAGGGACAGTATCTAAATTGGTGCTTCAGCACTATTTACTTAAATGGTGCTCTGGCATTGTTTAGTTAATTCATGATCTAGCAGTGTTTAATTAGTATATAGTCTTTTTGTCCTTGTTCTCAGAGTATCTGAATGAAAAGTTTAGATGACAGCAGCATTTTCTGGCTGTGTAGAGTATTTTAAGAATGATGGGAAGCATAAGGGGTGTTGTGAAGGATAGTAGGGACTTTAAGGTCCCTTCCAACTCAAAACATGTAATATAAATCAGAAGAATTACATCCATCTCCCTTCATATGTCAGTGATCATATTGTATCTTCCATTGTCATATTACAAAAAATGCACAAAACCAAGAGGTTGCTATCAGATTGTGAAACAACCCTCAGTGCTGCCTTGTGTAGTCAACACCCACTATAGCATTAAAAAACACTGAACATATACCTGCACTTTTATCTTTTTGTATTGTACCTGAATTCGTACAGACAGATTCCCAGGATCTCATAATACAGATGAATTTATATATTAAATCTTTATATTAAGGCAACATATTATTGACAAGCTAGATGGAACAGACAAATCAGAAGTTCTTATAATTAAAACCCTGTAAAAGCTTTTCAGTTTGCCTGAGCACAGAAGGTACAGAAAGAAAACCATCTCCCATGGTACAGGCAATGATACAGTTCTCAGGAATAACATGTTACAGCTGGGTGCTCTCAATGTCACAATGTTTCCTCAGCACAGAAGAATTTGGGTTATTTGACTCTTAATTATCCAAAACACTGCTCATCAAGCCAAAGTCAAAGGGCTCTTTTAACTAGCAAAGGTTGTTACTGCTTTAATGTGTTTAATGACAGATGATTAATTTTGAGCATTCATAATGCTCCCTTAAAATCATTAGGTATACATATGTGTGCAGGGAAAGCTTGTAATGAAATCCTTTGTTGGATCAGTACCAAAGGACTCAGCTAGTTGTAATTTCACACTGTTATCTCCCAGTATTGATTTGACTACATTGAAAAATCTTAAGAAAGGAGCAAAACATCAATAATTCAAATTATTGAAGCACAACACAGAATTGAAAGAAAAGTCTTGAGAAGTAATGTCCTATTTACATATTTTTAACAACAGAGTAGCTTGATCTTCCTCCAGATTCTGCAGGACAGTCAGTCCATAACTCAATCTCCTATTTTAGTGTTTTGAGTAAGCATTGTGCTAGAAAGCAATTTGCTGAAATCCATAGTTTTTTAACTCTTGAGAGTTATTGGTGTTATTTTTCTACATGAAAATAAAGTGCATGCTTTAGAAAAATTAGTCTGTGGAACTTTATAAATACTGGTACTCCTAACTTTACTGAAATAAATGGAAAGTTTAGTGTTAATGACATCAAAATCTCACCTGCTGGCTTACTGGAAAAGTTTACTTTGTCCTTAAGTAAAGAGAAAAAACTACTGGACAAGCAGCCCTCATTCTGTCTCTTAATCCGTACTCAATATGGAAAAAAGTAGTAAAAACATTCATATTTGGTATTTTAATCTTACTAATTTAATTTCAGTGCTTTTACTTTTAAGATAAGAAGAAAATACTATTCATTGTGGAGAAAAAACAGGCAAAAAAACAAAGCAGGAACTTATTTGCAATTTGTAATAGGAGTGGATGTGCATGAAAAGATCTAAAGACTCTCTTCCCTCTACTATTTTATTTATCAAGCTAAAGACATTCACGTCTGTGGTCAGTTTATTGTAATGAAATGCATTAAAAGGAACTTTTTTTTCTTTTTTTGTAATTTCTACAAGTATACTGAGCCCTTATATCTACATCATGTCTGTCTATAAGAGCCACTACACAGTATTTCTGTAATGTCTTTAGCTGATTTGGGCCCCCTTGCAAACAAGGACAAAACTCCTTTAGTAATTTTTCTGCTGCTCTTACACCCTGTTGCACCTTTTCCTTCTATTTATCTAAATTACGGTAACATTGAATTCTCCATGGCATTTCCTAGTTTCTCAAATAGTGACTAATACAAAGCAACATGCAATTTTGTATATAAATTCTAACTACCCCAAGTGTAAACAGGGAGGTTATACATTTGTTTATCTAAGTATCTCATAAATCACACTCTTTCCCGGACTAGAAATTTATCATGTTAAACTGCTACTACTTGCATACCTGTTCTGTAGCTAATGTCATCCTTCTCCAGGTCTTGCAAGCATGGAGGTTTTCAGAAGTGCTACATTTTCCTTTGTTTTTGAAAATGATGAGATGTTAAAAAAAGAATGGTTAGATATTAATAATCTATATCTATATCTAAGTGGGCTGTTGGTATGTACCTTTGAGCTTTTCCTGCATGCATATTCATGCAATAAAGGCTGACAAATTTATATCTCAGGGATATATATACAGAGGGAATAACTTTAAGGCACCTTCCTTTAGTTTTCCTCCTTTCTTCTTTCCCACATTGGCCATGCTGATGTAAAAGAAAGGCATACACCCTGCAATATCTATTTGCACCCCACAATAAAGTGTTTCTCTCAGCATCAGAATTTCTGGAAAAAGACTTGTGGCCTCAAAGCAATGGATGTAGAAATACACATAAAAACATATCTCAAATGACAGAATTCTAGCCAGCCAATTTCAGGAAACTCAACATAAAGGGCAGGAAAAAGGCTGAGTGGATGTTGAGGTGGTGCCCAAGATATTCTCAGCTGGTTGGTAGAGGTGCCCATGTAGTTTAGTTGCAGTTAACCATGTTTGCAATGCCTCATGTTGCACCCAAACCAACACCAGGTCCTGGGAAGAGAGCAGCTGAAGAACACTTGTACTTGGATGCACAGAGAGGCTGATTTTGACTGAGGTTCAGAATTTCTCTTGCTGGGAAGTTGCAGGTGTGCTCTGATGCAAAAGGACAACAAACACCAGCACATTAAGCAGGGTACAGCAAAGGGACGAGCTGGAAGGATGGAAAATGTCTTGGACTCACTGGGAACCCCCAAACCAGAAGAAGGTCCTTGGCCAGACTACAGTCAGATGAAACCCTACTGGCAAACCCAGCTTGGTGAGGGTTGTGAGTGCACTGGCAAGTGCTACAACCCTGTCCTCACAGCCCTGGGTGCTCAGCTGCCTGTGTTCAGAGTCAGCTCTGATATAGTGGAGCTGCAATCTTGGATCAGACTGCTCTGGAAACTGCTGTTGGAGAAAATGCTAAATAAGAAGGAAAAAAAACACCTGAGAAGCCTCATCTCGGTCTCTACCCAGTGGACCTGCTGCTCAGGCCCTTGTGCTTGGTCCTGCTTGAGCTACATTGCTTATGATTTAGTTCACCATCCCTTCTTTCCCCACTCCACATTTCATTAATTAGCGCTTTAAATTAGCACTTTCACTGGTGTGTTTGGAACTCTTGACAAGTAAATCACTTGCTGACAAACTTGATGCTGAGTGCTTGCTGGTAAAGAAGATGGAATCTTGCAGTATCTTATCTATTGATGCTGTAGCAGTGATATTACACCTGTTGATGGATCTTCTCCATGTAGGGCTTTGGGATATTCCCAGGCATGACAGACTTGGAGCTTTCAGATCATTGGGATGAACCTTCCAACCAGGCAAGGAGGTAACAGTGAATATTAAACGGAGTAGCAAAGATGCTTTATCACTGACAAAGAAAGTCCTAGACTTTCTACAGAAGTGATAACTGATGAAAGGATCAGGAGAGCACTAAATCCATGCTCTTCTTCAAGGTCAGCAATCCCAAGTCAAAGGCAGAACTCTTGAGGTTTATTTGGCTCAAAGGGAACTTCTCTGCATGTGTCAGATCCAGAGCTCCTTCTACACCAAGAACTAAACCACACCAGAGGTTAGGGGTTGGCATTTCTTTCTGCTGTTTATATTGTGAAATTGTTTGCACAATTCCCAGTGTGGTTTTGCCCCATGTCAGCCACCGCAGTCCCAGACAATACTTGGTCATATTTTAGTGCATAGTATAGGCCAGAAACAATTCAAACAGTCAATTGGGTTGCACACAAATGGGTTTAGAGATGAAGGAGTTTAACTACATGGACGTGAGATGTGTCTTTCCAGCTGGACTCAGGAATAAATAATGGGTACCACCCATTTGGTTTACTAATAGACTCAGAATGACTTTTTTCATCCTATGAAACTCTGCCCAGATGCCTCTTTTGTAAGCCTGCTGTTGATGTAAAGTGAAGCAATTAATCTTTTCACCCTCAATATGAGCAATAACAACTTTCTGAAAAGTCTGGATGCTGCAAAGGAGCAACAGAGCTCTCTACTGGTTGTGGTTCTCATTTGTGGTAAGCAAATAAAATTCAACCTGACTGAGACCAGAAGACAGTAAGCCAGTCTCCTAATGAGGATTACCAGTGACAAACTTTAATTGCAGTTTCTGAATTACTGTGTTCAAGTTCCTCAAGTCCTTAGTGATTCCTCAGCCTCCTCTGTTCCTTAATAATAGCAGAATCTTACCCTTTAAATATTTTTAGATAGGTTTTGATGTTTTAAGGTTCACCTGTGTCAGAGGCAGGTTCCAATTGGAATCTCCTTCCTGCCTTAAGAAATTCAAGGAAAAGAACTGCGGGAGAACCAAATGGTGGAGCTCCAGGGTAAGATGCTAAACACCTTACTGGCCTGGATTAACAGACCTGGCAGCTTTTCATTGAACATGTGCTGATGCAGAAAGATGGGAATGGAAGGAGAAGCTGGCTTTGACATCTTGAACAAAAACTCAAAATGCTTGTTTTGGTGCTAAAGGCCATGCCAAGGTGCTCAAGCACAAAGCACAGTGGTGCTGTCAGTACTGCCCACTTCTAATAGGTTCACACTGTTCTTGAAGAGCTCACAGCAACTGAAGGTAAGAGAACATTGTGAGCTTTAAAGGAGTTGAGGCAACAGTGGCACATTGTTCTGTCCCTGGAGAACAAGGGGATAACTTGCTGGAAGTGGTGAATCAAATTAATCCTTTTCAAAGTGTAAGACCTTGGTTTAAGCACTGAAATGGGACCTTACAAAAGGGTGCTGTACTTGACAATTAAATGAAAATGCACAGGAAAACCTCAAGACAGCAGCCAATCTCCATTATAGACAGCCCTGCAGTAGGAGTCTTTGATTTGGTAGAGACAAAGCATTGCTCAGGAATGTAGTCTTATCCCAAACAATGGAAGGAGTGGCTAAATTCACCAGAGCAGAAAAATCACTTCCATAAGTTATAAACACTCTGTCAGAAAAGAATTGTGGTCTTATGGCACATGAAGTGCCAAAGCCTAAGAGGATTTAGACAAATCTGAATCATACTGTTCATAGCTCTCTGGCCCCAGTCACTGTCCTTTCCAGCTTTGCCAAATTCACTCAGAGCTTGACCAGATTGTCCATGTGCCCATTTGGAAAGAGCAGAGGGTGAGCAATCTTCTCAAAGGGAGTTTCCATATTTACCTACATAAAGCACCATGAAAAAGAAGATTCTTTTTAGAAAAAGTGAATTTGGAAATACTTGCAGTAAGTGTACATCTTGCATACTCATAAACTGTAAGTGTATGGATTTCTTCAGATAGATGTTTAACTTTTTATAATACATCAATGGGTGTACAGGTTTTCTCATACATATGGCATCCTTCATATGCCATTTATAGCTTCACAGTTCTTACAGCTTTAACAGATCATGTGTTTGCCAGTTCTGATGCACAGATTAATGTAAAATCAACCATTTAAAAAAGAGACAAATCAGGCACCAATCACATAAACCATGCCAAGGAAGAAGTCAGCTTTGGAGGAGAATGAGTTTATTTACTTTTCCCCAAGTACCACAACTCTTACTTCGAATCATGACTGCTTAAATACTTTGTTTCTGATTAAATGGTTAGACAAGGAGTGTTTCTGCAATTAATGAAGTACTTTTGCTAGGCATTAAATAAATGTAAACTCTGTCAATGGCATGTGTTGCTGGAAAGCTGCCAGCCCAGATCTCTCTCTGGGACACAGATGCCTACATTTATCCAAACTTCTTCTCCCTTAAATCTCCAAATTGATGCTCCCACTCTCACCCTGAAATCGTAGCAAACCCCTGAGCTCTACTAAATGCACAAAGCTCCCTTTGTTGAGCAGTGAGCAAGAGTTGATGGGTCGTGCCAGGTGTTGACTGTGCTGTTTAACACCAGTCACAAAGAGGCACCTGCACTACGGCGACGGTGGCAAATAAAATAAAGAGCAATATTGATAAAGAACTGCATTTCCTTTAACAACTGTGCTCTGGAAGGAACCAGCCCTTTGGGTGCTGCAACCAGCTGGCAAGGACAATTTGCCAGAGGAGCACACAGCATTAGGGCATTGGCTTGCGGGCTCTCCAGTTACAGGTCTTTACACAGCTCCAAAGTGACGATCAGCCATGCCAAGGGTAATGTTACACACACGGCTGGGCTGCTCTAACAGCTTGTTGCTACAAAAAGAAGTGACTTGTTATCACTCTATTCCTGGCACCAAATTCCTCGCTTGCCTTGAGCTCTGGAACTTTTACTCTCAGATGGTAAAATGATTGCATTCACAAAGCCAGGGAAAATATACTCCTGTGTTTGCTGGTGGTTTCTCGGTTGGTTTAGAAAGCTGAATCAGGCAAGGGAGAATTGGATGATTTGAAGGCTCTGTGCATAGAGGCAGGTGAGACCATGTAGGGTGATAGACCAATTTAAGGCCCTGATGACCACCCTGATTGGTGATGGGACACACCTGGAGGGGGCAGTCCCAGAAATCTATTATCAGAGGATAATGGGTTACACAAAAAGGGACATCCCAAGGCAACACAGGGAGCTGGCTCTCAGGTCTCTGTTATCTGTCTATCACCCCAGAAATTATTGAATATAGTCACTCAGACTGCCTAAGAGGAAGGAAAAAAAAAAAAAAAAAAAGGAGATTAGATATGAGCAAAATTGGGGAGAAGTTCCATCATCTCTGTGGGGTAACCAACAAGCTGCCTGGTCTCCACCCACCGTTTTGGATACTGTAGGGGTGAGCAACCGTTTACTCTGCTTTTCTGTACCTTGACTTTACTTTATGCTTTAGGCCTTATGCCTTATAGATTATCTTCTTTCACTTTTATGCCACAGATACCTTATTTATTAATTGTCCTTTGCTATGTTGATACTAATTTTACTTTGCCCTACACTTTGTTTATATTCTTTGTTTTTGTTATCCTACAGAGTACTTTATTGCTGGCTCGTTGCTTGTGGTTTTGCTTTAAGGTGTGTGGTGCCTCATCTTAGTGAGTTGTCATGTGTAGTAGCAGGAAGGGCTCTAATCCTTCTTATTTTGCTCTGTGTTAGTGATTGAATTTAGATTTTGCTCCAGTCTTTGCTGATTTCTCTGTTGTGGGGAGGTTGCTGGAGTGTTGTATGGAGGCTTAGGTAGCTGTGCTGTGTTGTAGTGCGTGTTTCTGGTTTTTGGGTTTATCAGTTAAGTAGAATTGTGCAGTTAAATGTTATCACCGACAATGCGAACCCTATAACAGTTTGTCATACGCTTGTATTAATAAAAGTTGTTTTGTGAACTGATAGAATTAGTCTCTGGTGCTGGCAGGCTCACAATTTGTAGAAGAACTTTACAGAGAAGGTTGTCCTTTGTTATTAAGTGCAGTCCCTGTATTGGGGTATCAAAGGCCCTGTTCATGCAGTGAATCTCTCCAGCGAAGGGTCTCTTGAGGTGACACACAGACAGACTGTTTTGGGCTTTAAAAGGCATTGATGTTCTGGGGACACTGATAGCCAATTAAAATTATATTAATACAGGTGGTCTAAGAAATCTTTGCATTTCTGTCCCTTTATTTCACGTGACAGACCATGTGGCAAGAAGCAAGACAGGTAGAAGTGCAAGAACTTCCCATTTCAGCACAGCTTGAATTTGTAGTAAGACATCAGTCCTGAGAAGTAAAAAAAAATTGCATATCTAAATAATGAACATTTTACTGTCAATTTTCATTCAGTGCTGCAAACAGAGCCCTGTGCAGGCTGAAAGATCTGTGACAGGTATTCTCTACTGTGTCTTCACACACATCTCTTTTACCTGTAGTGACCTACTTTGGAGCAAACATAAAGAAATCACTGAAGATGTGAACAGACTCCTGTTACAATTTGGGTTACAAACTGCAGAGAGGTTTTGCTCTGAAAATCCAAAATCCACAAATATCCCTTTGCATGCCTTACCAGCAGGAGAGTCCTTTGAAGTAGTTGTAGCCAGATTCAAAAATTGTTGCTTATTCATGATTTCAAAGAAAAAAATGTAGTTTTGTTGAGTTAACGTGTCTTCTCAGCAAATGAACTCATGTCTCCAATGCTGAATAGTTACCCCAAAATTATAAAGCACTACAGTGCATTTTATCTCTATCTTGCACTAAGTCAGATGATTCCAAATCTGGGAAAATTTAAATATTGACTTAAATTATGCAGACTTTGTTTTGTTTTGTGTCTGTAATTAACCAGATACAGCAATACAGCTTATCCCTTAGGAAAAGGGTAAGGTTTTTAAAAGTAATAATGGCAGAGCCAAAAAGCCAAAAGAATTCAGATGCTGCTGACATCTCCAGCTTTTAGAAGAAGGAAGCTCTTCCAAAACTGTCAGATCTATTCATATTCTGTTACACTACAGAAATTCCTGTAAAATCCTGGATTTTGTCACAAGGGGGATTTTTTTTTTTTTGTGAAATTAAGAAAAAAAATATTTCACACTGTCATAAGTTTTTAAAACTTGGAGTAAAAAATCTGAATAAACACACAACCTTCCAACTTATTTAATGTTATATACCTGTGATTTTTCTACAAAATTCTAGTAAACGTTTATTGACTGTTCATCTTTCTGTTTTCTGATCATGAGATCTGCTAAAAACTTGTAAAAATAAAAGAGGATGCACCAATAAAAATCCCTACCTATGAACAGGCATTAAAAATATTCCAAATTTGTTTACCTTAAATAATATCAGAACATGTAATAAAAAAACTAATACTATCATGCCAAAAGCATGTGGGACATTTCCCACTTTTTGGGAAGAGCAAGTTCCAAACCCATCAGGTGTCCCACTGTAATGGGTGGATCTGTGTCACCACTTTGGTGATAATTACCCACAAAGACCCAAATATTTCTTCTATTTTCATACATGTGTATTAAGTAAATATTTTTTTTTTCCTGACCTACAAAGATATGTTTAGGAGATAGAGATTTCTGATTTTCCTAATTTCATTACTTTACTCCTTTTCCATGACATTTTTCTGGGAAAACATCCGTGGTGCCAACCTTCCTCATGAAGCAATTTCCTGATCAGTACTTTTCTGTAAAAATAGCGTGCTGGTGTGTAGACTGTGGAACAGCTATTGCATCTTGAGAACCAATCATCCAAATTAAAATAAGCCAACTTCATTATTATCTGAGAAAATAAGAAGTAATTAAAAATTAAGTATTTAGATACCAAATTGTAATAAGCATCAAGCGCCTCTTATTTTCTCTCTATTGAGTTCTATCAGAGAAGACAGAAACAGAGCAGATCAGTTTTTTTCCAAAGCAATTTCAATCTCCTTTTATAATTAAATCAAAGATAGATTTCCCCATTAGCACAACTATTGCAGTATCTGAGTAATTATGAATAATCAGCCAAGGATATTCTTTACTGATTTTTCACGTGCATCATTAATTATCTGAAGTGACAGGGCTAACATAATTTCTATCATGAATAAACAACTGGAGGAAACACGGAGGAAGTCAAGTACAAATAATAAGGAAATGGCCACTCTTTGAAAATCAGAGCAATCCTGGAAAATGTTAATAGCTGTTCTATTTAAATGAAGCTGCATGTGCTTGCAAGACATTAAAGCCTGTGATATGTTGCATATCATTAATTCTCAGCAAAAGCATAGATGGAATTCATACCTAATTCAGTGCAATTTTCTGCCAGTTAATGGCCCTGAGAATCAAACATTCACAAATGTAAATGGGAGCTTTTCCAAACCGATACTTTATGGTCTTTTAAGAACAGGCTTTTGCTGTGAGTAGAAAACCATAGCTGAGCAATTTTCCTTTTTTGTTAAGTGTGACCTGGTTTTTACATTTGTAATATGATGCTCTCTTCTGATCATTTACTGTATTACACAGGAATTTTTAAATATTTTCCAATTTGATACATTTTACTGACGAGATAAATAAGTACAAAAATGGCTAACGTGGCTGGATTTCCTTTTTATGTTCATGTTCCTCTTTGGCTCTTATTCCATTCTAATATGAGATATGATTTAAAAATTCCCCTGTGGTAATTCTATGGCTATGAAAAATCAGTATTTCCTTTTCTATATTTTTGAGGACATGACACCAAAAAGAACAATTTCTTACCTTGTGTATAGGTATAATTTCTCACCTTGTATATATTCATAAGCTATGAATGAGAAATGGATTGAAATTTCAAAAAATACTTTCTTTACTATCTGTTGGAGCATATGTTAATGCATTTTTATAACTTTCAGTAGCTTGCACGCAGTCCTTCTGATGCTGATGGTGCTGGACATCAGTCAGTGCTGCCAACTTCTGCTGATAAGAAATTGAGCCTGGTTGCTCCAAAGGGTCATTGCTGTGTTCTCTGTTGTATTTCAAAAACCTGCAATAATGACGGTGTAAGAGAGATTCCTGAAAATGAAATTACAGTTGCAACAATTTCTAGCAGTTTTTCAGAGCAGTTTCTTTCGTGTCTCTCTGTTGTTTGGACATCCACTGAGGAGCAGACATGAAATTGCCTGTTTCTGGTCCAAACCTGAGAACTCAGCTCACTGAGTGGCTCTGCAGAAAAGGATCTGGGAGTCCTGGTGAACAACAAATTGGACACGAGTCAGCAGGGAGCCCCTGCAGCAAATAAAGCCAACCGTGTGTTGGGCTGAATCAGCTGAAGGGCAGCCAGCAGGTCAAGGGAAGTAACTCCCCCTGTGCATTCAGCAGCTGCTGCCCTGCATCCCTGCAGGGCTGTGCCCAGCTCCGGGCTCCCCAGGGTGAGAGAAAACATCCTTACGCTGGAACAAGTCTGGTAAAGGAGCTACAGTAATAATAAAGGGGCTGAAGCCTAATGAGTTAATCAGCTCGTACTCCTTAGAATCCCTTGGGAGTGACTCAGTCACTTAAACATAGGCCTGTAAAGGCTTTTGAGTGCCCCAGAGTATCTGACACATCCTCATGGGATGGACAGTCTGACACGGTCCTGGGAAACCGGCTGGAGGCAGCCCCTGAGTGAGCCTTGGGTTGGACAAGGTGACCCACCTTGGCCATTCTATGGGAGACACGTTCACTTCTGAAGCTTTGAGGGAAGGGAATCCAAGCATTACTCAAGTTATTTCAGTGGCTGCATTATTCCCTGACTGCTATCACTCAAGCCAAGCTGCTCCTGCATCCAGCAGCACAGCTGAAATGCTGGAAAAATTCCAAGAGATCTGTTCGTGCAGGAAATGCCTTTGGCTACCACCCCCAGCAGTTCTGATAGCAATGGCACACTAATGGAGACAAAACAATAAACTAACTCTCCATAAGCCTCAGTAATGAGAAAACAGGATTTTTAAAACATGGCTATACTGAATTTAGTTGCACTCTAGAGCTTTGGAAACACCAAAACTGTCTTTACCATCAGTATGTTATTTATGTTAAATGAAAATTCTCTCTTGTAAGTACAGGAGGAAGTTTGAAGCACACCAGCACAGTAAAATACACAAAAGTTGCCTCTCCCTGGCAACTTTAAAATGTAAAAATATCTTTCTTTATAAAAGACTCTATTGTTTACGTATTCTGAAGAGGTGATACTCTTAACAAGGTGAGGATAATTTAAATTGTTTATGCATGAGGTATATATGAAAATGTTGTCTTTATCCTTGTTAGAGTCAACTTCTTTGCTCATCTTAAACTTTATCATAGGCCTACTGTTATACAAATATTTTGTATTGACAGTGGCAAAGAACTGATCTTCCATTAACTTCTTTCATCATTCTTGATTTAACTAATTAAACTCATTCACAGAATTTCCTCTGTATTGCGAGCTTACTTTTGAAGCTTGTTGAGTTCAGGTGGTTGGCATTTAAAAACATTTCCTCTTTTGAAATTTTGCGTGGTTATTCCCTGATAATTTCTGATAAATGCTACAGAAAACAGTTCTGAAAGAGGCTAAAGATCTTTATTCACGCAATCCCTCTGCCATACTGAACAATTATTTGTACATTGGACATAAGAAATCTTTAATACAGCCAAGAATTGACTGTTTTTTCTCCGCTGATTGGAGGGGGGAAAAAAAAATTCTACAACTAACTCAGCTGCAGCTTTTTATACTGTATCTACATGTCTAAATGTAGAACAGTCAGCACACATTTCACATTTACATAGGAACCTTTAGAAAAGACTGATATTGCAGGCAAGCCATAGTTGCTAAGCATAGAAGGAGCTTTGAAAAACAAGGATTTAAAGTTTACAGTTCTCTGCAGAGTCTGACAGTTCTGTATTACATTGTTTTATTTCTATTACCATGAATGATAAATGACAATTATTTCAACATTCAGTGTCTGCAAAAGCAAAGATCTCATAGAGATATCATTGTGTGGAAATGCCATAACACTGCAGTATATCCAGTGGCTTAAAGCCCTGTATTTCTTATGTTAGTCATGGCTTTAACCTTGCATTAAAAATTCGCTGTTTTTCATCTTTTACTGACTTTATTATAAAAGGAAAATCCTCTGTTGACAAAGTATTTTGGAGAATCCCTAAAATATAACTCCTAGCCATCTACTAATAATGCAATCCTATTTTCACTGTCTGATACACAATTAACGGAATAAAATTTAAAAACTAAGATGTCAAAAAAGTAACTTGGCAACAGTTTTCACACACCAGTTATGGAGAAGCCAGTTTTTTATGACTTTGTTCAGTGTTGTCACATGGGATGAGACAGTCTGCTTTGGCTGTTTTCAGCAACTCTGCTAAATGCCACTGTTTCCTGTGCAACACAACTGATGAGGAAAGAATAATCACAGAAAAAAAAACCCACAGGAAGAAGAGGCTGGAAAACATTAAACTCCTTGTACCTTTTTGTCAGTAGGTCAGGATTTGCCTCTTAGTGGAACAACTTGTAAGACCTGTTCCAAAAGCTTTTTAATTCCAGGCTCTTTGCCTCTGGGGTTTTAGAACACGAAGAAAAGCAATGTCTGTTTTTTTTCAATAACTCTTTGGATGATCTTTACATTCAGTGATCGTTTCGTTCCATCATCCATTTATTACCTTTTAACCATATCTTACAGTATGGCTGCTTAGTTTCCTTAAATGACCTCGATAAAGCTTTGATAAGGGAGTTTTGGAAATCTAAGCAGCCACATCACTCCTTTCTGCGTGTTTGTCAACACCTTGAGGAACTGCAATAAATGTGTGAGACGTGATATCCCTTTATCACAGCCACGTGGGCTCTTCCCAAGAATGTAATGCTCAGGCACCCACTAAAACTATTATTTATTATAGTTTCTATTTCTTTGTTGAGGGTCACAGATCTCCCTTTCAGGTCTCTACTGGAATTCCTTCCTAAAACCAGGGTATTTGGCACTTTCCAGTCCCCCACAGCCAAAGTGCTCTAAGCTGTCCAATACAACTGTCTGTGCTGTGCCATCTCACTGCCCTGTTCCTCTGGAGAGGAACAGGGAAAGCACCACCTATTCCTGCAAATTTACTGTTCATTTTGTCTCTTCACGGGCTCTTTGGCCTCCACTTTGACACAAGACAGATGCAAAGAAAAGTTTGGGGATGGGAACCTCCTCACTGCCTTCCATAGTAAACACAAATGCAAAGAATTCATGTATATTTTAAGTTTTTCTTTTGCTATGAGCTTGTATTTCCAAAGGCTAATTTTTGTCTGGTATCAGACTCTCTTCTCTGGCCTCTACTTTTGGTAGGTCTGAAGAAAGACATGTCAGTTCTATTTGTTGAAATACACTTACAGAGCCCACTACAGTTCTTTGTTGGCTCACCTGTTACAAAAGACATTGTGAAGAAAGTCAATTTAACAAAAAATACAACCGTGTGATAAGGTTCCCAAATATACACAGCAAAAAAAAAACAAACCAAAAACCAGAAAAAAAATGCTTGGCTCAATTTTGATTTTTTTCCGAATACTTACATGTGCTTCTGCCATCTGCTCAGTAAATTTGATGCAAAGATCTGCAGTCACAGCTTAGAGACAACTCCAAGAAAAAGTTACTTAAAAAGGCTCCTGAGAATATCCTGCTCTTTCTTTGGAGAAAAATGAGCCAGTGTGTGTGGCTTTCATGCATAATTAGCTACTGAAATGGCAGGGAAATTAAGAGTTTCACTTGGAAACAGGGGCAGCGGATGGAGAAGCAGCTTTTATTCTCTTATGTCTCCACGCATCACACTTGAACCACAGAAATTATGTGGATGGATCCTTTGGAAAAATGGCATTTTGGAGATGAGAGAAGTACTATCAAGGAGTTTCACTGAAATGGATGCTTTTATAGTAGAATAAAAGTACTCATGCAGGAAATACAACTGGCATTTTAAGTATAATAATACAATTAACACCCCAAATTATTACTGCTGCTTTGAGAACTTCTAGAACTTCTCCATTAGCGAGTTGAAGGCAGAACCAGAAGAATTGATCTCCAGGTAAAACACGTGCAGCGGGCATGAAATTTCTGGGGGACGGAAACATTACCAGCTCTCAGGGATCACCTGCACACCCCCCATGCCTTGGAAATCAGCAGCACCAGAGCACTGATTTGCTTCTTCAGCTCTTCGTGCCAAAAATCATCCCAGCTGGTGGAAATGCTGTCCCTGAGCACAACACTGGATGTGTATCTATGGAGAGGGACCAAAACAAGGGCTCTGTGGGAATGTGTGGAGTAGATATTGGTAAAATATTAACAATAATCTCTATCTGGATTGTGCTGGCAGGGGAATGATTTTTTAAAGGCTGCAAGAATGAGAGCGGTGGTGAACTGGGCTTTTATGGTTTATTTATTTATTTTTTTTTTTTTTCCTTCCTATGGTCTTAAACTATGCCAGGGAAGGTTTGGATTGGACATTGGCAGGAATTTCTCCGCAGAAAGTGTTGCTGAACATTGGGAGGGGCTGCCCAGGGAGGGGGTGGAGTCACCGCCGGGGGCGGTGTTGGAGCAAAGTGCGGTCGTGGCACCGAGTGCGGCGCTGTTCGGCCATGGGGGCTCTTTTCCAACCTCAACAATCGCCTCATTTGGTCCTTTAATCTTTATTTTCCTCCTTCTTAATTCTGTGAATGAGCCGCTCCGCGTACAGCTGGCCACGCCCACTCAACAATGACCACGCCCACTCCGCGAGGACCACGCCCCCTCCTCACTGACCACGCCCCCTCGCAACACCGCCTC
>VXBX01001724.1:62767-89147 GCA_013400415.1 Scytalopus superciliaris | reverse complement strand
CCGCCTCTCTTCCCCCCACCCGTCGCTAGGGGGCGTGTCCCGCAGCCGCGCGCCAGGCCGCTCAGCAGAGCCGCTCTCCCATCCTTGCCCCCGGTGTGCCGGCGCTGCGCTCGGCGCTCGGTTGGTCGCGGCTGCGNCGTTCCCCTCCCTCTCTCCCTTCTCCCCTCTCTCCCCGCTCCTTTCCCTGTTCGGGGGTTAATTCCCGCTCCAGCCGCCCTTTCCCCAGGCTCAGCCCCCCCGGCGCTGGATGTGGATTGGGATTCGCTCTCGCTCCTGTATCCAGCGGTGTCAGTGCAGGGCACTTGAGGGGCACGGAGGAATTGCTGGAGGCAGCTGTTTGCATGAGTTATCACTTGCCTTAGTGGCTGCCCTCCTTCCTCCCTGGAATCGGGGTGGAAGTGCTGCTGCCACGTGTCGCTGCGCGCAGTCTGTGTGTCTGTGTGTGTGTTTGGGGTGCGGGTGTTGTTTGTGTGTCTGCCCTCCTGGGCCGGGGTAGCTCCGTCAGAAAGGAGTGTTGGCACGTCTGATAACCCGCATGTGCTTCTTCCTGTGCGCGTTTTCATCCTGGACGTGATGTAACCGTGATGGTTTCATTCTAAGGCTTCTCGAAAGTTATTTGGAATTTGGATGTGAGCCTTTTTAAGGTTTGGTTCGCTGTAAAGCCGTCTGTCTGCAGTCTGGGGTTGTGATGAAAGTTAATACTTCCTGCTCCAGTTGTGGTTACAGCGCTCAGTCTTGACTGTTCAGTAACAAAGCATGTTTTTTATTCTTATTTTTCCTTTAAAAGCTTTTAAGGTATTGTTTTATAAGTATAAAGTAATAACTAATATAAGTATGTAAAATATAAAACTACTTTGTTGCTGTATTTCATAACTTAGATACAGTTCTGTCAGCAAAAAACCCAATACCAATACACTTTATCTATTAAAAAAATTAGAAAAAACCCCAACCTGGTCATGCAAGACCAAATATAAGATGTGGTAAACTTTCTTAGCAATGAACTTCTCAGCTTAGATGGTGCCTGGGTTATAATTTGTTGCTTAAACTGGGAGGTGGTGCTCAGGAGTCAAATATATCTGAGGTTAAGGGGTGCTGAGATAACCAAAAGTGAAGTTAAAATCAGTGCAAACTGTCAGCCTGTTTGCAGTGGTTCCTTAACATCCTGTTGCTTTGTTAGTGTGCCTTGGAAGTGGGTGGACTCTCATGTAATCTGTTTATACCAAGCACTGTGTGACTTATGGTGGGCTCTATCATGATGCTGATGCACTTCAGTAAGTGTTCTGCCCATTTGTTACATCTGTCCTATTACAACTTGGTTATAAGGAAATCGAGATGTCACAACTCTTATTTCTTAGGAATCTTTTGGGAGTGGTGGCAGTTTTCTTGACCAGGACTTGTGGTTAGGCAGCATTTGTAGTGTGCTCATCTAAGTGTTCCTGTTCCAGTGGGCTGGAAACTCTGAATCGTAATATTTGTGTTTTGTGTGGGGTTCAAAACCTACTTTTTACAGCTTAATTTGGACACCTGTTGCTCATAGTTTTATATAACTTAGTTCACAGTTTTGGATTGCTTCCTGAGGTCTGTCATTGGGTGTCTTATCTCTGGTTCGACTCAAAAGTAAATATGGAATTGTGTAAAGAGTAATGCTTTTACTTATGTAACTGGAGATCAATGTTTAATAATAATAAAATGTACGTTTTTCAGGTTCAAGAAAACTCCCCAGCTCAGCAAGGAGGACTGGAACCTTTCTTTGATTTCATCATTGCCATTGGACACACGAGGCTTGTAAGTCTCAAATGGTTCTAATGTATTTTTCTCCCCTGCATGAAATGTGGGTGTTGTGGTGGTGGAAAGTAAAATGCCACAGTACTGGAAGCTTTTCACACTGAACATTGTATATGGCACTAAAAGTAAAACTTGCTCATGTTTGACATCTCTGGCTGGATCCAAATTTGAGGAAAGGATCTTATTTATGCCTTTAATCACCTTAACTTCTTAACAGGCTAACACAATGTTTATTTTATTACTCATTTGTACGTATTTTCTGCCACACGGTGAATACTGAACTGGTGAGTCAACAGCAAGAGCTCAGCATTTGTTTAAACAAACTTGTTTCAACATTTGATAAAACTTGAAAAAGAATTGTAGCCTGTCTGCTTATACTTTCAGGACCAAGAACACAGCTGACTGTAATGTTGAGTTGTGAGAGAATTGAATTTTGGTTCATTGGGATTTTTTGGGTTTTGTTTGGATTTCTTGTTTGTTTATTTAAAAGGCTCAGAGCTTTGCCTGACCTTAATTTCACCCTCGTGCTTCACCTTAATCACACATGCAAGCTGAACTCACTGTTTGCCTTGCTTTTATTGAGTGGATGAGGGGAGATGTCTTTTTGGAAGTGATCGTTGTGATGGTGATTTTGGTGGAAAATCATCTAATCTTTTAACGTGACAGAAATGATGCTGGTTCTATAAAACTTCACAAGTATCCTGTCCTTTCACAGTCAGTCTGCAGTGATTTTGAGGGGCTCCTGAATAAGGATGGGGCTCAGAGACATGAAATGAAGTGTTTCTGCTTACTGGTAGACTGCACAGCTGACATGTAATGTTGCTGGTATTATTTAATAGCAGTTGTGAAGGACAGGAATGCAAGTGATGAAATGGAGTATTAGCAATTACTTATGTAAAGGGACATGTGCTGACAGTACTGACTGCTTTCTAATAAACGAAAATTGGCCTGCTGGGACTGTCTGTGAACCACAGAGCCTAAACTTTGATGGGTTTGGTTCTTTGTGTTCAACTTCTGCCACAGATGTGACACGTTACAGGTGCAACTGGAAGTAATTCTGTATCTCTTTCTCTCTACAGAATAAGGAAAACAGTATGTTGAAAGACCTGCTGAAGGCAAATGCTGAGAAAGCAGTGAAGCTGGAGGTGTATAATATCAAAACAATGAAAATAAGAGAGGTGGAGGTGATCCCCAGTAACATGTGGGGAGGACAAGGCCTTCTTGGAGCCAGTGTGAGGTTCTGCAGCTTCCAGGGAGCCAATGAACATGTGTGGCATGTTTTGGTGAGACAGAATTCCTTGGTGGCTTCTTACTGTTCATACAACCTTGTTTTACAGTGTAATATTTAGAAGTACCTTTTAGGTAAAGTACAGTGCTGAAATCACACGGAGGAAGGGAGCACAGTCTGGGAGGTTTGTCTGAGCTACTTCAGTAGGGACAAGGAGTAGGTGGCTGTCAGTGTTGCCTGTCACTGTGACAAAAATAACTCCATCCCAACCAGACCAAATGGTGTAGTTGGGATGGGAAGGTTTTTTTTTTGTCAAAGAATCAATGGCAAAAGCAAAAACATTCTGGCCTGATTAGTGTCTCTATGTTGGCTAAACTTCATTAAATTAATGTTACAAAAAGCACCACAAATTTATTTTAAAATTAGGAGGGAGAGCTGAAAGGTAGAACTAAAAAGGAAAGACTTTGTTATGTTTCTGAGTGTTTAAATAAATGCAACTTCTCCACATCTTCACAGTATCTCATTTTAAATCTGGTAGCATCTTCGTCTTTCGTATTGAGCACGTTTTACAAGATGTCACACCTAAATGTAGACTATTCAAGGACTTCTGTTTTATACCATAAACAAAATGTTCTTTCCTTCTGCTGTTTTTGGAGTTAGCTTTCCTTTTTTGGTCTTGGGGTGGTTTATCCTCCTGCCAGTGCAGATGACAAAACTGCCATTCTTCCACAGGATGTCGAACCTGCATCTCCTGCAGCTCTGGCTGGTCTCCAGCCATACACTGACTACGTTGTTGGATCTGATCAGATTCTCCAGGAGGTAGGGTGCATTCCAGGAGGCACTGGTTGTCTTTGTGCCTGCCAGGTGTAGGTTGTAGGATTTGTTTGTTCATAAATCTAATTGCGTGTACATCCAGTGTATGGGGATGGTGTTTGGGGATTTGGGGAGGTTGGTTTTTATGACAGATGCTTTATTGTTGAGGTAAATATTATCTTTCTTTTTAATGTGATAATAAAAGAAGTTGCCATTAAAGATCAAACTACATTAGTGAGTTTTCTGGCTCTGGGTTTTTAATATCTCATGTTGAAGTAAATAACTACATAAAAGGCTGACTTGCTTCCAGCTCCTTGTCTTGCACGTGTGGGTTTATTAACTACTGCTTTCTTTTTTCCCTTAGTCAGAGGATTTCTTTTCCCTGATTGAATCCCATGAGGGGAAGCCACTGAAGCTGATGGTTTATAACACTGAAGCAGATTCCATTCGAGAGGTAGTTGTGACTCCCAATGGAGCTTGGGGTGGAGAAGGAAGGTACTGATCTCTGGACAGTCGTTTGATGACAGGTTATATACTTGCTCTAATGAGATCTTGTTAGAGTATTATTGCTGTCAATTGCATCTCATTGTTTTCAAGTTAAGCATTGTTTCCTTACCCTTGTCAAACAAAATTGTTACCCTTTTCATAAAAACCCCCTGGTTTAGAACTAGGAATTGGGCACGTTCTGGATCTGATCCTTTTGAGCTGAATCAAATGGCAAAACCCCCGTGTTGAGCTCCCCGTTAGCAGATTCACTGTCTGCATTCTTATAGTCAAACATTCAGTTAAAGCAAGAACAAAACCCACATCAGGTAAGATTATATATTCTGTAAAGGTATAAAACCAATCAAATGAAAGCTAAGCTGTGCATCTCTAAAAGTCACCTGTAGAGTGTTCCTTGAGTGCTATAGGTGAAACAATTTTTGCAGATAGGTATTTCCTGTCATAGATGAAAGATACAAACTCTTTTTGCTTTAGCAAGTCAAAATTTAAAGCGCTTACTAGTTAATAACAGGTCTTTTCAAGTCTTGATTTACTTCTGTTGTACAGTTTAGGATGTGGTATTGGATATGGCTACTTGCACAGAATTCCAACACAGTCCGTAACATCAAAGAAAAAGCCAGAAAGCAAACCACCTTCACCCTCACTAGAGGCTGGAACTCCTGTACCATCTACTAATGGTTACACAGAGGTAGGTAAGAAATAAATTCCAATCTCTGGCACGTTCTCTGGAGTTTGAAAATTTTCTACTTTTTTGGGAACATTGGTGACACAGTACATTTGAGTACAGTGCTCAGTTTTGCTTGAGTGAAATGGAGTGGGGTGAAGGGAAAGTGAGAGCTGAGGATGCTGAGCAGGTGTCACATCACCAGTGTTGGCTGATACAAATTTTTTTGCCAAGTATTTTCTTCCTGTTTTCAAGACTTGCATGCTCTACACTACAGCTGTACCAGCCAGTGAGAATCACATTAGAAGAACACTTAACCTCACTAGATAAAAAATACACTTACAAGAACTGAGCATGGACTGTTCTTCTAGGAGCATACTGTCTTTAAAAGGCTGAATTGGAACATGTCCTAAATGGTGTTTCACTTTCTTTCAGCGTCTGAATTGGTGTATGTGGAAACAGGCAGGATGCTTTCATGGGAAGGTTGGCTTCAGGTGAAGTTCTCAATGTAAAAAGATGTTTTTCTTTCTGTCTTATTCCAGACTCCATTATTGGCACCTACCTCTCAGAGTGACAGCTCTGAAACAGTTATGAACTTGGATCAGTCCAGAGATCAAGAACTGAGTGGTTATTCACCAGAAAGCTCACTTTCTCCTCCTCCCCCTCTCCAGAGAGTTATGGATCCAGGTATATTTTGTGAGGTGCCTTTTCAGCCATTCTTTAGAGGACATACAGATAAACTAATATGGTCCTAAAGAGGCTGGAGACTTAAATGCAGAACTCTGAGCATTACTGGTTGTTTCCCTTGAAATATTTGACTTCCCTGGACTTCAGGGCTGTAGAATTGAGGTACCATGTAAGCTAAATTTATTTGCATTTAGCGGGGGGAGGGGAGTCCACTGACTTCAGCCTAGATCTAACTTGGGTTTTTTAATCTAGAATTTTGGGTTGTATGTAGTGATGTAATATTTGCTTTCTCCTCCAGGATTCCTAGATATGTCTGGTATTTCATTTTCTGAACTCACTAGCTTAACAGAAGTGTCCAACATGTCCTCATCTGCCTCCTTCAACACGCCAGCAGTGGGTGCTGCTGTAGGCCCTGAAAAATTAATGTCAAATAGTGAAGGCTCTACTTACTTTGGTAAGTGTATTTAAGATTGACTTCTGGAATAGCACCTACTCATGCCTGTTTGACATTATCACACTTCTTGGAAATAAGTGAATTTTAACAAAAATCAGAAAGGAGAGTGGCAGAAATGAGATGAAAAAAGCAGCGCGAATCAATTGTAGAAATGGACAAAAACTAGTGAGATTTTTTGTAAGATTATAGAAAGTGTGCCTTTTTCTTTAAATGAAAATGTTGATTAAACGGACCTTAAAAGTAGGTGTTTCTAAAAGCAATGTAGATGAAATTTTGTACCACAGTTGTAAAGCAAAACTAAAGTTGTAGTCATCTTAATGTGACTTTTTGTTGTGGTTTGACCCTGGCTGGACACCAGGTGCCCACCAAGTCACTGTCACTCTCCTTCCTCAGCTCAGGAGAGAAAAATCCAACAAAAGGCTCATGGGTCAAGATAAAAGGGCAAGGAGAGATCCCTCACCAGTTACTGTCATGGGCAAAATAGACTCAATTTGGGGAAATCAATTTAATTTATTACCAATCAAATCAGAGTAGCATAACGAAAAATAAACCAGAAATCTTAAAAATACCTTCCCCCCACCCCTCCCTTCTTCACTCTGCCCTTGCTCCAACGTGGAGTCCCTCCTGTGAAGATCCGACTTCTTCAACATGGGTCCTTCCCATGGGCTGCAGTCCTTCAGGAACAGACTGTTCCAGCCTGAGTCCCACAAGGGGGCCCAGGCTCCAGCACAGGCTTCCCAGGGGTCACAGCCTCTGCTGGGCATCCCCCTGCTCCAGCTGGGCTCCTCCATGGCTGTGGGTGGATCTCTTGTGTTCCCCCATGGGCTGCAGGGGCACAGCTGCCTCACCCTGGGCTGCACCACGGGCTGCAGGGGCATCTCCACTCTGATGCCTGGGGTACCTCCTGCCCCCCTTCTGCACTGACCTAGAGATCTGCAGTTGTTCCTCTTGCTTATCCTCATTGCTCTCTCTGGCTGCTGTTTTGCAGTGGGATTTTTTTTCCCTCTTCTTAAATAACATTATCCCAGAGGTGCTACCACTGACTAATGGGCTCAGCCTTAGGGCCTCCTGGCATTGGCTCCACTGGACATAGGCAAAGCTTCTGGCAGCTTCTCAGAGAAGCAACACCTGTAGCCCCTTAGTACCAAAACTTGGCCCTGCAAACCCACTACACTTTTATGTTTAAAATAAATATCTTCGCATCACACGTACCTTTCCCTTCTAAAAGGCAGGGGCACTGTAAGAGTTGCAAGACATAGTAACACCATGAACACAGCAGACCAGATGGTTCATGGTCTTCTAAAAGATTTTCTGAATTTGGGGAGAACTGAGAGTTGTGACTCTGGTTATGTGCCTGTACAAGGTGTCTCATTCAGGCTGATTTTTCTAGATGTGGGGTAACCAAGACTGGTGCCTGGTACCTTGCCCGTTTTTATTTTCTTACAAACTATTTCCATTTCTCCCAGAAAATGCCATAGCTTTGGACTCTGCAGATGCAACCCTGCACTCCGAAGGATCAGTCAAGCAGCCCGAGTTGGATGATGTTCTGCTTTCAGTTCAACCTCTACCTTCTTTTGCTCTTCCTCATGAAATTTCTTCACAAACACTAGGAACTGATCCCGATAACCAAGACTCAGCGCTCCTCCTGAACAGCTTTGAGAGCTCACTGGCCACTGCTCTGGAGGAACCAGAGGGTGAAGCAGAGAATGAACAGAAAGCAGAAGCAGCTGCACAAGACCCCGAGTGAAATGGACCCTGCTGGTGTTTACAGACTGACAAATGCTGCAGTGCTACAGCTTGGAATATTTTTCTGATCTTGAAAGAATTACAGTTACTCTATTTTGTTAGTATAGACCATACTAGAAAAGAAATCACATGAAATACATATCCTATTGTATTTTCCAATCACTGTTTAATGGATTGATGATCTGTGTTCAAACTTTGAACGGTATCCAAAAATCAACGAATTAATGCAGAAACAAGTTGGACTCTGGCAGAATGTCAAGGTCCTGAATTCACGTTTGCCTACAAGTGCTCCTGAATGTATTTATGAAGGCACTGTGCCTGAGCAGTGATACTTAGTGATGATTTTACCAGTATGTTTGATGGCATTAAAAAAATTATTTATAGTTTTGATTTATTAGAAAGCTTTTCTAATGGTACACGGCAGCAGACACTTCTTGTGACTTGCAAGGCCTTTCTTACCCCAGGTTACTTTTATTGCTACTTAATACTCTGCAACCTGTTACTTTTCTTGTTTAAAGTCCCTTCTCTGTAACAGTTACCTTCCCCACAACTACTTTCTCAGTAAAGGAAGTACGATGTGGTTTGAAGTTGTAGCACAGAGATGGGACAAAGTCGGGGTGCGTCCTGTCATTCACTTCTGCTCTTCTGTGGACCAGGTGGTGGCCTCACACTTAAACAGAAAGTGAGGCAGAGGATGGAATTAGGATGGTCGTTTGAAACAAATGGAAGTAAAGATGACATTATCCTGGGGGTGATGAACTTTGTCAGTGGAGTTGAATGTGTCTTGGCTTCTGTAAGGACTGAGAAATAGCTTTTCTTTAGTTGTGCTTTTCTATTTAGTAATTTCTATTTTTATACAAATCCTTGTAAGTTTTAAGACATGGGGCTGTTACACAGCAACATTAACTGCTTTTTGTAGCTTTTCTGTTTGCACTTGTCTTCAAATAGCTTCTGAATGTAACAGCAAACAGGGCATGAACAATGGAAGGTGTGTGGTTTTATAACCCTCGAGGCAGTGATTTATCACGGACTGTCAAAGCTGCCGGTAGGGAGTTACACAGTTAGTGTGGTGAAACTACTTCCTAAATTAGGAGAATGGGGTACGAGGCTGGGGTGTGTTGAAGCTGAAACCTAAAGTACACTTACTTAGCACAATATTGCCTAATTTCCCTGCCCTGTCTCCTGCTGTTTCTGCACTGTGCACACCAGTAAGTGACAGGAGGGGGCACTCAGGGGCCCACGGATTTGCCCGTGACAGCTCAGCTTCAGCCAAACGGTGCAGGGGAACTCACAGCACAAGAGGGCTTCAGAGCAGTCCATCCTGGCATAAAATCGGTCCTTGATAGTCTTCCATCTCTGTTTTTAGTATAGGCAAAGCCAAGTACAGTAGTTCTGAACAGGATTGTCGAAATACCTGTTGTTTTAAAGAAGGTATTGAGCCCTAACTGCAGGCAGTAGAACTGAGAGATTTGGACTCTAATCTGCTAAATGGTCTGGTAATTGCAAACTGATTTTATTCCTTATATTGTTAAAAAAAATTTTCCTCTTTCCTCCACTGCAACTTACAAGGGTGAACAGTCAAACACTAAAAATAAATGTAATTTAAACTATTGCTGAGTTTGTTTGACCTTGGAGCCTGATGACTGAAGACATCCAGGTGATCTCTTTTATTGATATTGTGTATTTAGGACTGTTTCTAGTCTTACACCTTTCCCCAAAGTGGTTTTGAGCAGGTAGTAGCTCATTTAAGTGATGCTGTACCATTCACACCCTTCAGAAACTTAAGAGCAGGGAATGTCAAAACTCATACTAGATTCCAAGCATCACCACAATAAATGGCTTAAACTTGTCAGTCTGTGTCCAGCCTCTGTGTGTTAACTGGTTCTTAGAAGGATGTTGGGTTCTCCAAACATGAAACTTGAGCATTCAAGTGCTAAATGAGGTGAAGAATGTGACCTCATCAAATTCCTTTTCTCTTGACAATTTGGATGCCACCTCACTGCTGAAGCCAAAGTAAGCAGAAAGTACTCTTAGAATTGAGAAAGATGGTAAGAATTTCTTAAGTTTCAAAATAAAACCTAAAAAGAGTGGGAGAAGCACCTGGATTCAGTGGCTGGATTAAGGCAAACCAAAACAGCCCATCAATGGTGTGCTGTCCCAAACATCTGTTCCCAGGTAAGGAGGAGCTGGATGTGACCCTTCTCCCACTCTGTAATCACTGAGGGCACCTCTAAACCCGACAGCAGAAGGATTATCTTGGCAGTATCACAGGGAGGGCAAAACAAAGGGAGGAGGATGTCACTTTGGAGCACTCAGTGGTTTGTACAGCCAGACACAATAGGATAAGCTTCCAGACCTGACCTGCTCCCTAATATTAATAGCTGAGCCTGAGGACATGAGTCGGGCAGGCTTTAAATCCAGAGAGGCTCCCACAAGCTCAAGTGTTGCAGCAGGGATTAGATAAAGCCCATCTCTACTGAGCTGTGGCCCTACCAATCCCGAGGAGCCAGGACACCCAGGACTGAGGGGGGCTGAGCATTCCAAGGCCACAAGACCTCCACCCACCTGGATACTACAGCTCTGCTCAAAAAAGGCTGGACAGACTTGGTCAAGCCCTGCCCCCAGCAAGGTTAACTTGAGCAGGCTGGACAAAGCTCTCCCTTCCCAAGGAATTCCTTGATTCATGGGAACTTTGGACAGTATAACCCTGTACTGGGAATGACTGTAGCCCCCAAAAACCATGGGAAGGAAATAAAACATCCCAGAGATAAACATGCAAATCTCATTGTTAGCAGCAATACGGACTGTGAACTAATTCTGGCTGAACTTGAGTGAGTGAATGGATGGATTTACTGTCTTTAAGTTGAACAGCTACTGGCAAGAACTGTTGAAACACCAAATTCAAGCAGTGGTGACTTTGTTTTCCCTCTTAAAATTTCACAGCAGGCTTGACAATCTACTGAACCTCCTGCTGCAGGCTCTGTGCAGGGGCTGCTCATCCAAGGTGCCACATTTGGCTGGGTTTCTCTGAGGTGTAACTCAGAAATGCTGCAGGAAAACAGATCTCTGCACTGCTGAGCAGAAATCACACCACTCACACGTGCACTGGTGGGCTCACACACTTCCAGGTGCATTCTCCATCCTCCCACAAAACTGGACAAATACTTTCACCTCCAAGCAGTCACACAAGAACAGGCACCACTGCCTCTGGCTGTTAAGTGAAAACAGCCACGGGTTACTCACTGCCCTGATTTGACTGGGTTAATCTGTTCCATTTCCTGGGCACTGCCACTAATGCCCAAACATCCTCCACCGTGGCTTTTGCCTTAAGCAAACACGAACAGTGGTTCTGCTGTAACAGTTTCAGAGCAATTGTTTGCTTTAAGTTACATTTCTAAGCTACAAAAAGTAATTAAGCACTCAAAGTGCCCTGAAAAAGATGGCTAGAACAGTGTCACATCCTCAGGGAGGGATCAGGTATGTCCCACCCTCTCTGATCAATACCTCTGCTCTGCATGATGTTTGCACACAGCTGCTTACAGAAAAACCTCCATCACAGCACAGGAAACTTTCAGTCAACCCACTTTCTTGATTTTTTAAGTATGCCTGTGCTCCCAACAGCTCTGTTACCCAGCTGGGAGGTGACTTCACCCAGCTCTGTTTGGGAGCCACCAGCATACCTACAGTGTAAGATCATGCGTTTAAACACTGATGCTTCAATGTCAAGTTCAATAAATCAAACAACTTCAGTGAAAGCAAAAATACCTTTGTGTAATGTACTGGTCTCTACACCAGTCACTCTGTGCCCTTCACCTCTGGGAAACATGCTCTCTCTCCCCTTCCCTGGCACCCCCACACTGATTCACCTCAGCAAATTCATCTCTGCAGCATCCCTTACTCCCCTGACTCAGCAGCTCTCAGATCAACACAACAGCACTCACATTTCAGCTCATGTGATCCAAACCTCAGGACAGTCCTTCCCCACACTGCTGTGCCCAACTCTGCACTGCCAGTCCCTGCCTGCCCCTCTCCTGTGGAATATGGACACTCCAACTAATGAATCCCATGACCAAGAGGTAGAATTACATTATTACAGAATCACAGACTGGTTTGGGTTGGAAGGGACCTTAGAGATCATCCAGTTCCACCCCACTGCCACGGGTGGGGACCTTCCAGCAGACCAGGCTGCTCAGAGGCCCCATCCAGCCTTGGCCTTGAACACTTCCAGGAATGGGGACTCCACAACCTGTCTGCCTAAGGCTTATTCTGAGGACTTTTAGTGTTTCTAAAAGTTACTTCCAAATCCTTCAAGTAGTTCTCTTCCTAAAATGATACTTGCAGCTGAAGTGCTCAGCACTCCCTCACCTGAAGAGCGTAAAAAACTACCTGGCCTGGACAAATTAAGTGCTTTTCTAAGAGACAGGTTACACTACTAAGTCCTAGATTTGCAACTCCTTCCCATTATGAACTTGGAAATGAAAATAACTTCTACAAATCAGTGGCCTTTTCTATGATGCTGGCAAGCTGGAACTCTCTCTGTCCATGGTATCCCCGGGAGTTGTGACTCTCATATTAACTCAAAGCTCTCCTGCTTATGCCTTCAGGACTCTTACAAACAGCACAACTCCAGAAAGGGTGAGAGAAATTAAAAGGAAGTAGCAAAAAACCAAAAAACCCAACTCCTCTCACTTTACATTCTCTGGGAGGACATTTGGTCACTGAATCACTGCATCGTCTGCAAGAGCAACCCAGCTGACAGTCCCCCACAGGAAGAGTTTTGAGTGTTCTGCCCTGCCTTTTCCAGCATCAGGAAATGCTGTCTTGGTTTTCCATGTGCCTCTTACAAGGATACAGCCTTTCCACATCCAGGCAACTCAGCACCAACTGCCACGAGTCACCTGCTGGCACAAAGTATCTCCACGGTACAAAAGCAGCACCGCCCATGTGAACAGCTTTACTCGAGCACATTCTCCACTTCAACAGGACCTCGGAGCTCACACCTCGAGGTCTGCAAGCTTCCTAAATTCTTACATTCAACCATACTATAAGATCATCTTCATGGGATTTTGCTAAGGCACTGCCATTTCTTCAGCCATTCCATTATTGGAGGCTTCAAAGGACTCTGAAGCCCTTTGTAACATTGAACAGCAATGATCAAAGCTCCAAAATTGCATAATTAATCTAGTACACAAAACAACTTGAAAGTATTTTAACTAAAGCCTTTTATTCTATACAACTGTGAAACATCATTTACCCTTCTGGCATTGCAGACTCATCTGTTCATCTTTCCTGTTACTGTGTTTCAGGATGGTTAGAAAGGAAAAAAAAAAAAATAGAAGAAAAATTACAACCTTGGCTGATTTAAAAGAATATTTCTGGGAGGAACTCCAATGCATACAATAGGACAGGAAGACAACGAGGAAACAAACCCAAACTTAAACAGTGCCTTTTGGAATAAGCATAGACCTTTGTTATTAATAAATACAAGTCAGGACAATTTATCAATAGAAGTTGCAGTTCTGTTTAACCATTTAATTCACAAACAGCACTAAAAATGTGCAGTTATAGCACAACTGTGTCAAACTAAGCACACACAGAAATGGGGATTAAAAACTGAAACTGACTCTCAAAAGACAGGGGAAAAGACATGCTAGCTTGGTTCTGAACCATGGTTTTTCTCTAAGCAATGAGTTTGTTTTGATGGATTAAGAGTGCAGAAGGGAAGGATTTGACTATTTTTTCAAATAAAACACAATGAAAAATAATTTGCCTTTTGTTTGACCAATACAATCCCAGTAATATAATTTATTGGGACTTTTTTTAGGCCTCAACCTAAATCTTGATAGCAAGATACAGGAAGGGCAAGAGCATATGTCTCCTGAAGAAACTCCAATAATATACTGCCCCTCGAAGGCACTTGTGCTTCTGCTTAGACAAGAGTCATTTCTATACCATCTCTCTACAAGGATTTGTAATTTGTTCTGGCTACAAATGGTTTTCTGGGATATCCCCACATTTTCTCACAAAAAGCTGAAATGCCTTAACCCCCCTCCCCCCAATAAGTTAAACCTCTATAAAAGATTACCATGAGCCTATGACAGTCACAGATTTTTTAGAAATAGCAGTGAAAACAAGATCTGCATAAATCTATAACAAAAGAACAACTGCATATAAAACTTCAGAAAAGAAAAAGATCAGTATTTTTATCTCATGAATATGAAATCCGCAGAGAAGTTTCTAAAGTTTAACATTAAACATATTAAGTTATATTCAGAATGGTTTGAAGTTTTAACAAAATGTCACATAGTTTTGGAGCACAGTTACCAAAAATTAGACTAGTGTGTCTTTAGAACACCTAAGACACAGTGCAGGAAGTAGGTATATATATTTAAAAAGAAAAAATCTCTAAATTGCTGCAAAGCATGTTCACTCTATAATGATGCACAGCATCATTAGACTCACCCTGCTCTGATATTTTTCTAGTGTTCTTATCTTCCACATCAACAGCTCTCTAAAGCAATTAAAACAATTCTAATGTTAACCCCTTGTTTACAATTAAATGGGCCAATTCATTCAAGTATGAAACACAATATTTTCTTTTTTTTTTTTTCTTTTTTCCAAATTTCTTTTAGTGGCAGAAATGTTTGAGTAACACGTGATAAAATCATTGCTGGAACTTCATGAATGGAATGTACTAAAAATACCTTGTGTGCAGTTCTGAATTACGTTGTGAACACAGCAACTAATATGGACAAACCAGTTTCATATCGAGCATGAGCAGATGAGTATATTATGTTCTGGAAAAAAAAAACCCAAAAGCAAAAAGGAGGAAGCAAAAGTCTGCACTGGGTTATCATCCACTCTCTGTACACCTCACATGACATGAACCACTCAGGGACTTCCCATCTCACTGACTGAGACTAGGACAGACTTTAGTTTAAGTCATATGGATTTTTTTTTTTTTTCTCTATATTACAGATCTATTAGTCACTTCAATTAAATGTATACTTCCCATCCATACTGAGTCATTAGCAGTCTCATCTACCTTAGGGGTTCAGTGGGCTTCTATAGTACTACTCTTGGAACCAGTACAGTATGGTCAAGTAAATAGTGAACCATTTGGGTCCGTGCTGCCCTCACGTTGATTTCTGGCGATAGTGAAGCGTCAGGTCCCCACCGCTCTTCCAAATGAAGTGTTTTACAGTTCGAAGGTCCATATTCGGATCCAAAACCTAAACAGCAAAAATTCATCTTTTACTCCACAAATCTGCTAGACTGTCAGAAATTCCCAGATCCAGCTGAGTGAACTGGTACCAAGATGAACCACACAAAGGCTCAGATTTCGCAACCAGCAGGTACATCCACTGCATTACTGAAAGATTTTAGCAATGTGACACATGACTTCGTATTACAACCACCTCCCCAGTATTTAATCTTCATGCACTTAAACAGGCAATTCATGATTTTGGACAAATTTGGACTGCTAAAAATGCAGAGATTCCCAACATTACAGAATGCCAAAAACAGAACTCCATGCAACTGTATTAAGTCCGTGAGTTGAATATGAGTAAGTATCCCTGTAAAGGTCACTTTACACACCAAATTAAACAGGCTTACTACAGAATTTTTTTGATCTGGCTATCTGCAAATATCTGAACTTGTGCCAGCTCTGAGTTAACAGGATGTCAGAATGTTTCTTTATTTTTAAAGGTAACAAATAATCTATAGCATTTTCAAGCTTGTTAGTCAAAAATTCACAATCAATTCATTGCTAGACATTGGTTTTGATCACAGGCTAAAACACCCAGGAACTTACCTGGTCCTGGCACAGAAGTTCAATCTTCTCCTCTGCTAGCACAGCAATGTCCTCCTCTTTTTCTTGTTCTCCTGCTTTTTCATTGTTGGAAGAGCTAGTTGTCTGAGACTCATTATCCAAGTTTATGATTTTCTCATACACGTGTTCCATCACTTTCCTCACCTGAAGCATATCACTTGCTGACAGTCGGTCTCTACATAGAGTGAAAGAATTTTGTCAGGAAAAAAACAGAGAGATTTTATTTCTTGCCCTCACAATACCTCAGTCTGTAGCAAACTATGCAAGGACACAGATAATCTCTTTATAATACAAGTTTAAGGGTAAATTATCAGGATCATCCAGAATACCATGATCATAACAGCTTTTTATCCCAAGAGTCACACAGCAAAAGGGACTCAGAAAAGTGGTAAGGTATTCAAAGGATCAGATTAAAATCAAAGCTTAGATGAAGAGTATTGCACACTACCCTAATTCTTCCAATAGAAAGGCATTAGTAGAAGGTCAGAGGATATGGAATTACAGAACTAAGACAGAAAATGCTGTTCATCCCACACAAAAACAACAGGACATTCCCCTATAATAAGCAGCAGCAGTTTTTCCACAAAGTACCCAAAAAGCCTATGAAACTCCTCTTTCACAAGCTGTCTCTGATGTGAAAAACTCAGTAAATCATCAAGAGAAACAAGGTATTTGTGAAAAATACTGAAAATCTTTGGATATAAACAGCAGGCAAACTGTCCATGACAATGGGGTCACATCAGAGGACCTGCATTGAGTTCTAGCCTACACAGCTCCCAGTTACAGCTCATGTGACTGGCAGACTATCTTGCATTCCCTGCTGTCAGGTTTTGTACCTTTTCCTTTTAAAGAGCTATTATCCATCCCTGCTGGCAACAGGAAACATAAAACTGTGGTTCTGAACAGAGTAACAATCTGTAAGTTCCTCTGTTTTCTGATTAAGTATCACAAAAGACAAAGTCTCATTTCAGTTGTTAGTTCTTAGACATTTCTTAGCATAAACCTGAACAGCTGCCCACCAAACCCAAAAGAAACCTCTAGTCCTTTCAAATACTCTGATATAATTCAATGCTTCAGAGCAATGCTGCTTAAATGACTAGAAACTTCTACAAATTCATCAAGCACAATACAATTCTCTGGCAGAGAATTAGTTTGGTGGGGTGCTTTGGTTTCGTTTATTCAGTTGTTTCTTATTTGTTGTTGAGTTTGGGTTTTGAGCATGCAGTTCTCTTTCTGCACTTTTTCCAAAGTCAAGCATACATTACTTACTTTTTTAGAGTTTTTGCCCCTGATGATGAATGAGGTTGGAGGTAGAAGGGAATCTTATTGAACTTGGGCATATTTTTCTAGAAGGAAACACATTTGGAAAGTGTTAATTTAGGATGAGCAGTTATCAGCTCCTATTTCCACCAGCTGGTATGTGAAGTATATTCAGCTCCTAATTATCAAAACCCATGAGAGATTCTTAATCAACATCCCCACCACAGCCAACTTCCAAATTACTCATACTCCTGAGACACTTCAATTTAGATGATGCACAGATCATCGAGCTTTTGAATATAAATTATCAGTTATTTCAAAGGCAATTAGATAGTATCAAAAGACAGCAGCAATATGAAATGTATTCTCTGTTCCTGAGCTTCCCACTTGAAAAGGATACCAATTACATACAGGGCTTTGAATTCTTATTTCTAAGACTTTAAATCAGAAGAAAGTGAGCAAAAAACCTTAACTGGACACATGAAAAAAATCATGCATCTCAAAGGATCTTGAATGCAGACCTTGAGGCCACTTACTTTAAATACAAACAGCAAAAATTTAAAGTGTCATTTCAGACACTGCACAGTTAAAAAAAATTTAGTACATCTTAAAAAACCCCACTATATAAAAGCACCACACGCACACAATACTTACATCCACAGTGATGTCAATTACCCATTGGGGCACAGTTTCATTAAGAAGCATAGACTCGGTTTCCCCACCTGAATCCCGACATAATAACCTAAGATGCACAGAAAGAGCCTTTGTGAATGAAAACAATTATTGTAATTTGCATTAAAAAGCTTTCATGAGAGGACCTGCCCTTTTAATGGGCAGGGAGCTTGACCTTTGTTATCATCAAACTTACTGGGCAAGTGATCACTTATTTTCTGTAAAGACCAGAAGTAGCTGTAGGAAAACAGATCCCAGAGCAGAAATATGGAGTACTATCTCAGGAGACTGTGGCCATGACACAGAGAAAATTTAAAAACCTACTTTGTGTATGTTTGTGTGTTGAAGAACAAAACTGTCAGGAGAAGGGGAAAAGCATCTGGTATAAAGCAAATCTTTCCTGCTTTGGAAAAATGAGCTTAATTTAAATTATCTGCTAAGCCCTCACCAAATGGGAAGAATAAAATCAATTTTAAGAAATGTGCAGAAACAATGATGAAACAAAGCCAGATAAAATTTTATCAGTTCCCATGAGGTATATTGTCAGAGTCCTGCAAGCCACCTTTTAGGTCCCAGAAGCATGGCTGCTCCCTCCAATGGGGCCTTCCCAGTATTCTCCCAACAAGCAGCTGTGTAAGAGCCAAGATCCACCAGTACAGGATGGAGGCAAAGGTTAAGCCCCAGGTACAATGTAAATACATTGATACTGCAGGAAAAAAAGTCAGTTTTCAAAGCTGAAAATAGTTTCTCTGTTCTGACCAGTTCGTGGGCTGGAAGTTACATAATTTTTGGGCCTATTCAGCCTGGGAAACAAAACCAAACCCCCTGAAACAAAACAAAGACCGCACCCAAAAGAAACAAAAAAAACAAAACAAAAAACAAACACACAAAAAAAATAATCAAACTTTCTCCATCCCTTAAATTTAATATTCACTATGTCAGTAAATACCAAATACTTCAAAGTGTTTCAAAGCTCAGTATCTGTTTTGCAGCACTATTAAACTGTCTCTTATGTATCACATACCATAATTAGGCTTTTTCAATGTAAAATGAGAATAACTAGAAGGGTGATTAGAATATAAACAATACTGAACCTGTGCTCCTACCTGCTAAAGCCTAGGACCTTATAATGGGTCACTGGCTATGATTCTGGGAGCAGAAATCTCTAGTAAGCAGGATTTCCTGGGATGAGCCATTATTGCTCAAAGACCAGCACAACAGATGCAAAAGAGAAGTTCTACAAGAATGTAAATCTAGAATTTCATTCTAAACCAAAGTTCAGTTAATGAGTTTGCAGAGAGGGCACCCAAAAATGACACAGCTAAGAACAATACAAAACTTTTACTGCTGTAAAGCCCCCCAGCCTTGTTGACATTCAAACTCACACACTCAGTGGGAAGATGCCAAATCATCATCAACAGCTGCTTATTTTGCCTGTCAAGGACATGTCTCGAATGTACAGTACAGAATGGAAGTATTACATTCTGAGAACACTTATGCATGCACAAAGGAAGTGATTGTTTAGTCACTGAATTCACACTCTTGAGTTTTTATACCTGAACAAAGTGCGTCCTCCAGCCTCACCAAAAATAACTGGTGTATGTGGTGGCACTTGGAAGTATCCATTTCCTTTCTGGACTCTGTTCTCCTGCTCACCATTCACTGTTAGGAAAAAAATAACACACCAATCATGACAGCAGTGAGACCTTAAAATTGGGCATACATAGACCAAAACATGTCTTTTCTACGTACAGCTAATTTATTTCATATATTAATGAAGTGATAAGCCTCATGAGAAACAAGAAAAACCCCATTTCCAACAAGCAGCAAGTACATAAGAACAAACAGTAGAGAATAACAAGATCAAAATAGGTTTGTGGAAGGCCTATTTCAAAGTCCTTTGAGAAACAGAGCTCAGGAGCCAAACACCAATTACTAATTTTTTTCCATTTCTTTAACAGAATTCCGAGAATTTGTCAAACTGAACAATACCAATATTAGAATCACCTAAAGAGACTCTGCTGAGACAAGACTGTTCTTCCCCTCTATGCAGAGCACAGAACTCTGAATAATGTTGCTTTGCTCTTCAACCTGGATTTGCCAGATGTCAAACCAGTGTACTAGGAAAGCTTAGACTCACAGTTCCTTGAAGTTCCTGCACTATAAATTCAATATATTATAGCTAGTTACAGCAGGATGGTCTTCAAACACTAGAGCCTGATTCCATCAGTTGGACAGGATAAGATTAAAGAAAAAAAAAAAGCAGCATGACTTGTGCAGCTCTTGAACAGTGCAGCTTCCAGTCAGTCAGGTATCTTGAAACACAATATACAAGAATTTAGATGCCTGACTTGCACCTGGGAAAAATCATCTCCATTACACTGTAGCACCTAGGTACTGTATTTGAACATGCTGAATTCCAGCAACATAAGAAATTTAAATGGCACAGTCTCATGAGATGAATGATTCTTAGCTTTCTAACCAGAAGCACATGTAGTCAAAGGTCAGAAACTGTATTAAGCAAAGAAGCCTAAAAAAGAAAATCTGTATTAGAAGGGACAAACATGATACTGAAGTTACAGCAAGTGAAAAATCCTAGAGGTTGAAAGATTCTTCATAGCACCTCTCTTGACAATTGGGAGGAACTACCCTGCACATACACACACACCTACATGTGTGTTTATTTAAATTCTTGTTTCTCTGTAAAAAATTCAGTGTCCAACAGGGACACTTCATCTTCTTAAGTCACTGCTCAGTGTCAGTTTCGTAATTTATTTATTTATTTTTTTAAAACTAAATGAAGACTGATTCTGTATTTCTCATACTTTGTCTGGCTCTAATCTGTAGGCTGTCACTACACAACAGTATGAGAATCAGCAGCTTGATCCAGAAGAGCCTGCCAAGTGCTGAAACCCTCCATGGAGAACGTTTTTCAAAGAAGAAAGTAACTAACTTTTGGCACAATCTTTGTCACAAAATGGCAAGATACTGCTGAACATACAGTTTTTCTTAATTGCATTATCTATCTACAGAAAGTAATTTCTTAATCACCAAAGAGAAGACTTTTCAGTCAACTCTGACTTGGGCTGAATTGATTTCCAGCTTAGAAGTTACACAGTCTCTTCTATTCTGCCAAATTCAGCTGCTATCTTACATTTCACATAGCTGTGCTTTTCATCTCATGCCTGATTGGAATTAGCATCATTACCTTAAATCACCATTCTAATGCAGTTTTCTATAGACCTACTCCATGTGTTATTACACCAAAACTATTTTTTTACAATAAATCTTTCTTTTCTTTTGTTCATAATACCTATAAGAAAATGGGAATTATGTCAAGAGAATACTGGCTAATGTTGAATAACTGAACTATTGCCCTTTGCTGTCATTATCTAGGCTGTTTCTTCTCCAAGTCAAGCCTCAGTGTGCCCGTAATTGCTTTTTATTGAGGTATCCTGTTTCTGTAACTTCAAAATCATCTATTACTTAATTCTTTTACAGACCAGAGTTTTTAAGATTTGTGCTGATGCTCACAGAAGCACAACACACTTTCTGATGTAAAGCTAATTTAGAAGTGCTGGAAAACTTTAGTCTATAATGCATACAGAGACAGGGGTAAGACAAAAAATATGTTGTATATGGTCAAGAAACATATAAACAAACAGAATATATGGACAAATCCTAAAAAAGGAAAATACTAAAACACTAACCATGGTTCATCTCATTTTCTTCTTCATCCATTGGATTGATATGTGTTCTAGGCCAATACTCCAGAAGTGCTTGTAGCAGAAGCCCTCCAAGGTTTACTGTCAAGACACAGTGAGGTGAAATTTCAGTTACACAAAATACACTGGCAACATAATATTCTACATGTGATCCACAGCTGAAAATTTCCCAAGGGTCTGAGCAGTTCTATTCCCAAAGCAAGATATCTACAGGCACAGAAATCTGCTTATCACAATCTCAGAGCTCTATGTTACAGCCTTGCAGAAAAAGCTGATTTTAGAATCCCTGCTGTTGGATCACTCACATGCTGTAACATTCCCTAGATTAGGTCAAAGTTACTTTATCCCCTTTTGCTTCTTGAAGGTTTAAAACCAAGTTCAATAGAAAACCTGAACATGACTGAAATATCTCAGAAAAAAGCAAATAGTGTCACTGGAGAATTTGCTGCAGAATTCAGTGTTGAGAAAATGCCCTAAAAGACAACCAGCTCCAGTCCTATGGGGCACTGCAATACTTCAAAACACCTATACTGGAACTTTTCTGCTTTTTTATTAAAATAAAACACTAACATTATTTAAAACTTACACTTTGGATCAGAACCATCTGGACTGCTAAATCCAGCATCCTTTGCTGAAACCCAGGCTGCAAAGCAGTCACTTTCATCCAAAGTAATTGTCAACATCTGTTGGTAAAAGACCACCAGGAAGAGGAATGTAATAGTTGTTTTGGGTTAAACAAGTCTATAAATGTATAATTTTGTTCATACCTAGCTGGGATTACAAATCAAAGACTTTCTAAATGCATGACAGCACACTTAGTTTGCCAAAGTGTATTAATTCATAATTGGTATTGGTGGACCATACCATGAGGAAAAAAAAAATAATAAAAAGTTTACTATTCAGATTAAGAACAGGGTAAATTTTGCTTTTTTACTTGAAAATATAACTCATCAGATAAGCAATGAACAATCTTCTAAAGTTGTAACAAACTGAAACCTTTGTTAACAAACAGTATATGAAATACAACATTAGAACAACAGATTTAGGAGTTGTATCTCACCCCAGTTTTCAAGTCCACTGAGAACCAGTTTGGCACATACACCATTTTAAATCTCTTTTTAATTTCTTCTTCAAAATCTACTTTCCCAAGGTCTTCAACTTTACATGCCTGTACACCAAAAGAAATGTACAAGTTCTGAGTCATATCAACACCTCAAACCTTGAACTTGACTTTCATATACATGTGGAATGGCTACAACTTGTGATCTCTCTAAACACTGTAAATACTGCAGTCCAGAAACACAAAAGTTTAAGGTCCAAAATTTTCCTTGGAAAACTGAACAACAGTTTGAGTGGTAAGTAATTTTTATTCTTTATTTATTTCAAATCTAGAAAATTCAGCTCAACTACTGCTTTGGAAACAGCAGTGAGTGAATTTGTGTGCAGATTCTTTATACCTCTGTTTTATTTTATACTTTCACTTTAAAAGTTTCTCAGGTAATTCTGTTAACATCCAAATTACTATAATCCACTTTCATCCTGAAACACATGTTTTAAGCAAGCATTAAGGATTGCAATCTTGCAGCTCAGTTTCACAAAATCCAGGAAAAGTTACAGGAAGTCAAGACTGAAGGGTGCAACCACAGGTAGGAAAACCTCTCTCTGTTCTTCCAGCATCCTTAATAAAGGGTCTCAGCTTTACAGTGCAGTGATCCTGCTGCTGAGGATGACACTTTTACCTGGCAACTAACCCCATCTCGAAAATTAATATATATTTAAACATATACAAGAGATGCTTTTGACAACCTTACTGACAAAAAAAAAAAAATTGAGTGAAGTTATAAATTAACATTAGCATTTGACTTTGGTCCTGAGATCTAACACTGTACTTAAACATGAACCAATTGTAAACTGAAAGAATGAAGAGCTATTCACTTTTCCAAAAGTAATCTAGATAATTTTTAATAAAAATTCCTCATTCTCATTTAAAAAAACATTCCTTAACTTAATTCCCTTCTTTCTCACTTCAGCCAGAAACTCAGTAAGCTGGCTGAGCATGCTTTACTTCATTGCTGAATCTTGGCTGGTGCACTGTGTAATTTAAGATGAAGAAAATATTTACAATTTAAACAGGATTTTGCAAGAAAAGGAATTGCTGACACTCTCACTGATCTGGGATTCCAGAACTCTGCACTCTTTCCCCTCTCCTCTGACCAATCCCTGGGTAAAGCAAGATAAAGAAATCTCACACCAAGTCTCCCTTGTCTCACAGGAGCCATGAACACCAGGCAGGAGCCACGCTTCCTTCTGTTCACTTTCCTTCCAGTCCTGCCTTCCTGACTTACCAGCTAACAAGGGATGCAGTGAGTTGACACTCCCACAGTAATCCACAGACAGCACAATTGCTTGGGATCTGTGAGTTTGCAACATCTCTATGCTATTCCATCCTACACTGGGCCTCCATGATCCCTCTTTGAAACGAACCCAATCAATCCAGACATTACTATTTTCATGAAAGAATTCAAGGGTCTGAATTTCAGGTGAACGCAGGTGTCAGTATTTGACCTAATTCAGATGAAAGCAGGTGTCCCCCCCTTTCAAAAGGCAAACTTGGCATGATGTGTTGGGACAGAAAAAGGACTTACTTTCCACCAAAGGCATCTCACACATTCAAAAAAAAAATATATTAGAAAAGGTGAAAAAAAATTAAACATCCAGCAGTAGAAACTTAGCCTGAAATGATACACTTACCTTTAAGACATCCCAGTATGCCACATTATTATTTGTGTCTTTGGTTAGTATGTGTCTCTTGTCGTTAAGAATGTGGCACTGAATAATACTAGCACCCCCTGGCAAACAAACAAGAATTAAGGTTACTGCAGTTGTTATTTTTTTTCTAATATCACATTAAATTACATTGTGTAACATGACATGTGTACTGTTCTTTGGTTTCACTTTTTTATGTAAGACTTGGATGTCACCAAGGTGTAAACATTATTTTAACTGTAACTAACACTGGATAGACAGTAACCACATTGTCTCTGTTTTGGATGAAACCATAGTATCTAAAAATCATAGTATCTAAAGACCTGAGTCAGTCTTAATGTTCAGTAATTTCTGCTAATGGTCACAGATTTTACAAGGTCCTGGGGAAAGCAGCTGTTTTACCTTTTATAACTTGATCAGGCTGTGTACACAGGGGTGGTATGGGATTGGTACAGTCATTATCATAGTCTCCTGATGCTCTAAAATTATGAATTCCCTTCAAAGTCTAAAGAAAGAAACAAAATAATGACACATTCATAATAACCTATAAACTTTGCTTTTATCTGTGAGTAACAACTGCCAGTTCATGCTGCTATTTAGATGTTAACTGTCCAATTCCAAGAAAGGTAATTTATTTTTGAAAGCAGCACAAATAGAGAGCAAAGGAAGTAATTCAAAGCTTAATGTCTTTTGATCAATTTCAATATTAACATTTTATGATTTTTTTTTTTTTGAAGAAACCTTACAGATCACAGCAAGTCACAGTCAAATTGCAAGCAAGAGCCCAACAGTTGCCAAATCAAGACTGCAAATCCCATGACCACTTAATTGAATTCACAGACTGCAAAATATATCACTTACCCATTTATTCACAGAGGATTTAGTTGTTGAAACCCAAAGTGCTGGAGGAGGATCAGCTGATCTATCAAGTTCCATCTGAATAATGAAAAACAGAGACTTTCAGTCATGCTTAAATTGTTTTTCCTCTTATAATTAATATTGCTCTGTGTAGACCTGCTCCCCTACTTGGAAGTCTCTCAGGAACAGCACTACTTTCAGTTTGCTACAGAAATAAAAAGTTTAAACGAAAAAAAACTAAGCTGAAATATCTGAAAATGCAGTGAAATTGTTTCAAATATTTAACAAGTAGGTTTTGAACATGGAGAATAGTAGATGAAATATGTCTAAATGCCCAGTATTTAAAGTTGGTTCTAGGAATATGCAATCTTGTCTAATGGACAGTCTGATAAGCACAACAGTTTCCAAATTATTTCGGATTCAGACACTTCACATGGTTAAAATGAAAACATAAAAACTTCTGTACTAACTTTATACTTTTGGCTCTGCCATTACATTTCTTAGACAGTAATGAATCACTGTCGCCAAGTTATCAGAGACCCCTTCTGATCTCTCTACAGGTGACCACAGCTTTCATTTCCCATTTTGAACCAAAACTTCTCAGATTCTGACTTTTTCAGAACTAAACTAATATATAGATTTTATTTGAACATAGCCAGAGTTCACTCACAAGGAAAGCCAGACTGCTTTTATCTGTAGGCATCTGTTTCAATTGCACACTCCTTATACACCTGCAGGTTCCAGGGTCATGCCATCTAGAGTTACACATCAAAAAAATCCCAAAAGCTGTTCTCTTCAAAAGACTGAGCCTTGTGTTCTCCAAGAACACATCATATTTAGGCGTTCAAAAAACCCACAATCCACTTTACTCCTGGTTCCCCTGAGTATGCAACAGATTCTAACACAGTCCTATGCACATATGTTGCTGCTAAGAAAAATCCATTTTTGTACGAAGCCTTGGCAATGCCAGCTCAGTTTCTTAAAATTGTGCTAGAGCCTGGTAAAACCAACTTTTCATGTCTGAAGCATATTCAATTTCAGCAATATTTAAATTTGCATATTTTAAGTAGCTGCCAGGCATCTATCTTCTTCAGACAATTAAGCTTCAGATACAATTTAGGACACAAAGCCAGAATACTAAGATGTGGTACAGTAAAAACTTGTTACCCAATGCACATTCCTTATATCAACTTACACCACTCAAGCCACTATTTCATTAGACAACATGCAACTACCCTTTTATACTGTGAGGGTTTTGGAGCACTGGCACAAGTTACCCAGAGAGGTTGTGAATTCTCCATCCTTGAAAATACTCAAAAGCCACCTGGACATGGTCTTGGGCAATCAGCTCTGGTGGCCCTCCTTGTGCTGGGGGGGGGGGGGG